>JAVSCE010018749.1:0-33118 GCA_032199065.1 Smutsia gigantea
TGGAATCTTCCCTGCCTTTTACTATGTTGTTTGCAGCTGGGTCTGCATGCTAAATTAGTTGCCCAGTTTGCAAAACCACCCCATCAGATCTGAAAGAGGAAAGACAGCACATAGGCCTGGACCTTTTAGCATGCTAAAGTGAACCTTATATATGATTACAAATTATTAGCATAATAAAAACATGTTCTACTCTTCTTTGTCTGGGGAACATTAACTGATCTTACTAAAGAATGACTTAGAGCTTAATGTTTAACACAGAGTTTTGGTAGGAGGTTTCCTTGCATGTAGTTACATTGCTCTGACTGCAAATATTCTGCCTTGCTTTTTCCGGAGGCCCTCCCCCTACTCTGACTACACCCACAATTCCTGCCTTAATATGTTCCTAGACCAAGACACCAGTATCCTGGAGAGAGATCGGGGTGAGAAATTCCTTGTGTTAAGTTAGTTTGGGGTGTTCAGACACCACTTAGCAGGTCCACACCCCTAAGCCTTTTTTTCGTGTTCTCAAAAAATCCTCATTTTGCCTATAAAACCCCTAGACAATGCACCACACCAGGCTCTCTTGTCCAATCCTGGCATGAGCCAGGAGCTCTGTCCTCTCACTTTATTTCTAAATAAAAGCCTGTACCTTGCTCTCCTACCTTGGGTGTTTACTAAGCTCATTCTTCAGCTTCGTGAACAAAAACCCTGGCATCAAAAGGACTAGAATAAGTCACCTTTCAAAACATCCCATTCCACTAATGAAAACAAAAATAATTTGGATAGGATGGAGAAATGGAGGGAGGTAGGGAGAGGAGGAAAAAGAGAGAAGTCAGAGTGAGGGAGAGAGAAATAAATTTACTATGTGTTCATGCAGTGCACCTTTTTTTAGGCTTGAGCAGGCACTACACATAATTTGCAAATAAATGCATACATTTAGGTCTTAAAACCCTTTACTGACATAGTTTGGGGTAATTACATCAGGACTGTGATTTTAATATAGATGAGACATTTGAATGACCTGGGGAATATCAAGCCCACCCCCCTCTTGGCCTTTGAAAATTTTATATATTTAGAGGATATCTTACGGCAGATTATAAAATGGAGCTCACAATGGAAGATTATGTCAGTAAAACCATGCTACTGAGGTTATTGATCCTTCTCACAGTTCTTAGTTAGAAAGTGGACAAATACAGATTGTTTCAAGTATAGGTTATTCTGCCAGGTGTGTAGTAAGACAATTGACATATCTGTATGTTCACAATGGTAATCTAAATGCTACCAATTAGGTAGGTGAAGAAGCAGAAAAAATGTTTATTAGAAGTTTGTCAATAATATTAAGGATCTTGATGTTCTGGTTCAGTATTCTCCTATAAGCTACTATCAGTATGTTTATTTCAAGAAAAACAAAGTGTGAACATTTCCCTGTAGGTATTATTTCAGAAATGAATGATATTTTTTCCAGATATAGTGAGCCAAGTACATGAAGCTGGTCAAATCCTTAGAATCAAGCTTGAATAACGTACTCAAAGAAAACACAATGATGAGAAGAGACCAGTGCCTCCTGTAGGGAACAGAATTTTGATCATGCATAAGCATAAATAAAACATAGTTTAAAAATACTTAGATTATTTGTGAGAAAAAAGAATACAAATGATTTTCCCCTAGAGTTCCATCTTTTGATTCAGAGATCCTTGTGATATGAATTTGGCCACATGGTGAGGGGAATAATTCTACAACATATACTGGAACTAATTTTTGGCCTAAGATAGTAGCAGAATTGAAAATAAAATATGAAGTGTATTGCTGCTGCAGTTAATGGAAAATATTGCTAATATAGACAACCTACCTGGAAACCATTTAAAACAGCAAGTTTCTATATTATACACAAAAGTCTTGCACTTCAAAGGTGACAGTTGAAAAAGTGATAGTGAATGATCATTTAAACTTCCAATAACAAGATTATCCCACTAAAAGCTGAGTAATTGCATACTTACACAGATGTAATGGAATAAATGTTTCTTAATATGTGGTTTTTCAATATAAGTAACTCATGTCTAGGGAAATTCTCTGAGACTTGTCAACTGCATGGAATATTCAAGTTATATGGGATAAAAATGTCTCTTTTCCTACCTCCAGGGAGTTTACTGTGAGTTTCAACTGCTATATGCTGTTCTCACTGCCCATTTTGTTTAGGTTTCTATGCCTGCAGATAGTTACTGTGATCAGCATGTAGCACTATTTGCATATCTAGTATTTAACTACAACTAATTATCTCTCATTTTTTTTGTTTGGATGGGAAGACTGACTTTACACTGAAATATTCTTTGAACTAAGTAAGGGGACTAAATACTTGCATATTTCCTCTCAGTAGGTAGCCAAACTAAGATACACTAAAGAATAAAAAAGAAAACACCTGGTTTACTACTACTTGCAGAACTTGCATTACCAATGATAGGTATAGATTTTAACTTTATATTTAAGTGATATCAGGAGCTGCAATAGAGTCTTAATGTGGAGTTTGGAACAGTCTGCAAAATAAAAATTAACTGGTTGAAAATAATTCCTCATCTAATGTTATAAAAAGCTATGGTGATATTTTCATTTAAAATGCAAAAAAAAATGGAATGTCAGATCTACCAGTATAAATTATTGCTAATAGGAGAATTCATTGGAAAAGCTGCCTTTCACCCTTGAGCTGAGAGAGACACTCTCTGTGAAGTGATTGTTGATTTGTATAGAGAATCACACTTCCATGGGACCACAAATATTCTATAGAGGTAAGAGTTGTAATAGCATTCCGTGAGACTGGATCCCCAAAAGTTCAGGAAATAAATGGCTAGAAGTTGTCAAAACTTTCTATTTAAAAGTTGCAAGCATTTTTTTTCTTTTTTATTCCCCCTTTTCTTATTTTGGTATCATTAATATACACTTATGTGAGCAACATTGTGGTTACTAGATTGTCCCCATTATCAAGTCCCCACCACATACCCCATTACAGTCACTGTCTATCACCATAGTCAGATGCTATAGAATCACTACTTGCTTCTCTGTGCTATACTGCCTTCCCCGTGTCCCCCTCTTATGTTATGTGTGCTCATCGTGGTGCCCCTTTTTCCCCTTATCCCTCCCTTCCCACCCATCCTCCCCAGTCCCTTTCCCTTTTTCAACTGTTAGTCCATTCTTGGGTTCTGTGAGTCTGCTGCTGTTTTGTTCCTTCAGTTTTTGCTTTGTTCTTATGCACCAGAGATGAGTGAAATCATTAGATACTTGTCCTTCTCTGCCTGGCTTATTTCACTGAGCATAATACCCTCTAGCTCCATCCATGTTGTTGTAAATGGTAGGATTTGTTTAATTCTTGTGGCTGAATAATATTCCATTGTGTATATGTACCACATCTTCTTTATCCATTCATCTACTGATGGACACTTAGGTTGCTTCCATTTCTTGGCTATTGTAAATAGTGCCACGATAAACATAGGGGTGCATATGTCTTTTTCAAACTGGGCTGTTGCATTCTTAGGGTAAATTCCTAGTAGTGGAATTCCTGAGTCAAATGGTATTTCTATTTTTAGTTGTTTGCGGAACCTCCATAGTGCTTTCCACAAAGGTTGAACTAATTTACATTCCTACCAGCAGTGTAGAATGGTTCCCCTTTCTCCACATCCTTGCCAACATTTGTTGTTGTTTGTCTTTTGGATGTTGACCATCCTAACTGGTGTGAGGTGATATCTCATTGTGGTTTTAATTTGCATTTCTCTGATGATTAGTGATGTGGAGCATCTTTTCATGTATCTGTGGGCCATCTGAATTTCTTCTTTGGAGAATTGTCTCTTCATATCCTCTGCCCATTTTTTAATTGGGTTATTTGCTTTTTGGGTGTTGAGATGTGTGAGTTCTTTATGTATTTTGGATATTAACCCCTTGTCAGATATGTCATTTACAAATATGTTCTCCCATACTGTAGGATGCCCTTTTGTTCTGTTGATGGTGTCCTTTGCCTTACAGAAGCTTTTTAGTTTGATGTAGTCTCATGTGTTCATTAGTGCCCTAATTATTTAGAAGAGGAAGGAATTGCTGGAAGCAAGAGGCCAGAGTTCTAGTTCGACCTGTGGAACTTATTGCCTGTGTGATCTTGAGTGAGTCGCTGATGTTTTCCACCATTAGTAAAGTGATTAGACCCTTGTATCTCAAAATTTTGTGTAGAGAGGTGAGAATGGGGGCAAAGCGATAGAGAGAGGAGTAGTCTAAAAAGTAACTGAGATTTTTTTCATTATCATTTTTGAATGCTCTGAAAGGTCCTTTATTATGTAGCTATAATTTCATAAACTTATTTACCTGATGGGAAGATTTATTGTTCATTCATTGACTTATTAAATCATAGTACTCAGTTCACAAATACTTCTGTCTTAGAAATGTTCTAGGCATTCATTTTAATTTGGTTTCATAAACAATAAAACATTGGGTAATTGGTTGCTAAAAATAAAATTCTTAACCAGTAAGTTATTGGCAGTATTCAGAATTACTCTTTGTAATGCCTCTTATTTTTCTCTTAAAAGGGCCAGATGGTCATGTGAGTAGATATAATTTGAATTGGCTGGTAAAAAACAGCTATGAAGGGCAGAAACAAAAGGTCATCCAGCCTAAAATTTTATGGAATGCTGAAATTTACAAGCAAGCCCAAGTTCCATCTGTAGATTTCCAGAGCTTCTTAGAAACCAATGAGGGACTAAAGGACTTTCTGCAAAACTTTCTGATCTATGGAATTGCATTTGCAGAAAATGTCCCTTCCACTCACACACAGAGAAGTTGGCAGAAAGATCTGCTTGATCAAGTAATTTGTTAGTTCCCTGTTATGTGCAATTTATTTCCAGAATATGAATACCCTTGTTTTTTAATGTAGAATATTTTGTGGCCTGAATAAGGGTATTCTCATTTATAATGCTGTATTTGAGGCTTGGATTTCTAATCTCTAAAGACATGTATATGTTAATTATGATGGAGACTTCAAAGTTACTGGTATTTTTTTGAAATCCTCAAAGTGAGAGGTTCCACTGCATACTAGAAAAAACACTAACTGTGAGTTAAGAGAGCAGGTCGTAGTGTTAGTTCTACCATCAAGAATTTGTGTGAACATAGACAACTCCATTACACACATGCCCCTACCATCAACCTGCCACCCGATGGTGTCTATTTTCCCATGTGATCAATAAAAGGATTGAATAAGATGGTGTCTATCATACAGTTTACTTTCTATAATTTTTAAGGCTTCATCAGAGACTGATAGTTAATAATACTGCCTTATACTATATAGCATTTAACCAGCATATTGACACCCATTATTTTCTTTTGGTTATTACAGAAATCCAGGTAAGTGTGTGTTTTATCCCCTATTCTACTGATGAGGCAGTTGAGTCTCAGATATAATAAGTGCCTTTCCCAGGATTGCTCTGCTAGTAAACAATTCATATTCAGATTCTGATAGATTCAGAGAGATCAGATTTCCTGATCCTAAATACAGCGTTCTTGCACCTTGCCAGTCTAAATTTCTAGTTAGTATATAGATTGATCTTCTGTAGTATTAAATGGACTTACTTTGTTACAATTATTCCTTTCCTTTTACTTAATACCTCATTGTGTACCAGATAGTGTGCTAGTTATTTGCTCTATCCTAATAGAGTATAGTCAACATTTGTGAACCATTTAGTCTAAAACACAATTTGAGAACTTTCAAGTAAAAGAAGCAGTAAATAAACTGAGTGCTTTAGAGATTATAGTTCAAGTGGAAGAACATTTCCTGTATAGACTTTGAGGGTTCAGAGAATAAGATGAACTGAAAGCTAAGGAATTAAAGTGAACTTTAGTCAGATCCAACCCCACCAGGAAAATAACTATAAAATCTGAACCTGTGACGTATATCTCAAGAAGAGACTTACAGGAATAAAATTTGGGGGAATTATTGAAAATCCACCTTACTATATAAATGGATCTTAACTTTGTTTAAACCACATTTTTTTTCAAAGTCATTACAAATAACTTACCAAAAAACTATTGTCTAACCATTAGTTTTGAAATTTGTATAGCTTTCTTTTATTTAGTTGTTATATCGCAAAGAGGTCAGTCTTCCAAATACAGCCTTGGGTATGGTATTAAAAGGAACTTGAATCAATTTTACAAGAAATTGGAGAGAAGGAATGAATGAAAAATAACCTTACATTGAACCAGAAGCTATTGAGCTTTAATTGATATATAATTGACATATATAACATTGTGTAAATTTAAAGTGAACAGCCATTATATATAGCAATATGAATATCACCATAGCTAACAGAAAGTAGATCTTAAATGCTCTCACCACAAAAAACAAATGGTAATTATGTGACATGATAAATATATACCATACTTAACTTTCCTACCACTTGCTACTTATTTAGAGGTACCTCTGTGGTTGTTATTTTGTTGTTTTATTATTGATCTTGCTTCTGCATATAGTTGATGAGCCTGAGGCACAAACATAATATTAAAATGAGTTTACATATGGATTTATAAAGACAATATGAGAGGGTGATGAACAGGTAGTGTGTTCAACTGTTATCTTAATCTCATAGAGGGAAATCTGAAGACAGTTTATTCAATTGATTGTGGTACAATTGATTTCCTTCGGGGTTTGTAACTTAATGTTTGGTTTCGGGGAGGAAGAATAAAGCAGGTTTTAGAGATCTTGCTCAATGTTATCAATATATGAGGATACCAACAGTTTATATGCTTATTCTAGGGAATACAGAAGGAAGAAATAAGAAATAAAATGGGAAGCAGCTGAACAGGGGCTGAGGTTTAAATATTGACTAACTGTTCTCTCTGCCCACTACCAGAGATAAGTAGCTTTCTGTGCTTTCAGTTTAATCCTTCCTAATCAATGGCAAGGACCAAACACATTTATTAACAGTTTAATAAGAATGGTTAAGAATTCAGGCTATGGCATCAACCAGATCTAGATTTACATCCCAGCTGGAACATACTAGCTTTGTGATCTTGGACAAGTAACATTTCTGTGCCTCACTTTCTTCGTCTATAAAGTGGGGCTAGCAATAAAACCTATGCATTGTTATTGCTTGGGGATTAAGTTACACAATGTATCTAAAGTACTTGGCATACTGCCTGACATCTGTTTTAAGTGTTCAATAAATACTAGCTATTATTATCATTTTAGCCATTTTCATCATCATCATCACTGTTATATTCCTTGTGTTTTCTTTGCTCTGTATCTCATCCTTTCTAGCCTCCTTGGGGTTTCTCCCTATGTATTTTCAGTCTTTCCATACCTACTGACTCCTTCCTTTTGGCTTCTCATGTCTTAAATCTCTACTTCTGTACACTTCCTTGGATTCTGTCTCCCTCTAGTTACAGCCTCCCCTTACTCCTCCTTCACTAAATGTATTAAAAGGGTTATCTACATTCAGTATCTTTTCATTCTCACTTCCCATTCACTCCTCAAACCCTTAGTCAGCTAGTTTATCCAAACCCATCCCAGTTAAAATTACTCTCCCCAAAGTCACCAGCAACTACTTTTCAGTCTTCATCTTACTTGGCCTACTGGGGCATGCCATTAACCACTATCTCTTCTTAAATATTCCTTCGTTTCTGGTTTCTTCCTATATCTCTCATTATTTTTCTTCAGTCTCTTGTGCTGGCTTATTCTCCTCTGTCCATGTCCTAAATATTGTTGTCCCTCAAGGTTTATCTGCTTGCCCCTGTTTTCTTATTTGAAATGATCTCTCCAAATGACTTCTTCCACATTGTTGGCTTTAGCTATCATGTGCAGACAACTACAAAATCTACCCCTCTTCTCAGTTAAAGCTCTTCCTCTGGCTACTCAATAACCCTGACCTAGAAGTTCCACAGAAAGCTCAACAGACCAGAACTGACCTTTGTCATTTTAATTGTATTTATTTATATTAGGTTCTCCTTGCTTTTATTCCTTCCATCTTTATTTATGTTTATTACTTATTTTACTTTCTTGTTCACTTTCTATAATTTTTCTTTTTTTAATTACTATTAGCTTTATTTTGCCCTCATTAATTTGAAAATTCTATTTCAGTTTTCCAGTCCATTAACAGTTGCCTTTGCTTTCCCTGTTAACATTTTCAACCACATATGACTCAAGTGTTTCAACATGCCCCTAAACTGAACTTCTTCCTCAACACCTCACAGTCCCTCACTGTCATCCAGTTATATATCTTCCTGCACTGTCTTAGCAAATGGCATTATCATCTATCAAGTTGCATAATTGAGAAACCTGGAATCATTCTAGATTTTTGTCTGCTTTTCATCCTCCACACGTAATATGTTATATCTTTCTACCATTGTAGGATCTCTTAAGTTTGTGTTCTTTTCTGTAACACCCTTCTCTAATCTTAAGTCCACAGTGTTTTTCTCTACTCTTTCAGTTATCCACTTTTTCTTGTCATCTTGTTTCCCACCACTTCATCTCCTATGCTATCATGATAATCAAGTCTTTAAAATGTTAATATGACAATACACTCTCCCAGTTTAAAATCCTTCTGTGGTTCTCTGTGCTGTGTTGATAGGAACTTCTTACTCTCTTCCTTGAATATAATTTGTTTTACATTGGTATCATTGGTCATACTTTTTCTTGGCCTGGAATGCCCTCTCCTCACCTCAGCCTCATCCCAATTCAACTCTTTCTCATTCTTTAAGACTAAAGAAAGCCATTCTCATCCACTCTAAAACATGTCTCTTTACAACACCCTACTAGGGTAATTACATTTCTTTACAGTCCCACTATATCTTGTATACAATCTTATATTAGTGCTTATGATATTTTATTTGTAGTTATTTGCTTTATCTATTATTAGTAAACTGTGGGGTTTTTTTAAACAGAAACTGTATCTTACTCATGCTAGTATTCCTAGGGTTGGTCTAGTGCATATTGTCTTCAATATATGTTGCATATGTTTAGAAGAAACCTATAGAGGCTTTAATATTTGAAAGAACAAAAGTAGTTCAACTGGCTATGAAAGGAAAATTATAGGGAAATTAGATTTATTTATTCATCAAAATAAATGACACAAGTCGGTTCTATAATCATTTTTTATATAATTTTCTAAAACTGATACATTCCATTTTCTCCACTGAACAGAATAACTTTATTTTTTCCTTCTCTAGCATTCAAGTGTTTCACTGTCTTAAGCATGAAGGAACAGGTGGCAGGGCACTGCTAGTAGATGGATTCTATGCAGCAGAACAGGTACTTCAAAAGGCTCCTGAAGAATTTGAACTCCTCAGAAAAGTGCCACTGAAGCATGAATATATTGAAAATGTTGGAGACTGTCACAACCACATGATTGGGGTTGGGCCAGTCTTAAATATCTACCCATGGAATAAAGAGCTTTATTCGATCAGGTGAGTATCAAAAACTATCCCCTAGTGTAATTTATTTACCAAATATTAGCCTTAATGTAATGAAAATCTCTAAGATTCTTATATCTGCCACACTTCAATCTTGCTATTCCATAGATTCTTCTCAGTATAATTCCTATTCCTAGTCTAATTCCCATGGAATAGTAAGTAGACCAACAGTCAAGTAAAACTAGATTTTTGTAGTTGTTGGAGGAGAGTTGAGATAGTATTTAAAAACAAAAGCACCATTAAAATAAAGAACAGTTATTTAATTGTGCTCATTGACCAAACAGCTATGGTATCCAAAAGCATGAGGACCACATTTGTCTGTAACACAGACAGATTTATGCAAATCTCCTAACCTGTATATACAGTATTCTACTAAAATATCACCACTTAGGTATCTTCTAGGATCATAAAACACATCATATTCAAGACTTAACGCATCATTTCTACTCATTTCCAGCCTGTTCTTCCACACCCAGTTAAGAAAAAATTAAATTATTGCCCCTGTCCTTGCCCCTAGAATGTAGTAGGAACTACGTAAATACTAATTCACTTCCCTTGGATGAACTCTTCTGGAAAATTCTCTGTCTGTCGTCTCTTGTATCTCCATTACCTAGAATAATGAGTAGGTGCTCAATATTTTTTCCAACATTTTATTATGTATATTTTTAAACATATCAAAAACTTGAAAACACAGGAAAAACCCATAGACCTGCAACCTAGATTCTACTATTAAGATATTACTATACTTGCTTTATTACCTAGTTACCCATCTATCAACTAATCTTATTTTTGATACATTTCAAAGTACATTGCAGATATGAGTACATGTCTCTTTGAAATACTTCAACATTTGTATCCTTAAGTAGAGTTCAATATTTGTTAACGGATTTTTTATTTTGAGGTAAAATTTACATACAATGATGTTAAAATAGTAAATATACACTTGCTACATTTTGACAAATGCATACACCTACTTAGCCCAAGCCCCTATCAAGATATAGAATGCTACCATCACTGAAGAAGGTACTTTTACACCCCTTCCCAGTCCATCCCTACACACACACCACAGAGGGAACCACTATTTTGATTTTTTAGTACAATATATACTTTTGCCTGTTCTAGAATAGTAAATCCATTCTTCTATGAATAAACAACTGGGCTGTTTCCAGGTTGGAGTTATTATGAATAAAACTGCCATGAATGTTCATATATAAGTATTTTTGTATATATATGTGTTTTCATTTCATTTACATAAATACCTAAGAGTGGAACTGCTGGGTCATAGAGTAAGTGTGCATTTAGTTTCATAAGCAACTGCCAACAATGTCTGAGAGTTGTAGCTTCCCCACATCCTTTCCAACACTTATGTTGCCAGTCATTGTGGTGGATATCTCCTTGGGTTTTAATTTGCATTTTTTGATGATTGATGATGTTGCACATTTTTCCGTATGCTTATTGGCCATTCATATGTCATCCTTTGTGAAGTATCTGGTTAAATATTTTGCCCATTTTTTCACTGGGTTATCATTTCATTATTGAGTTGTAGGAGTTCTTTATATACCCTGGTCACCAGTTATTACCTGATATATGTTTTTGGAATATTATAGTCTGTGGCTTACCTACTAATTTTTTAACAATGTCTTTTGATGAGCAGAAATTTTAATTTTAATGAAGTGTAATTGATCAGTTTTTTCTTTAATGATCATTGTTTCTGTGACCTGTGTAAGGAATCTTTGATTACCCCCAATGACATGAGGATATTCTTCTATTTTTTCTAAAGGTGTTATTGTTTTATCTTTTACATTTAAGCCCATAATCTTTCTCAAATTTATTTTTCCATGTTGTAAGGTAGGGGTGGAAGATCATATATTTCACATGTGGATATCCAAGTGTTATTACCACCATTTGCTGAAAAGACCTTCCTTTCTCCCATTGGATTGCTTTTGCAACTCTGTCAAAAATCAAATGACCATATAAATGAGGGTTTCTTCCTGGCATCCCTATTTGCTTCTATTATTTATTTGTCAATCCTTGTGACAATTCCACACTGTCTTGGCTACTTCAGATTTATAGTAAGTTTTAAAGTCAGATAAAATGTTTATGAACATTGTTCTTTTTCAAAATTTTTTTGGTTACTCTAGATCAGGGATCTACAACATTTTCTAAAAAGGGCCAGATAGCACATTTTTATGCTTTGTGGTCCATATGATCTCAATCACAACTACTTAATACTATTGTGGAAGCACAGCAGTAGCCATAGACAATATGTAAATGAATGGGTGTAGTTGTATTCCAATAAAACATTACTTACCAAAACAGGCAGTAAGCTGTATGTGGCCCACAAACCACAGTTTTCCAACCCCTGTTCTAGAGTATTTACATTTCTATATAAATTTTAAAATCCTCTTGTCAATTTTTTAGGATAAAGCCTATTAGTATTATTATTGGGATTGCTTGAATCTGTAGATGATTCTGGGGGGAACTGACAAACTAACAATTTTGAGTCTTCCAATCCATGAACATGATCTTATCTTTCTATTTATTTATGTCTTTCAGCAGTGTTTTGCAGTATTGAAGACACAAATATTGCATATATTTTATTTTATTCCTAAATATTTTTATGTTTTGATGGTATTATAAAAAAAATGTTAATACTATTTTCCAATTGTCTGTTGCCATTACCAAAAGTAACTGTATTCTTTTTAAGTTAGCATTGTATTCTGTAACCTTGCTAAGATCATTCATTAGTTCTAAGATTTTTTTGTTTGTTTTTTTAGGTTTCTTAGGATTTTCTACATAAACAATCATGTTGTAGGGACAGTTTTATTTCTTCCTTTCCAACATATATACTTATTTATTTGTTTTTCTTGTTTATTACACTGGCTAGCACCTTAAGTACTATATTAAATAAGAGAGGCAAGACCAGACATCCTTAGGATGAAAGTGTTCAGTATTTTGCCATGTATGGTGCTAGCTATAAGGGTTTCAGTGGTATCTTTTATCCACTTGAGGAATTTCCCTTCCAAGTTTGCTCAGTTTTTTAAAATCATGAATAGGTTTTAAACTTTGATAAATGCCTTCTCTTTATTTCAGTTATCAATTAAAATAATCATGTGATTTTTCTTCTTTATTCTGTTAATATGGTAAATTATATTGATTTATTTTCAAGTGTTAAAGCAACCTTGAACTCCTAGGATAAACTGTACTACATGATTTATTACTGTACACACGTGTGTATGTTAATACTGTAGTCCAATCAAGAGATACATATCACACAGTAGGTTAAACAGGTAAAGTCTAATATAAAAATTATGAACTATGATAAAAGAGTAGCTATAAGATATAAGGAAATTCTTCATAGTACCCTAGGACTAAGGCAGAGTATCCAAGGGAGAATAACCTGGAAGTGGTTCAGACCTCAAAGAAAGAGTGGTTCACCCACCTTGAAGCAAATAAGTTGTTGTTTTGGCCAGGCAGGAGCTGGTCTAAAGTTGTTTAACAAACAATAGGCTACCCTACCTGACTATAGGGAAGAGACAGAAGACAATCAACAAGCTGGTTCAAAGGAGATTTGGGTGCAAGTGAAAGCAGGAAGACTTAAGAGCACATAGATTGCAGGAGATGGGAGTGAGAGATGGGAGCTTGCTGAATGACTCCAGTGTGTGACCCTGCCAAACATGGGAGGCTGCACACAAGTCATGCGGGGGCTTGCCCAAGGAGTCTAGACAGGTGGCGGCATGCAGGCTGAGGGGGAGGTTCTGTGATAGTGTTGTGGAAAGGTTCACCAGGCTGATGCTGAAAAATCACACAGGTAACAACTCCTTAAGCCCAGAGGGTTGGTGTTACCTGATATCTTCACACTCACAGAGCCAGGCTCTGGTCAGGACCTGAAATAGCAAGAGAAACTCTTTCCCCTTCAGTGCCCCCCACATTCCTCTACTGAGCAAGTTTAAAATTTAGAGACAGGGTTAAAAATGGCAGTGTGAGAGGTGAGACAGTAACCTCCTCCCCAAACCACATATAGTATGAAAATTTAGAAAATACATCAAATTCTGAAAAAGCAACAGGAAAGAAGACTGCAGCAGACTGTCTACACCTGGGGAAAAGAGCAGACCTCAAGGAACAGGGTAAAATACCAAAGACATGATCCTGAGGGAACCAACCCCTTCCCACATCCCAGCTCGCCAGAGGGAGGAAGAGAAACAGAGTGGGAAGGGGGTGGAGGCGTAGGACTCCTGAACACCCAGCCGGCAGTTCTGCTCTGGGAGCACAAACCTACATTACATGGTGCTCTAGAGATTAGTGGGGTTGGAAAGTGAAGACAGGTGGAATACTTGGAGAGACTGATATTCCAGCCACTTGTGGAAAACAAAGATCCACATCCAGCCACTGTGAGACAAAAGAATGATGGGCAGTCTGAGAGACTTCCTAAGAGTGAGAGGGCTGCTAAAGGGGAAAGGATTGCACAGAGCTTGCTGCTCAGGAGTAAGGACAGGTGCAAAAAATTATCTGGGTGCACTTTGCCCAGAAGATTGGGAACTTTCCAGAACTTCAGGGGCTCCATTCCACTGGCTGGCTATGCAGATCAGAGGCAAACCTTGGTGATATGCAGCCTACTGTATCTTCCTCCCAGCCAGCAGCGTCTCACTGTCTTCCCCTGCTATTGCAGCAGGCCAGCCAGAGGGCTGCCCCACCTTGAGCAGCTACAAGTGCCAAACAAAAAAGCTACTCCCTGAACACTCAGCCCAATGACCCGGGCAGTGGAGACAGGCAGCTGCAGCCAGGAAGCAGGAAAGACCTTTTTCTACCCAACAAGCACCAGTGCTGCATGTCTGAAACCACTGCCATCACTCCAGGGGTTGAGAAGCTCCAGCAAGTAGAGCTTCTGGGAACTAGAGGGTGCCACCTACAAATATTAAACATCAAAGGAACCTGGTTTAAACCAAAATCTCACAAACTGGCGTCATAAAGAGGGCCAAGTGAAACTGAACTCAATTTTCCTGAAAGAGATTTCAAAATAAAAATATAAATATGCTCACAGAGCTACAGAAAAATATTCAAGAACTCAGGGAGGAATTCAGGAATGAGATACAAACATTGAAGATTACACTAACTGAAATGAAACATACAATGGAGGGATTTAAAATAAGATTTGATGAAGTAGAGGACAGAATAAATGAAATAGAAATAAGAGAAAAGAAATACAAAGAAGCTGAGGCACAGAGAGAAACAGGGATCTCTAGGAATGAAAGAATATTGAGAGAACTGTGTGACCAATCCAAAGGGAATATTTGCATTACAGGGGTACGAGAAGAAGAAGAGAGAAAAAGGGATAGAAAGTGTCTTTGAGGAGGTAATTGCTGGAAACGTCACCAGACCGACCATGGAGGTGCACAGATCTCCCAAAACAAGGGACTCAAGAAGACAGCACCAAGACATACAATAATTAAAAGAGCAAAGATCAAGGATAGAGACAGAATATTAAAAGTAGTGAGAGAGAGAAAAAAGATCACATACAAAAGAAAACGCATCAGGCTATCATCAGACTTCTCAACAGAAACCTTACAGGCCAGAAGGGAGGGGCATGATATTTAATGCAATGAAGCAGAAGGCCTCTAAACAAGAACACTCTACCCAGCAATATTATCATTCAAATCTGAAGTAGGGATTTAACAATTTCCAGAAAAGCAAAACCTCAGAGAATTTACGTCCCACAAATCATCTCTACAGTGTATTTTGGAGGAACTGTTATAGATGGAAGTGCTCCAAAGGTTAAATGGCTATCACCAGAGGAAATAAACCACAGTAAAGTAGAACAATTAATTATTAAAGAGATACAAAACCAAATCAACCACCCCCAAAGTCAGTCAAAGGAAAAACAAAGGGTACAGAATATGATTAATATATATAGAATGGAGGAGGAAGAAAAAAAGAACCTTTAGATTGTGTTTGTAATAGCATACTGAGTTAAATTAGACTGTGAGATAGGAAGGAAGTTACCCTTGAACCTTTGGTAACCACAAATCTAAAGCCTGCAATAGCAATAAGTACATACCTATCAATAATCACCCTAAGAGTAAATAGTCTGAATGCAACAATCAAAAGACATAGTTATGCAATAGATAAAAAAACAAGACCCACATATATGCTGCCTACAAGAGACTCACTTCAAACCAAGGATATACACAGACTAAATGTAAAGGTATGGAAAAAGATATTTCATGCAATTAATAGGGAGAAAAAAGCAGGAGTTGCAGACAAAATAGACATCAAAACAAAGAATGCAAAAAAGACAAAGAAGAACATTATATAATGATAAAGGGGTCAGTCCAGCAAGAGGATGTAAAGATTATAAATATCTATGCACCCAATATAGGAGCACCTACATATGTGTAAAAAATACTAGCAGATTTAAAGGGGAATATAGAATGCAATGCATTCATTTCAGGAGACTTCAACACACCACTCACTCCAAAGGACAATTCAACTAGGCAGAAAATAAGTCAGGAGACAGAAGCACTAAACAACACATTAAAATAGATGGACCTAACAGAGATCTACAGAACACTCCACCCAAAAGCAGCAGGATACACATTCTTCTCAAGAGCACAAGGAACATTTTCAAGAATAGATTATATACTAGGCCACAAAAAGATCCTCACTAAATTAAGGAGGACTGAAATTGTACCAACCAGCTTCTCAGACCACAAACATATGAAACAAGAAATAAATTAAGGAAAGAAAACAAAAAGTCCACAAACACATGGAGGCTTAACAACATGTTCCTAAATAACCAATGGATCACTGACCAATATGGAGACAAATGAAAACAATAACAAAACAGTGCAAAATCTGTGGGACACTGCAAAGGCTGTGCTAAGAGGGAAGTATATTGCAATACAGGCTCACCTCAGGAAAGAAAAACAATCCCATATGGACAGTCTAAACTCACAATTAATAAAACTAGAAAAAGAAGAACAAATGAGGCCCAAAGAAGGAGGAATATAATAAAGATTAGAGCAGAAATAAATAAAATTGAGAAAAATAAAATAGAAAGAATCAATGAATTCAGGAGCTGGTTCTTTGAGAAAATAAACAATATAGATAAACACCTAGCCGACTTATCAAAAAATAACAGTCTATACACATAATCAGAATCAAAAAGGAGAAAAGAAAAATCATGGCAGACACAACAGAAATACAAAGAATTATTAGAGAATGCTATGAAAAATTATATGCTAACAAACTGGATAACCTAGAAAAAATGGACAACTTTCTAGAAAAATACAACACTCCAAGGCTGACCCAGGAAGAAAGAGAAAATCTAAACAGACCAATTATCAGCAATGAAATTGAACTGGAAATAAAAAAACAACTTAAGAACAAAATCCCTGGACCAGATGCTTCACTGGTGAATTTTGTCAAACATTTAGTGAAGACATAATAACCATCCTACTTAAAAGTTTTCCAAAAAGTAGAAGAGGAGAGAGTACTACCAAACTCATTCAATGAGGCCACCATCACTCTAATACTAAAATAAGACAAAGACACCCCAAAACATAAAATTACAGACCAATACCCATGATGAACATAGATACAAAAATACTCAACAAAATATTAGCAAACGGAATTCAAATATACATCAGAAAGATCATCCATGATGACCAAGTAGGATTTATTCCAGGGATGCAAGGATGGTACAATATTTGAAAATCCATCAACATTATCTACCATGTCAACAAAATTAAAGACCAAAGCCACATGATCGTTTTCATAGATGCTGAAAAAGCATTCAACAAAATTCAACATACATTCATGATAAAAACTCTCAACAAAATGGGTAGAGAGAGCAAGTACCTCAACATAATAAAGGCAATATACGTCAAATCCACAGACAATATCATACTTAACAGTGAGATGCTGAAAGCTGTTCCATTAATATTGGGAAGAAGACAGGGATGCCCACTTACACCATTTTTATCCAACATAGTTTTGGAGGTTCTAGTTGCAGCAGTGGGACAACACAAAGGAATAAAAGGCATCCAGATTAATAAGAAATTAAACTGTCCCTGTTTTCAGATGGCATGATATTTTACATAAAAACCCTAAAGAATCCACCCCTAAATGACTAGAACTAATATCTAAATTCAGCAAAGTTGCATGATGCAAAATTAATTCACAGAAATCTATTGCATTCCTTTATACTAATTATGAACTAGTAGAAAGAGAAATCAAGAAAACAGTTTCATTCACAATTGCATGAAAAAATAAAATACCTAGGAATAAACCTAACCAAGGAAGTGAAAGACCTGTGCCCTGAAAACTGCAAGATACTCATGAGAGAAATTAACGAAGATGCCAATAAGTGGAAATACATGAATTGCTCATGGATAGGAAGAATTAATATTGTCAAAATGGCCATCTTGGTTAAGAAATCTATAGATTCAATGCAATGCCTATCAAAATAACAATGGCATTCTTCAACAAACTACAGCTAATTGTTCTAAAATCCATATGAAACCACAAAAGATCTGAAATAGCCAAAGAAACCCTGAAAAGGTAGAATACAGATGGGGGGATTATGCACCCCAACTTCAAGCTCTACTACAAAGCCTCAGTAATCAAGCAAATTTGGTACTGGTACAAGAACAGACCCATAGACCAATGGAACAGACTAGAGAGCCCAGATATAATATGCAAGCATATATGGTCAATTAATATACAATAAAGGAGCAATGGATATGCAATGGTGAAATAACAGCCTCTTCAACAGCTCGTGTTGGCAAAACTGGACAGCTACATGTAAGAGAATGAAACTGGATTACTGTATAACTCCATACACAAAATTAAACTTGAAATGGATCAAACACCTGAATGTAAGTCATGAAACGATAAAACTCTAAGAAGAAAACATAGACAAAAATCTCTTGAATATAAACATGAGCAAATTTTGCCTAAATGCATCTCCTTGAGCATGGGAAACAAAAGCAAAAATGAACAAGTTGGATTACATCAATCTAAAAATCTTCTGTACAGCAAAGGACACCATCAGCACAAAAAAAGGCCTCCTAGAGTAAGGGACAATATATTTGTAAATGATATATCCGACAAGAGGCGAACATCCAAAATATATAAAGAACTCACACACCTCAACACCCGAAAAGCATAAAACCCTATTGAAAAATGAGTGGTGGATATGAATAGACACTTCTCCAAAGGAGAAATTCAGATGGCCAACAGGCACATGAAAAGATGCTCCACATCGCTAATTATCAGGTAAATGCAAATTAAAACCACAATGAGATATCACCTCACATGAGTTACGATGGCCAACATCCAAACAAGGAACATCAAATGCTGGCAAGGATGCAGAGAAAGGGGACCCCCTACCCTGTTGGTGGGAATGTAAATTAGTTCAACCATTGTGGAAACCAATATGGAGGTTCCTCAAAAACTAAAAATATAAATACCATTTGACCCAGGAATTCCACTCCTAGGAATTTGCAAAACGAAAACAGGTTCTCAGATTCAAAAAGACATATGCACCCCTATGTTTATCACAGCACTATTTACAATTGCCAAGATATGGAAGCAACCTAAGTGTCCATCAGTAGATGAATGGATAAAGACATGGTACATATACACAATGGAATATTATTCAGCCATAAGAAGAAAATAAATCCTAACATTTGCAACAACATGGATGGAGTTAGAGGATATTATGATCAGTGAAAGCCAGGTGGAGAAAGACAAATACCAAATTATTTCCCTCATTTGTGGAGTGCAACAATATAGCAAAACTGAAAGAACAAAGCAGCAGACCCACAGATTCCAAGAACTGACTAGCAGTTACCAAGGTGAATGGTAGGAGAGGGTGTGCTGGGAGGGAGGAAGAAGGGAATTGAGGGTATTATGATTGGCACACATGGTGGGGGTGTTCACAGGGAAAGCAGTGTACCACAGAGAAGACAAGTAGTGACTCTGTGGCATGTTACTACACTGATTGACAGTTACTTCAATGGGGTATGGGGTTGACTTGATAATATGGGTGAATGTAGTAACCACAGTGTTTTTCATGTGAAACGTTCATAAGATTGTATATCAATGATACCTTAATTTAAAATATTGTGCAGAAATGCTTAAAGGAATTCTTACATACAGAACAAATATATAAGAATGCATTCAGAACTGAGAAGCAATAAATTGGAAACTGACACATACACAGCTGGTTTCAGCTTAATAATATGTTGAGAAACTTTGCATCTAAGTTCAAGAGGATACTTTGCTTGCTTCCATATTTTGTCTATCATAAATAATGCACCAACAAACATATAGGGTGCATTTATCTTTTCAAATCAGAGATTTTGTTTTCTTTGGGTAAATTCCTAGAAGTGGAATTACTGGATTGTATGGTATTTCTCTTTTTAGATTTTGAGGAACCTCCATACTGCTTTTCACAATGGTTGTACCAATTTACCTTCCCACCAACCGTGTAGGAGAGTTACCTTTTCTCCACATCTTCACCAACACTTGTTATTTCTTCTCTTTTGGATAGTTCCTCTGCCCATTTTTTAATCAGATTATTTGGGGATGTCCTTTGCTATTGAATTGTATGAGTACTTGATATATTTTCCATATCAATCCTTTATCAGAGACATGGTTTGTAAATATTTTCTCCCATTCTGAAGGCTGCCTTTTTATTTTGTTGTTCCATTTGGACTTTTTTTTTTGGTATTATTAATATACAATTAGACGACCAACATTATGGTTAATAAATTGCCCCCGTTATTAAGTCCCACCACATACCCGATTACAGTCACTGTCCATCATCATAGTAAGATGGTATAGAAACACTACTTGTCTTCTTTGAGTTGTACAGCCCTCCCTGTGCCCCCCCAACATTATGTATGCTGATTGTATTGCCCCTTATTGCCCTTCCCCCTTCCCACCCACTCCACCCCCAGTCCCTTTCCCTTTGGAAACTGTTAGTCCATTCTTGGGTTCTGTGAGTCTTCTGCTGTTTTGTTCCTTCAGTTTTTTCTTTGTACTCATGTTCCAAAGATGAGTGAAATCATTTGGTACTTGTCTTTCTCCACCTGGATTATTTCAATAAGCATAATACCCTCTAATTCCATCCATGTTGTTGCAAATGGTAGGATTTGTTTTCCTCTTAAGACTGAATAATATTCCATTGTGTATATGTACCACATCTCCTTTATCCATTCATCTACTGATGGACATTTAGGTTGCTTCCATTTCTTGGCTATTGTAAATAGTGCTGTGATAAACATAGGGGTGCATATGTCTTTTTGAATCAGGTATCCTGCCTTCATAGGGTAAATTCCTAGGAGTGGATTTGCTGGGTCAAATGGTATTTCTATTTTTAGTTGCTTGAGGAAACTCACACTGCTTTCCACAATGGTTGAACTAGTTTACATTACCACCAGCAGTGTAGGAGGGTTCCCCTTTCTCCACATCCTCGCCAGCATTTGTTGTTCCTTGTCTTTTGTATGTTGGCCATGCTACCTGGTGTGAGGTGATTTCTCATTGTTGTTTTAATTTGCATTACCCTGATAATTAGCAATGTGGAGCATCTTTTCTTGTGCCTGCTGACCATCTGAATTTATTCTTTGGAGAAGTGTCTGTTCATATCCTCTGCCCATATATTAATAGGGTTATTTGCATTTTTGGTGTTGAGGCGTTTGAGTTCTTTATATATTTTGGATGTTAACCCCTTTTCATATATGTCATTTACAAATATATTCTCCCATACCGTAGGATGCCTTTTTATTCTGCTGATGGTGTCCTCTGCTGTATAGAAGATTTTTAGGTTGATGTGGCCTGATTTGTTCATTTTCCCTTTTGTTTCTCTTGCCTGAGGAGATGCATTCAGGAAAATGTTGTTCATGTTTATTTCAAGATAGTTTTGCCTGTTTTCTTCTAAGAGTTTTATGGTTTCAGGACTTACATTCAGGTCTTTGAACCATTTTAAGTTTACTGTTGTGTATGGAGTTATACTGTAATCCAGTTTCATTCTCTTACATGTAGCTGTCCAGTTTTGCCAACACCAGCTGTTGAAGAGGCAGTCATTTCACCATTGCGTATCCATTGCTCCTTTATTGTA
Organism: Smutsia gigantea; assembly: GCA_032199065.1. Lineage (NCBI taxonomy): Eukaryota > Metazoa > Chordata > Mammalia > Pholidota > Manidae > Smutsia > Smutsia gigantea. Next base: position 21,533 of record JAVSCE010018749.1, read on the forward strand.
TATTAATTGACCATATATGCTTGCATTTATATCTGGGCTCTCTAGTCTGTACCACTGGTCTATGGGTTATGTTCTTGTGCCAGTAACAAATTGTCTTGATTACTGTGGCTTTGTAGTAGAGCTTGAAGTTAGAGAGTGTGATGCCCCCTGCTTTACTGTTCTGTCTCAGGATTGCTTTGGCTATTCGGGGTCTTTTGTGGCTCCGCATTAATTTTAGAACTATTTAGTCTAGTTTGTTGAAGAATGCTGTTGGTATTTTGATAGGGATTGCATTGAATCTGTAGATTGCTTTAGGCAGGTAGGCCATTTTGACAATATTATTTCTTCCTATCCATGAGGATGGGATATATTTCCATTTATTTTCATCTTCTTTAATTTCTCTCATGAGTGTCTCGTAGTTTTCAGAGTATAGGTCTTTCACTTCCTTGGTTAGGTTTATTCTTAGGTATTTTATTCTTTTTGATGCAATTGTGAATGGAATTGTTTTCTTGATTTCTCTTTCTGCTAGTTCATCATTAGTGTATAAGAATGTGGCATATTTCTGTGTATTAATTTTGTATTCTGCAACTGCTGAATTCAGATATTGGATATACTAGTTTTGGAGTGGATTCTTTAGGATTTTTTATTTACATTATTATGTCATCTGCAAACAGAGACAGTTAAACTTCTTCCTTGCCAGTATCGATGCCTTTTATTTTTTTTTTATGTTGTCTGATAGCTGTGGCTAGGATCTCCAGAACTCTGTTGAATAAAAGGGTGGAGAGTGGCCATCCTTGTCTTGTTCCCAATCTAAAAGGAAAAGTTTTCAGCTTCTCGCTGTTAAGTATGTGGGTTTTTCATATATGGCCTTTATTATGTTGAGGTAATTGCCCTCTCTATACATTTGTTGAGAGTTTTCATAATGAATGGATGTTGAATTTTTTTGAATGCTTTTCAGCATCTGTGGAGATGATCATGCGGTTTTTGTCCTTTTTGTTGATGTGGTGGTTGATGTTGATGGATTTACGAATGTTGTTCAATCCATGCATCCCTAGAATAAATCCTACTCAATCATGATGGATGATCTTTTTGATGCATTTTTTTATTTGGTTTGCTAATGTTTTGTTGAGTATTTTTGCATCTGTGTTCATCAGGTTATTGGTTTTTAATTGTATTTTTTTTGTGGTGTCTTTGCCTGGTTTTAGTATTAGAATGATGCTGGCCTCATAGAATGAGTTTGGGATTATTCCTTCCTCCTCTGCTTTTTGGAAGACTTTAAGGAGGATGGGTATTATGTCTTCACTAAATATTTGATAAAATTCAATAGTGAAACCTTCTGGTCCAGGAGTTTTGTTTTTAGGTCGTTTTAGATTACCTATTCAATTTCATTGCTGGTAGTTGGTCTGCTCAGATTCTTTCTTCCTGGGTCAGCCTTGGAAGGTTTTATTTTTCTATAAAGTTGTTCATTTCTTCTAGGTTGTCCAGTTTGTTAGCATATAATTTTTTATATTATTCTCTCATAATTCTTTGTATTTTTGTGGTGTTTGTAATGATTTTTCCTTTATCATTTCTGATTCTGTTTATGTGTGTAAACTCTTTTTTTCTTGATATGTCTGGCTATGGCTTTATCTGTTTTGCTTATTTTCTCGAAGAACCAGCTCTTGCTTTCTTTGATCCTTTCCATTATTTTTCTTCTCGGTTTTATTTATTTCTGCTCTAATCTTTATTATGTCCCTCCTTCTACTGACTTATGGCCTCATTTGTTCTTCCTTCTCTAGTTTCATTAATTGCGAGTTTACAATGTTCATTTGCGATTGTTCTTCTTTCCTGAGGTAGGCCTGTATTGCAATATATTTCCCTCTTAGCATGGTCTTTGGTGCATCTCACAGATTTTGCTGTATTGAATTATTGTTGTCATTTGTCTCCATATATTGCTTGATCTCTGTTTTTATTTGGTCATTGATCCATTGATTATTTAGAGGCATATTATTAAGCCTCCATGTGTTTCTGGCTTTTTCATTTTCTTTGTGTAATTTATTTCTATTTTTATACCTTTGTGACCTGTGAAGCTGGTTGATACAATTTCAATATTTTTGAACCTACTGAGGCTCTTTTTGTGGCCTAGTATATGATCTATTCTTGAAAATGTTCCATGTGCACTTCAGAATGTGCATCCTGTTGCTTTTGGATGGAGTTCTCTGTAGATGTCCTTCAGGTCCATCTGTTCTAATACATTGTTCTGTGCCTCTGTCTCCTTACTTATTTTATTTGTAGTTGATCTGTCCTTTGAAGTGAGTGGTGTGTTGAAGTCTCCCAAAATGAATGCATGCATTCTATTTCCCCCTTTAATTCTGTTAGTATTTGTTACACAAATGTAGGTGATCCTGTTTTGGATGCATACATATTTATAATAGTCATATCCTCTTTTTGGACTGACCTCTTAATCATTATTTAATGTCCTTCTTTGTCTCTTTTTACATTATTTGTTTTGAAGTCAATTTTATCTAAGTACTGCTGCTACTGTTCTGCCTTTTATTTGCATGAAATATCTTTTTCCATCCCTTCAGTTTTAGTCTGTTTGTTTTTAGGTCTGAAATGAGTCTCTTGTAGACAGCATATACATGGTACTTATTTCTTTATCCATTCAGCCACCCTATGTCTTTTGATTGGTGCATTTAGTCTATTTATATTTAAGGTAATTGTTTATAGGCATATCCTTATTGCCATTGTATTAATTGTTTTCTGGTTGTTTCATAGTTACTCTGTTCCTTTCTTCCTCTCTCTCTTAAGCTCTTCTATTGTTATTTGATGGTTTCCTTTAGTGCTATGCTTGGATTTCTTTCCTTTTTAAAATTTTTTTGTGTATCTTATATAGTCTTTACGGTTGTAGTTATCATAATGTTCGTAAATAGTTTCTTAAAAATATAACAGCCTATATTAATTTGATGGTTGCTCAATTTTAAACACAATCTAAAGGTACTCTTCTTTTCTTCTTCCTCCTCCACACTTTATGTATTACATGTCATAATCTACATCTTTTGTGTATCCCTTGGCTAATACTGTGTATAGTTAATTTTACTACTTCTGTTTATTTCTATGTTCATACTTGCTTAATAAGTAGTTGGTCTACTAACTGTACTGTATGTTTATTTTCACTGATGAAAAATATTTAGATGTAAGAACATTTCCATCTACAGAAGTTCCTTTAACATATTCTGTAATATCAGTTTAGTGCTGATGAATTCTTTTAACTCTCAATTTTCTTGGAAACTTTTAATCTCTCCTTCAATTCTGAATGATAACCTTGCTGTGTAGAGGATTCTTGCTTGTGGTTCCTTCCCTTTCAATACATTAAATATTCCATGCCACTCCTTCCTGGCTTGTAACATTTTTGTAGGGAAATCTGCTGATAACCTTATAGAGTTTCCCTTATAGATAACTGTCTGCCTCTCTCTTGCTCTTTTAAGATTCTCTCTTTATCTTTAAATTTTGCCATTTTCATTACTATGTATCAGTATTGTCTTCCTTCTGTTCTTTTAGTTAGGGTCTCTCTGCCCTTCTAGGACCTGGGTGTCTATTTCCTTCCCCAGATTGGGGAATTTTTTAGCAATTATTTCTTCAAAGAGACCTTCTACTTCTTTGTCTCTCTCTTCTCCTTCTTCTACCCCTATTATATGAATACTGTTTCATTTGGAGCTGTTCCACAGCTCTCTTAGCATCCTCTTGATTCTAGAGATTGTTTTTTATCTCTTTTCCTGAGCTTCATTGTTTTAATGTTGTCTAATTTCCATCTTATTGATTGTCTTCCCTACTTGAATCAACCCCTATTCATTCCCTCCATTGCATTTTTCATTTCAGTTACTGAATTCTTCAGTTCTGAGTGGTTCTTTTTCAAATCTTTTAGTTCTGTGTTGATATTGTCCCTGAGATCATTGATGCTTTTCCACAGGTCAGTGGGTGGATTTATAACTGTTACTTTGAAATTTTTATCAAGAAGATTGGTGATCTCCATTTTATTTAGCCCTCTTTCTGGTGTCTTACGTTGTTCTTTTGTTTGGAACATATTCCTCCTATTCCTCATTTTGTCTGGGTTTTTGTATTTCTTCCTTTGTATTAGGTAGACCTGCTATACCTCCTGGTCTAGAGAGTAATGGCTTTATGAAGAAGATGTCTTTGGTGCCCAGAATCTCAAGGCTCTTTGCTCACCAGTGTCTGGTTCTCCTTTGTGGTCAAGCCAAAATTCTGGGTGGGGCCACTTTTCTGCCCGTCTGTGGGCAATAGCTGATCTCTATCAGCAGAGGCTGACAGCTCACTTCTGCATGCCCTTTGTGTTCTTTGAAGTGATTCTGCTAGGATCATTGTGGGCAGGGATCCCGTCTGCCTACTTGGCAGAAATGGCAGCTGCTGCTGGAGTGGCCACACAGTAGAGGGACACTGCTAGGAAGAGTTTACTGGCTGGGTCAGGTGCACAGAGATGTGTGTCATGGGGCTGAGCCACCAGTCAGGAACACTTGAAGTTGGCTACCATGAGCACCTGACCAGCTGAGCTTGGGAGGTGTCATGTATTTGTCTTTTCTCCTCTGAAGAGAGGTCCCTCCAACTCATAGCATGTTTTCAACTGCTTGTATATCTTTCAAACTGCCCCTTGTGTGTTGAGTCTCAGCAGGACCAATGGCACATGCCTGTCCTCCACAAGTGGCTGGAGTCTTAGCCTCCCAGTGTGCTCCAACTCTAACTGGTGCCCAGCTCTGTTAATCACCAAAGTCTAATGCATCGTGGACTCATGTCCCCAGAGAAAATCTCCAGTGCCAGGTGTGCAAATTTTCTGAGCACTTATTCCGTCCCCACTCCATTCATCTTCATGTAGCTTGTAGGCTGGAATAAGTGAAGGGATTGGGTCCTGCTCGATCACAGCTCTGGCACTTTACCCTTCTCAGTGTGGCCTTCTCTTCTTCATCAAGTGTAGCTGATCTGTTTTGCAGTCTTCAGGACATTTTCAGGGTTAGTTGTATTTGGTGTAGGTTCTTTCTTGCTGTGTGGAAGTTTCTTCCTTACCTTCCCACTCCATCACCTTTTCCACCACAAATCAATCACTTGTGTTTCTGTGCTATCAGACTTAATGTCTCCTCTTTCATTTACAATTTTAGTTATTTCATTCCTTACTTTCTTTTTCTTGGTAAATGTAGCCATACATTTGTCTATTTTAGCTCTTAGTTCCATTAATCTTTTCTATTCCCTTTTCAATTTCTATTTCATTTGTTTCTGGTCTGATTTTTGTTATTTCCTTCTTTCCACTATCTTTGAGTTTCATTTTTTCTTTTTCTTTTTCCTTGAAGTATAAAGTGAGGTTTTTTATTTGAGATCTTTCTTTTCTCCCAAAGTAGGTTTTTATCACCATGAACTTCCCTCTTAGAACTGCTTTTGCTGCATCTGATGAGTTTTAGTATGTTGTATTTCCATTTTCATTTTCCCCAAGATAACTTTTGGTTTCTCCCTTGATTTCTTCATTGACTTATTGGTTGTTCAGTAGCATGTTGTTTAGTCTCCATATGTTTATGAATTTTCCAGTTTTTTTCTTGTAGTAGTGTTCTAATTTCATAACATTGTGGTTGGAAAAGATGCATGATATGATTTACTTTCTTTTCTTACAATCCAGATGTCCTTATTTTCTTTACCTTTCCCAAACCATGAATTCAAAAGGAATGGATTCCTAAAGCTCGGGCTCCTTTCCATTTGCTCTCAGAAAGTGTGCTTCTCTGTGTGGAGTTGACTGGTGCATCAACTGAACCCAAGTACTTTTTCTTTGGCTTCCTTCTTTTTCTAATCATTTTCCTTTACAAGCTTCAGGAAGCTATCTTGACTCTTAGAGTGCTTAATATGCTCACTACATACATTAATTCTCTTTGCAAGAATCTTGCCCTTGTTTGGTTATAACAGTGTCAACAGCTTGCTAGGTAACATTGTAGATTCTTCTAGTTTAGCCATGGTAACTTGTGTGGGACATTCCTTTTTGAACAGTGCCCATTCTTTGATGTCTATGGTACCACCTTTCTTGTAGATTTACATGTACATGGCCAAAGGAAAAACTTCATGTTTTCTAAAAGATCTAAAGAACATATAGTGGGTGCTTCTCCTCTTCCTTTGGTGTGGGTCATATTTGAAAATTACTGGAAGATGGCAGTTCTATCTGAAAGGCAATATGATTTCAATATTTTAGAATTTGCTAAGACTTGTTTCATGACCTAACATGTGATATATCCTGGAGAATGTTCCATGTGTGTTTGAGAATAATATGTAGTATGCTGCTGCTGGTTGGAATGTTCTGTAAAGTTCTGTTAAGTTGATCTGATGTGTCAATTAAAGTACAATGTTTTCTTATTGATTTTCTCTCTGAATTATCTATCCACTTTTGAAAGTATTGACATTCTCTTCTATTTTTGTATTTCTGTCCATTTCTACCTTCAGGTTTGTTAATATTTGCTTTATATTTAGGCAACACTAAATTAGATACACAAATATTTACAAATGTTATATCCGCTTGTATTGACCCCTTTATCACTATACAGTCACCTTTGGGTGTGGCCCAAGTTGGTTACATAGGAAGACCCTGCACTAACTTCCTCCCACAGATACAGCAAATCTAAAGCTATGAACAGTTCCTTCTGAAAAAAAAACCTACATAAACAGTTCCTGTACAACAAAAGATAAAAGGACAACATCAAGACATGTAGGAGAGGCAGAAACATGGTCTTGCCAAAAACGTCACCCCAAGCATGGTGACCCACAATAGGAAACTATCTCAAGTCCAGACTTTCTCCCAAAGCAGAGAATGGTTTGTGCCCCACATCAAACATCCCAACCCTTGGGAGCTGCATCAGAGAAATGAACCCCCAAAATGTCTGCAATAGAAAACCAATGGGGCTTACATCCATGGAATGCAAAAGTCTGTAGGGAACTGAGATTTTCTTTTTAAAGGACACATATGAAATCTCATTCACCCCAGGGCCCAGCATAAAAGCAGCAGATTAAATAGCACCTAGACTATATGTGAAAGATTCATTTCTCAGATTTTACAGCATCTGCCAGAGGGACAAATGACAGGTTGGGATCCTCTCTGATGATGGAGGTGCTGATGAGCACCATTTTTTTCACTCTTCTGCCACCCTGCTAATACAGGCATGCACACATGGATGCAGCATTCTCCTACTGCCTTGCTGAAGCCAACAGGTATATGCAGTTGCACCATACTGCCTTGCTGTGGCCAGAGGGTATGAGCAGTCATGGCACTTTTCCACTGTCTTGCTAAAGCTGGCAAGCATGCCCCCGTGCCCTTCATCTACATTACGAAAACCACAGACAGTTCTTGGCAGGCTACCACCTTCAAAGCACTGCAAAGACAGCAGACTGAAACAACCCCAGTCCTCCTTTGAAAAAGGTCTTTTTCCCAGAGCTTCAACCCAGGGGACAGACTTCAGGTTTTCCACTCACCTAGAGACTACAGTAGAGCTCCCAGCAAACATTAGCAGGGAGACACCATTATTGCACCCTCCCCTGGTCTTGTTACAGGTCCCTGGTAAGCCCCAGAAAGGAGTTTATATACCTATCTGGAGCCCTGATTTTTGCAACTGTCACCCAGGGGATACCTTCAGAACTACTAGTCTACAGGCCAGCAAAGTTTATAATTGCAGCCCCATGGAACTGTATATATTTATATATTTTAAAAGCTGCTGCCTGAGGGTCTTCTTACAATAAGCCTGAAACTAGGTGCTGAGTTCCTTCCCCTTGGAATACTGACATGTCTTGTACACATCTTCAACAATAAAGACCTATAAATAATAAATCAGGCTGCTTATACAGCTCAAAGGTTTAAGAGACAACCAAGAGCTAGGGCAAGGTTGAACAATGAAATTCATCACCTACACAAAGCCACTCCTTCAAGTCTGAGAAATGTTGCTGTTTTGTCTAATACATGAACACAGAGAATCAAGGAAAATGAGGATACAGAGGAATATGTACCAAATTAAAGAACAAGAAAAAAACTTTAGGAAAGACCTCATGAAACACATAAGTAATCTACTGATAAAGACCTCAAAATAATATCATAAAGATACCCACAGAACATGGAAGAAAAATGGATGAACACAGAATTTGAACAAAGAAAAGAAGGAAGTACCAAAGACAAGTTACAGGGCTGAAAAACACAATAATTGAACTGAAAAATAAACTAGAGGGTTTCAACAGCAGACTAGATGGAGCCAAAGAATGGATCAGCAATCTAGAAGACAGGGCAGTGGAACTCACCAAGAATCGCAAAAAGAAAAACAATTTTGAAAAGTGAATTTACCTTAAGGGACCTAAGGGACAAAATCAAGCAGAATAATATTTGCATTATAGCAGTTCCACAAGGAGAAGAGAGAGAGAAAAGGATAGAAAGCTTTGTTCTTTTTTTCCCTTGTTCCTTGAAATATAAAGTTAGGTTGTTTATTTAAGAATTTTCTTGAGTCTTGAGGTAGGCCTTTATCACTATGAATGGCCTCTGGGAACTGGTTTTGCTGAATCCCATAGATTTTGGATTGGGGTATTTCCATTTTCATTTGTCTCAAGGTATTTTCTGATTTCTCCTCTAATTTCTTCATTGATCCAATGGTTGTTCAGATGCATGTTGTTTAATCTGCACATATTTGCGATTTTTCCTGTTTTCTTCTTGTAATTGATTTGTAGTTTCATACCATTGTGGTTGGAAAGGATACTTGATCTAATTTCAGTCTTCTTAAATGTATTGAAACTTGTTTTGTGGCCTAACATGAGATCTACCCTGGAGAATGTTCCATGTGCACTTAAAAAATATATGTATTCTGCTGCTTTTGGGTGGACTTTTCTGCATTACACTTATTAAGTCCATTTGGTCTTATGTGTCATCTAAGGCTGTTGTTTCCTTATTTTCTGTCTACATGAGCTATTTACTGGTGTAAGTGCAATATTAAAATCCCCAACTATTATTGTATTGCTATCAATTTCTCCTTTTAGGTCTGTTAATGTTTATATATTTTGGTGGTTTTATGTTAGGCTCATATTCAATTTACAAATGTCATGTCTTCTTACTGGATTTATTACTTTGTTGTTATGTATGCTCTTCTTTGCCTTTTATTACAATCTTTGTTTTAAAGTCTATTTTATCTGGTATAAGTATTGCTGTACCAGCCTCCTTTTTGTTTCCATTTGCATGGAATATCTTTTTCCATCTCTTCATTTTCAGTCTTGTTCTTACATATGAAGTGAGTCTTATTGGCAGCATATAGATGAGTCTTATTTTTTTATTCAGTCACTCTGTCTTTTGATTGGAGAATTTATTCCACTTACAGTTAAGGTGATTATTGATATGTATGTACTTATTCTCATTTTATTCATTGTTTTCTGGCTGTTTGGTAGTTCCTGTTTCTTTTTTCTTCTCTTGTTTTCCTCCTTTGTGGTTTGATGACTTTCTTTAGTGTTATGGTTAGATTTCCTCCTCATTATCTTTTGTATGTCTACTATAGGTTTTTGCCTGGTGTTTACCATAAGGTTCACATATAACATTCTGTATATATGTAACAGTCTGTTTAGGTTTATAACAATTTGCATTCTAAAACTCCATTTATTACTACCTCCCCCACATCATTTTTTTGATGTCTTATTTTACAACTTTTTACTTGTGTATCCCTTAACTAATTATTGTAGTTATAGTTAAATTTACTACCTTTGTCTTTTAACCTTCATGCTAGATTTATGTGATTAATCCACTATCTTTACTATATATTTATCTTTACCAGTGATGTTTATACTTTCATATTTTCTGTTATTACTAATAAGTGCCTTTTCTTTTCAGCTTAAAGAAGCCCCTTTAACATTTCTTGTAAATCCAGTTTAGTGGTGATGAACTATAGTTTTGCTTGTCTGAAAATCTCTCTCTCCTTAAATTGTGACCAATAACCTTGCTGAGTAGAATATTCTTGGTTAGAAGTTTTTTTCCTTTCAGGACCTTTAATATATGCTACTCCCTTCTGGCCTGCAAGGTTTCTGCTGAAAAATCTGCTGATAGTGTATCTTCTGTGTCTTCCCTTATACATAAGTTATTTTTCTCTTACTGCTGTTAAGATTATATCATTATCTTTTAACTTTTGACATTAATTATATTGTGTCTCAGTGTAGATTACTATTTTTGGGACTGTCTATGATTCCTAGATCTGGATGTCTGTTTCTTTCTTTTAGGTCAGAGTAGTTTTCAGCCATTATTTCTTCAAATAAGCTTTCTGTCCCTTCCTCTCTCTTCTTCTGGGACCTCTGGGATGCCAAATTGGTCTTCCTGATGGAGTCCCATAATTTCCTTAAGCTGTCTTCATTCATTTTCATTATTATTATTATTTTTGTTCCTCTGACTGTATGAATTCCACTTCCTTATCTTCTAGTTACTGATACTTTCTTCCACTTTGTCTATACTCCTGTTGAACCCTTCTATTGATTTTTTCAGTTCAGTTATTGTATTCTTCAGCCCTTAATTTCTGTTTGGAACTTTTTAATATTTTCTGTCTCTTTGTTGAAACTCTCACTTTATCATGCTTTGTTCTCCTCACCTTGGTGAGCATCTTTTGGCCATTATTTTGGACTCCATCAGATAAATCATTTATCTCCATTTTATTAAGATATGTTTCTGGAGTTGTATCTTTTTCTTTCTTTGTTTAGAACATTTTCCTGTTTCATCACTCCTTGACTATGGTTTCTGCACAATGGATAAAACAGTCAACTCTCCCATTTGCTACAGAGTGGTTTTGCATAGGTGATTAACTTTCTCATTCAACCTTTCCCTAGCTCTTGCTTGTCTCTCAAACCTTTGTGATTTTCTAAGCTGTCTTCTTTTTTCTTAGTATCTCCCAAGAGTTGAAGGTATGCCAAGACCTGTCGGTGTCCCAAAGAGGAGGATCTCACTCAGCACCTAGATTCAGGCTGATTAGAAGCTAGACACGCAGGCAGCAGCTTTTAAAATATGCAGATAGACCTGTTTTAGAGAGAGACTGAGGTATGGATGTTTCTGTCTCATCTTTGTGCTTGGACTGTAGGGATATCCATGGTGAGTTCTCACAAGCTCATTATGAACTCTTTGTTTTCTATAACCTGGTGGGTTTCATGGATGCAAGTCCCACAGTCTTTTAAAACTCAGTGTTTTGGGGTCCCATCCCTCATGTGGAAGTATTAAAATATGGGGCACTAGATGTTGTGTCCAAACCCTTCACTCCTCAGAGAGAAGCTGGGAGTTGAGTTCCATCCTGATTTTATGTCAGTGTACTGGGGTAGGGTTTATGGCAAGATTGTGTCTCAGCTTATCCTACACATTTGATGTGGGTCTTTTCTCATTTGTCCAATATGTAGGAGTTGTTCAGCTAGGTTCTGTATTTCTTTCAGAGGGAATTATTCTAGTTGTAGCTATAGATTTGGTGTGCCCAGGAGAGCAGATGAATTCCAGGTCCTCCTATGTTGCTACTATGGACCAGAACCTCCAACACTATTTGTAATAGTCTCAAACTGGAAACTACTGAAGTGACCATTAATAATAGAATGGATGAATAAATTGTG
>JAVSCE010018750.1:0-14105 GCA_032199065.1 Smutsia gigantea
TTTTTTGTAACATACTGTTTATTGTAAGGTATTATTATTTATTATGTGTGTCTCTGTGACAATAAGTTTTTCCCTTTATTTAGCCCTAGCGAATGTTTGCTTTGTTTGTAAAATCATATCCTTCAACCAAGTACTGCCTTGCAGCGGTGGCACTGTGTTCATTCTGCCCAAGCTGAGTTGCAGTCACTTATCCAGTGGTGCCCTTCTAGCAGAAGAAAGGAATTCGGGCTTCCTCCTTACATAGTTACCTCTTCGTTCATATATAAATCAGCTCAGAGACAAAGTAGAGATATCCCAAACATCTTCTGCAGAGGCCCTTAGCATCAGCAATTTCAGATCATCAGCCTGAAGGGGGAGAGATGGGGCGGGGCACCTACGTGGGTTCCCTGACCCCCACATATGACTGTTTCATAAATGAATGTAAAAGTGCTCTGTAAACTGGGTATCTAGAGCTGTGGGAGGTTTCTTCTTGGGCTACATGTAACCTGTATGTCTTTGCTTGACATGTCGAGGTGTTTGGAACCCTGGCATACCCACAGGCAAATGTGAATGCAAATCCCAAAAACAAAAACAATTTTAATCGGGATTAGAAACCATCTGGAATTATCAACAACATAGAAAACATATGAACTGTACTTAGCTTACCCATATTCTAAATTAAAGGCCTTACTTCAAAATTTTGGCTAGAATCAGAGACAATAATATGACTCAGAAAATCATAGAAATGAATCCCTGAACACCACAAGTGGTCTTTCTGAATCATTTGAAATATGCCAACCAGCTCAGATCAGACTAAAACCCATCAGCAATACAACAAATGTACGTGCAGTCGGTGACACTATGGAAACCCACACAAGAATGACGTTCTCTGCCCTCAAATGAATACAATCCTGTGGGGGCTTCAAGTAAATTAATTAAAATAAAATTAGGAAAGGCAGGAAAATATTTTAGACTGTTCCTCCTCTCTCATTTTTTCCATGGGGAAATACCAAAAATTAAAATTGTGCATCATCTTAATAATTGTTTTATTTAACATTTATTGAGCATGAGTTAATATAAAGGATCAGATTACTCATGGGAGTCAGAGGTATTACCCTGTAACATTCTTTACTAGTAAATTCAAGGATGCATGCACTCAGAGAATAGGTGAAGCAGAGAGAGCGTCAGGGCATGGAATACAGGCTTCCCAGCCCCTTCCTTCCCACATCAGAGATGCAGTCTGACCTGCATTCTCCAAGTTGGGTGTGCTGTCACCTCATAACTCATACAGCAGGGCATATTTTAGGTTATGAAACACCTCCATTTACAGCCAGATAGTCACATAGCTTACAGGATATTTTCCAGAGAGCCATGACCCATAAACCCATGGATGTGTTTACCATAGGCAATCCTAACCCAGAGACGCCCTGCCAAAAGCAGCCCATGGACAAGACTTCTCCTCGCAAACACCATTAGTCTGTTCACCAGCTACCTTATTAGCAAGTTTATAAGGAGATCAGCCGAGTCATTTGCCTTCTTGCTGTCTCATGCTCCCCCAGCAATGAGAGAAAAATGAACTGAATTGCAGGCCAATTGGTGAACCCCTTCCTGCCCAGAACATCCATTATATTCCAGGTATAATTCCTAAATTCTTTGCCTGTGTTACTTCATGTAACCCTCTCAACTCCATGAAGTAAGTACTCTCATTCCATTTTCCAAATGAAGAAATTCAGGCAAGAAAAGCTTATGCAACTTGCTGAAAATCCCACAGCTGGAATGTGGAAGAGCCAGGATTTAAGACCTAACACTTTGGCTTCAGACTGTTTTCTAAGGTATGATATGATTCACTTCTAGAATTCTAAATCCTTCTGTGATCTCTCTTTTGAGACTTATATTACATACTTAGGATTAAGAAGGACAAAGATTCTATAAGCTGGTTTTTATGTCTTCAACTGTGGTGGATTAAAGATGGATGACAATTGTTTTACTTTTGTCCCACTGAGACAGGATCTATTTCCCCAACCCTTGCATCTGTCCAGGCATCTGCCTGTTTTTGCAAACAACAAAAATGGTGGAAGTGACACTGTACTACTTCTTGGCCTAGCCTTAAAGAGGCCTGGCAGCTGTCACCTCTGTCTCTTGGTGCGCTGAGCCACCACAGAAGAAGTATGACTACTGTGATGGACAGGCCATGTGGACGGACACTGGGAATGGAAAGGGAAAGTGGCCCAGCTGAGCCCATGCCTTGAGACATCCCTGCCAAGGTGCCGGGCATTAGTGAAATTGTCTTGAACCCTCCAGACCAGACCAGCTAGTGGCTGAATATCACTGAGTGACCTCAATCAACAATGAGTGGAAGAATAATCCAGTGAAGCCAGAATTGCTGACCCACAAAATGATGAAAATAGAGACACGGTCTCCCATTCCCCATAATATGCCTGGGTCATGGAAAGAGAATCGCTAGAATGGTATAAACTACTGTGCCACAAGAAAAAAATGAGAAAATAAAGAAAACAGGGGCCTCTTCAAAACAGCCTTACTTAAATTTTGTTTTTTTAATAACAAAAGTGAACATGAAAAGTTGTATTTAATAAATGGTATGCTCTTATCTTAAAAGTTAAGGGCATTCGAAGGTCTAAGAGGTCAGGAAGGTTACTTCATAAGCTGCAAAATGAGTTTGCAAGAGTCCAGAGCACAAGCAATGAGCGTGGGTGAGAATTCTGAGAGGGTCACATGTTTGTGTTTTCAAAGGAAAACTGTGTGGGTGGTTTAAATTACACCAAAGCACATTTAAATTTTTGCAGCTATGTTAATATTAACCACATCTATACTGTGCTAAATTTCCCAAAATGAAAATGTGTCCAAATCTCTGTGTAGGAGCTGTGTGTATTGCCTCAGGGCTAATGAACCTACCAGCCTCTCTCATGCCTAAACCTCCATGACCTTCATCAATTATGGGCCAGAGAGTTTGAGCTAACTCCTGGCCTTGCATATCCTAACAGCACAATTCTCACTGCTATTCTTCCTCTATGACTTTTTTTCCTTTCTCTGCCTGAACTTCTTATTCTACCTCTTTCCAATACACAATAGCACACATACTACAAATGCATGTGCACATGTACACCCCCCCACACACATACCACAGGGACATACAACGCAGTAACAATGGTAACAAAAGGGACAGGATCATTCTTTCAGGCCTGCATCTAGTATTAAAGCCATCAGACATGCTTTCAAAATGTTATGTCCCTAAACATTTACATCTGCTATTAATGGCCTAACCTCTTTTCCTTAAAAACCTTTAGCTCCAAGATGTCACATACGTTAAAGATAAATCTGACCTACTGAAATATGAAAATGAAGCACATTGACCATTAAATTGAACATCAACACAACAAACCAGAAATGTTTTATAAATGCTACTTACTGGATAAATAATCTAGTCATTTATCCAGCTGACATTTACTGAGTATGTGTTTTCAATTTGCCCAACATGGGCCATGTCATCTATCTGATACGCTGCTCATAACAGCCCTGTGAATTAGGCATCATTTTATCCATTTGCCAGATGAGGAAACAAAAACTCCAAGAGGGTAAATGGCTTATACAAAATTACAGAGATACTCTCCAGTAGTAACCAAGAGCATGGCCTTATTTTATATTCACTCTCTTTTTAATATGTCCAACTCAAGCCCAGTTCTAGCTAGAGATTTATTCCTCATAATTGCAAAAGATTCCATTATTCAGAGAAAAGGAAAAGCCAGTTTTTAACAAGTTTACATGATTTTATGACTTTAAAGAAGACCCACTACAGACCAGAATTAAGCCCTCTGATAACCATGATGTTAGGTCATATTCATATTAACTACAAAGTTAAATATGGGAAAATATCAGCAGGAAAGGCAAACTTTTATTGTATATCAATGTTATGATACATGTAACAAAATAAACCCTGCAATGAGGTGCTATTTTACAGGAGACTAGGAAGGGCTTCAATAGCTGAAGTTATTACTGTCTCATCCACCACCCTTGGGGTCCCCTCAGAAGTCACCTACAGCTTTGTGGGTAGTTCCTCTACATGCCAGCACCTGTGTCACTCAGTCCAGGGAATTTTTCTGACTACAGGAGTACGTTCAACACTCTTGACTTGAAGAGCTGAAGAGCGTAGGGCCCCCAAAGCAACACTTAACCAATGAGAGACAAGAGTTGGCAGGTAAATATCCAACCTTTCTACCCCTCACTGAGACAATTCCACAGTGTGTTCTCCACAGACATTAAAAAGCTCTGGGCAAGAATGAGGCCCAGTCACTCACAGTGGTAACCTGTGTACCCGTTATTATAATATACCCATTAGGGCTTTTCTCCCTTACCGTCTCACTTCCCTAAATGTTGGAGGATTTCCTGAACCCATCTCCCAAGTAAATTGCTATACCCTATAGCAGATCACATTTTCCAAAGATAGCTGCATCAGTGTATCCCATCCCACATATTTTTCTTATAATGTGACATTAACAGTCTTCCATCAAGAGGTGGAGTATATGTCCCTTCCCTTTGAATCTAGGAAGGCCTATGATTACAGCAGAAGAAACACAATGTGACAGCTGAGCCTAGGTCATAATAGGCAGTATAGCTTCTACCTGGCCTTTTTGAAAGTCTCACTCTTGGAATCCAGCCACTTGTGCTGTGAGCCAAGCAAGGCCATATGTAGACGGCTCCAGTCAATAGCCCCAGCTAACTTTCCAGTCAGCAGCCAACATCAATATCAAGACATATGAGTAAGTCTTCAAATGATTCTAGCCCCCTGGCTAGAAGGCAAGTAGTGCAGGAGAGATGTTCCACCAAGCCATGCCTAAATTACAGACATGTGAACAAGGTAAGTGCCACCACTGTTTTAAGACACTAAATTTTGAAGTTGTTTGTTACGGAGCAGTAAGTAACTAGAACATACTCAAATTTTTGTCTCATACTCAAATTCTGCTTTGGGAGGAACCCCGAACTAAGACAAGGTCCAAGGTCATTCAACTATTAACCAGCAGTAAGTGCACATGAACTCAAACTGGCTACTCAAAGCCCATGCCATGTCCACTATACTCTACCACCTACTCATTCAGGCAAGTAACTATCTGGTCTCTTAAATGTAGAGACCCCAATGTCTCTAAAAGAGGAGGCAAGATGGAACTGTGTTCCTCACAGCTCTTGTTATGTAATAGATACTAAATATAAATACACAATAGTCCCAAATGATCCTGCCTCAATTATTTCCACTGCTCTTAACTCCACATTCCAAGTCCTACCCATTATTCTAGATACTTCTGCCAGTTCCAAACCAGGAGAAAACTTAAAAGGACATTACTGCAAGGGAGGAGAAAAATATAAATAGCTAATTATAGGCTTTAATGTTTTGCTTTTCATCAGAGTATTCTCAGCTGAGCAGTAAAAACTAGGCACATTTTCAACAAATTTCAGATGAAAAAATAAAAAGGCAAATAGTGATTCATCTAGATTTCTGTCCCATACAGTGTTTAGAATTAATGTTGCTAACAAAAGAGTACAGACATGGAAACATACCGTATATTCTGAAAGAAATTTCACTCAATATACTTTTCTTAAGAATAGTAGATGACTAAAAGTTAATCTGTAAAGATGAAATTCAAAATCTGACCCAAAATTATAATTCTCACTATTAAAATAAAATTAAAATGCAATTTCAAAATTGTTCTATCCTAAACATGTTACCCACCACATTAAATCCACCACAGTACATTCAAATAAAGACCTGCTAAAGGAATTAGCACATGAAAAGAATAAATCTCTATTTCCTTAAAGTTCTCTGTAGCATTATGAACACAGTACTTACCAGAGGTTAAGTACAAGAACATCAGTTTCAAAGGGACAAAGCACCAACTCTATCAAACCCTTAAATCTGTCACTGTGACTTTGTAAAACATGCCTCTGCAGTTATTTCAGTAGATATATCTAACCTAAATGGATTCCTTTTGACAAAATTTATTTACCGAAATAAGATCTCTGCTTTAACTCCATTGCTCAACCTTTGGCATTGGTCCACTTCACCCATGATTAATTTAAGACTCAGCTGGCATTTTTCTTAAATATGTTTGCTTAATAAAATATACCTTCAAATTAGTTCCGGGCTTACTCTTCCATTTTGAAAAAAAACAATGATCAGTAAGATAGATCTTTGGAAAATGTTAATGGATTTCAACCAAATCTAGTTAGAGGTAGAGTTTGAGAGAACAAATTTCACTAAGTGACATCTGGCCCACTTATCTGTTTATCAGGGGTGATGAAAACAGTACTTCCACATACACAGTTAATTTCAGGAATCATTAATTAAGCACTGAATCTCCTAGAAGGTATGAGATATACAAAATGAATCCTTGGTCAGCCTAGGAACTTCCTTTCTATTGGGTCAAGGATATTGTTCAGAATGCCTTGTGAGACAGAATCAAAAGTATTAAAATCTCTTTCAGAAGCATGCAATTCCACAACCGTTCCTAAGATCTTTGAATGCAAGGATTTCTCCCATAGGAGAGGGCTTATTTCATATCCAGAAGACATAGACACTTTTTATACTGTTACTATTATTTTCCTGGCTTCCTCTAGAATTTGAGCATATCTGGACTGTTATGAGATTTAGTGCACTTAAATTTCTTATCTGGGCCATGGCAGCAGAGAAATGCGGAATAGCATCTAGGAGTTAGAGGCTTATGAATGGTGGTTATGATCTTATGACCTACAGTTAATGAGCACAGGGTATGTTTGCCTGTCCTCCATGGTAAAAAGGGACAATCATTTTGTGTACTTCTCCTAGGTTTATTTTGAGAATCAAATGTTGGTAGGAATTGTGCATAAATGATGAAGTCCTATACAACCCTACTACAGCACATATCAATTAGCTGCCTGTCCCCTTAGACAACTGGCATTCACTGTTATCAATGCACCCTCAACTTGGAGGGACCTTTGGATCTTGTAACCCAATCTCTACTCAATGTCAGAATCTCCCTAGCACATCGGTCCCAGCAAGAAGGAAATTCCTGCTGTGAAAGCCTGTAATTTCTGGACCCACAGTCCTTAGGGCATTGGCAATCAGCCACTACAGCTGGGAAGGAGACCTCTCCAAGCTTTTATCTGGTTGAAGCAAGAAGCAATAGGCAAAGGAGACAACTAAATAATATTAAAACTTTGACCTCTCTTCCTCTCCCATTCTAGCTTTACCCTCAAAGTCTTGATTGTAATATAAATCTCAGGAATCATATTTTTTCATCATTCAGCACTGGCCCTGGTGCATAATAGGGGTTCAATATATTTTGAATGTTAAACAGGTAAAGTGAAGGTCCTTCTACCCCTCCAAATGTTCCTTCAGATTCGGAACCCTTTAACAGGAGACAAAGGCTAAAATATAAATACTAAAATGAGAACGAAGAGTTCAAAATGGACATGAGACCTCAAGAGTTGACTTCTTAGGATAACTCCTTTCTGTCACAATATAAATAACTGGTATTAGACACTTTTTCCTGTTGAATAATGGGGAAAGGTTTGGAGCATAGCAAAGGAACTAGTTGAATAGATCAGTTTTACTTCTTTTTATTTAATTATAATGCAGTTCAGAATAATATGAGGTGGGATTCTTTTAGAAAGGAGGTTGGGTTTTTGTTGGGGCTGAGAAAGATAGAAAGAGAACAGCAATGAGGTAGACAGAATTACAAAGAGAAAAGAAAGGATAGTACCACAGCATCTTCTTTCAAGACTAATAATGGGCTAACCTCCCGGAAACCTACCTCCAGGAGAATTAGAGAAAATAAAGGCATGGATATTGCATGGAATTCACCAAGGAACACTAAGCAATATCTCTGGAAATGCAGAGAGATCAAGGCAACGTCTCAGTGCCGGAAGTGGCTCTTGGCTGAGGCTCCAAGTGGTAATCCATAGCAAGAAGAATCCCTTTTTCACCTCTCTCCATTCTCCTTCCCTCCTTACTCACATTTCCTCCTTCCCTTGCCTCCTCCATCAATGAATGGGAAATGCATGTATTTCCCTTTACCCATGTCCATTATATTTGGAACAATGGGAATGAGGCATAGTCTATCATTAGAAATAAAACTGTACTAAATAATTATACCTACAACTGGAAATAATAGCCCACAATAGTTCTTATTTTGGCCATTGACTCAGCCATCAGTCCACAGAAAGCTATCTTAAATCTCCCTCTCCCTACACTCAACTCCCTGTGTAAAGGTTTCCTGAAGTATTATTAATGCTCTGACTTCTGGCTGTCAGTTGATTGGTTCAATCTGGCTTTTCCCGGCATGGAGCTAGAGGAGGGACAGAAGTACTTCAGAATAATGTGAATAAAGCCACAAAGTGAGCACCTGGAGCATCTGCAAGCCAGACATGCATCAATGTGGCTGAATTTTAGAAACATATTGAACAAAATAAGCCAGACCAAAAAAGCTACCCATAAGTCTATTTTATATAAATTTCAAAGAGAGGCAAGGTGAAGCATGCTATTAGAAGCTAGGATGGTGGCAAACTTGGGATGGAAGGAAGTAATGACTAGAAGGGGATGTCTGGCATCCAGTGAGTGCAGTGTTCCATTTCGAGATGCACTTGCTGCTTACAAAACGTGTGTTCCCTTTGATAAAAATGCACATTCATCATTCATATATATATATTAATAAAGTCAAGTTAAAAAAATAAATAAATGGAAATACAGAAGCATTTGAGATGTATACAAACTAATCTTAAAAATAGTTACAGTGAAACAAAATAATGAGATCAGATGCTAGCTGGATTCTTTGGCTGGCTGAAGGCTCCATGTTTGAAGCCTGCTTTCTCTTTGCTAAATATGGAAGCTACCAAGTACAAGTCTATAAGGACTCACAAGCATCAAACAGAAGAGTTTCTCCTTGAGATGATTAGATGGGTTGAAAGAAAATAGTAAAGAGACTGTCTCACCATGTAATTCAGTGCTATTTCATACCCTGTCTAGAGTCTACCTAAAGTTATCCTTTTTTCTCCCTTGGATTCAGCATCATGTGACCCACACTTTTAGGAAAAACAATACGCAACTCAGATGCCTTCCTGAAGGCAAGAGTTTCCTTCACTGATGCCATGCTCCATCTCCTTTAATCTTCAATCTCGGCTCATTTCCTCATTGCCTGGCCACCTGAAGGTGCTATTTTGACATGCATACTCTATGCAAGCATACAGAAAGAGGATTTGATAACTTCACAAGTTCACTGGTCTTTTCTACATCTAAGTAAATTTGATTCAAAATTTAAAAATGGGAAACACTGAATATGTCAAAATCAAATATAAAACCCAAAGGTAGGGGTATTAAAGATGGTGGCATGAGAGGTGAGACACAGGCTTCCTCCTAAAACCACATATAATACGAAAATTTAATTAATACAACTAATTCTGAAAGACCAACAGAAAAGAGGACTGCGCCAGACTGCATACAACTGGAGAAAAGAGCAGACCTCACGGAACAGGGTAACGTACCAAAGCTGTGGCCCGGCGGGACCCAAGCCCTTGCCCCACCCCAGCTCACCTGTGAGAGGAAGAGAAACCAAGCAGGGAGGGAGTGGAGGCCTGAGACTGCTGAATACCTAACTCTGGAGATCTGCTCTGGGAGCACAAACCTACAATTCATGGTGCTTGCATAATACTCTTGTGATTACGGGGTTGGAAAGCTAAGACAGGTAGAATTCTGAGAGAGACTAAGATTCCAGCCACTTGTGGAAAGCAGGGATCCATATACAGCTGCTCTGGGACAAAAGAAAGGTGGACAGTCTGAGAGACTTCCTAACACAGAAGCCCTTAGCAAGAGGGCTGCTAAAGGGGCAAGGATAGCACAGAGCTTACTGCTCAGGAGAAAGGACAGGTAGACAAAATTGTCTGGGTGCACTCTGCCAAGCAGGTTGGGACCTTTGCCATATAGACTCTCATATTTAAGGAGGAAAAAGAAATCTTCCTTAGACGATCTTCAGGTGCTCCAGCTACTTTGCTGGCTACACAGCTCCAAGGACCCCTCCGTGATAAGCACCCTACTGCACCTTTCTCCCAGCCAGCCACACCTGGCTTGCAAATCAGCAAACCCTACCCTGGCGTTAGGCCAGCCAGAGGGAAGATCTGCCTACAGCAACTACAAACACAAAGCATAGAGGCTTATACCTGTGTGCTCAGCCCACTGGTTCAGGCAATGGAGACAGGCATAGCAGCCAGGTAACAGGAAACAGCTCTTTCCTCCCCCCAGGCACCAATACCACTCGCCTGCAACCCCCGACATTGCTTCAGGGGCTGAGCAGCTCCAGGGAGTAGAGCTTCTGGGGACTAGAGGGTGCCATATACAAATACGAAATGCCAAAGGAATCTGGCTCAGAGTAAAAGTAGTAATACCACTCCTGAGAAAGATTTAAATGACATCGACCTCATGACTCGTCCTGAAAGGGAGTTCAAAATAAAAATCATTAACATGCTCATGGAGGTACAGAAAGATATTCAAGAACTCAGGAATGAATTCTGGTCAGAGATCCAATCATTGAAGAGCACAATGGGCAGTATTAAAAGCAGATTGGATACAGCGGAGGAGGCAATAAATGAAATAGAAACTAGAGAAGAGGAATACAAAGAAGCTGAGGAACAGAGAGAAAAAAGGATCTCTAAGATGAAGACAATTGAGAGAACTGTGTGACTGATCCAAATAGAACAATATTAGCATTATAGGGGTACCAGAAGACAAAGAGAGGGAAAAAGGGATAGAAAGTGCCTGTGAGGAGGTAATTGCTGAAAACTTCCCCAATCTGGGGAAGGAGATAGTCTCTCAGGCCATGGAAATGCGCAGATCTCCCAACACAAGGGACCCAAGGAAGACAACACCAAGACATATAGTAATTAAAATGGCAAAGATCAAAGAAAAGGACAGACTATTAAAAGCAGCCAGAGAGAGAAATAAGATCACATACAAAGGAAAGCCCATCAGGCTATTATCAGACTTCTCAACAGAAACCTTACAGGACAGAAGGGAGTGGCATGATGGATTCAAGGCAATGAAGCACATGGACCTTGAACCAAGAATATTTTATCTGGCAAGATTATCATTTAAATGTGAAGGAGGGATTAAACAATTTCTAGATAAGCAAAAGCTGAGAGAATTTACCTTGCATAAACCATCTCTACAGCGTATTTTGGAGGGACTGCTATAGATGGAAGTGTTCCTAAGGTTTGAGAGCTGTCGCCAGAGGTAATAAAACCACAGTAAAGAAAGTAGAACAGATAATTACTAAGAAAATGCAAAAATTAAAATAACTATCTCCAAAGTCAATCAAGGGATAAACAAAGAGTACAGAATATGATACCTAATATATAAAGAATGAAGGAGGAAGAAAAAAAAGAACCTTTAGATGGTGTTTGTAATAGCATACTAAGTGAGTTAAGTTAGACTCTTAGAGAGTAAGGCAGTTAACCTTGAACCTTTGGTAACCACAAATCTAAAGCCTGCAATGGCAACAAGTACATATCTATCAATAATCACCCTAAATATAAATGGACTGAATGCACCAATCAAAAGACATAGAGTCACTGAATGGATAAAAAAACAAGATCCATCTGTATGCTGCCTATAAGAGACTCACTTTAAACCCAGAGACACACAGACTAAAAGTGAAGGGACAGAAAAACATATTTCATGCAACTACTAGGGAGAAAAAAGCAGGAGTTGCAGTACTTGTATCAGGCAAAATAGACTTCAAAACAAAGTCACAAAAGACAAAGAAGTACATTACATAATCATAAAAAGGTCAATCCAACAAGATATAACCATTATAAATATCTATGTGCCCAACACAGGAGCACCTACATATGTGAAACAAATACTAACAGAATTAAAGAGGGAAATAGAATGCAATGCATTCATTCTAGGACACTGCAACACACCACTCACTCTGAAGGACAGATCAACCAGACAGAAAATAAGGAGACACAGGCACTGAACAATGCAAAGAACAGATGGACCTAACAGACATCTACAGAATTCTACACCCAAAAGCAGCAGAATACACATTCTTCTCAAGTGCACATGGAACATTTTCAAGAATAGATCATATACTAGGCCACAAAAAGAGCCTTGGTAAATTCAAAAAGATCGAAATTGTACCAACCAGTTTCTCAGACAACAAAGGTATGAAACTAGAAATAAATTATGCAAAGAAAATGAAAAATCCCACAAAAACACACAGGCTTCACAACATGCTTCTAAAGAACCAATGGATCAATGACCAAATAAAAACAGAGATCAAGCAATATATGGAGACAAATGACGACAATAATTCAACACCGCAAAATCTATGGGACACAGCAAAGGCCGTGTTAAGAGGAAAGTATATTGCAATACAGGCCTACCTCAGGAAAGAAGAACAATCCCATATGAGCAGTCTAAACTCACAATTAACAAAACTAGAAAAACCAGAACAAATGAGGCCCAAAGTCAGTAGAAGGAGGGACATAATAAAGATTAGGGCATAAATAAACAAAATCGAGAAGCGTAAAACAAAAGAAAGAATCAATGAAAGCAGGAGCTGGTTCTCTGAGAAAATAAACAAAATAGATAAACCCCTGGCCAGACTTGTCAAGAAAAAAAGAAAGTCTACTCACATAAACAGAATCAGAAATGAGAAAGGAAAAATCACTATGGACACCACAGAAATACAAAGAATTATGAGAGAATACTATGAAAAATTATATGCTAACAAACTGGATAACCTAGAAGAAATGGACAACTTTCTAGAAAAATACAACCTTCCAAGGCTGACCTAGAAACAGAAAATCTGAACAGACCAATTACCAGCAAAGAAATTGAACTGGTAATCACAAACCTAAGAACAAAACGCCTGGATCAGATGGCTTCACCGCTGAATTTCATCAAACATTTAGTGAAGACCTAATACCCATCCTTCTTAAAGTTTTCCAAAGAGTAGAAGAAGAGGGAATACGTCCAAACTCATTCTATGAGGCAAGCATCACTCTAATACCAAAACCAGGCACACACAACAAAAAAAGAAAATTACAGACCAATATCACTGATGAACACAGATGCAAAAATAATTAACAAAATATTAGCAAACCAAATTCAAAAATACATCAAAAAGACCATCCATCATGATCAAGTAGGATTTATTCCAGGGATACAAGGATGGTACAACATTCGAAAATCCATCAACATCATCCACCACATCAACAAAAAGGACAAAAACCACATGATCATCTCCATAGGTGCTGAAAAAGCATTCGACAAAATTCAACATCCATTCATGATAAAAACTCTCAACGAAATAGGTATAGAGGGCAAGTATGTCAACATAATAAAGGCCATATATGACAAACACACAGTCAACATCATACTTAACTGCGAGAAGCTGAAAGTCTTCCCTTTAAGATCAGGAGCAAGACAAGGATGCCCACTCTCTCCACTGTTCTTCAGCATATTTCTGAGAAGTCCTCGCCATGGCAATCAGACAACACAAAGAAATAAAAGGCTTCCAGATCGGTAAAGAAGAATTTAAACTGTCCCTGTTTGCAGATGACATGATATTATACATAAAAAACCTAAAGAATCCACTGCAGAACTACTAGAACTAATATCTGAATTCAGCAACGTTGCAGGATACAAAATTAATACACAGAAATCTGTTGCATTCCTATACACTAATGATGAACTAGCAGAAAGAGAAATCAGGAAAACAATTCCATTCACAATTGCATCAAAAAGAATAAAATACCTAGGAATAAATGTAACCAAGGAAGTGAAAGACCTATACCATGAAAACTATAAGGCACTCTTAAGAGGAATTAAAGAGGACACTAATAAATGGAAATTCATCCTATGCTTTTGGCTAGGAAGAATTAATATTGTCAAAATGGCCATCCTGCCTAAAGCAATCTACAGATTCAATGCAATTCCTATCAAAATAGCAACAGCATTCTTCAACGAACTAGAGAAAATCGTTCTGAAATCCATATGGAACCACAAAAGACCCTGAATAGCCAAAGCAATCCTGAGAAGGAAGAATAAAGCTGGGGGGATTATGTTCCCCAACTTCAAGCTC
>JAVSCE010018751.1:0-10428 GCA_032199065.1 Smutsia gigantea
TGTGCTTTGTTTGCTGTGGTTTTATTTTCTCTGGTGACATCTATTTAGCCTTAGGAATGCTTCCATCTGGAGCAGTCCCTTTAAAATATCCTGTAGAGGTGGTTTGTGGGAGGCAAATTCCCTCAACTTTCGCTTGTCTGAGAATTGTTTAATCCCTCCTTCAAATTTAAATGATAAGCTTGCTGGATACAGTATTCTTGGTTCGAGGCCCTTCTGTTTCATTGTGTTAAATATATCATGCCATTCTCTTCTGGCCTGTAAGGTTTCTGTTGAGAAATCTGATGATAGCCTGATGGGTTTTCCTTTGTAGGTGATCTTTTTTTCTCTCTGTGGCTGCCTTTAATACTCTGTCCTTGTCTTTGTTATTTGCCATTTTAATTATTATATGTCTTGGTGTTGTCTTCCTTAGGTCCCTTGTGTTGGGAGATCTGTGGGTTTCCATGGTCTGAGAAACTATTTCCTTTCCCAGCTTGGGGAAGTTTTCCTCAGTTATGTCTTCAAAGACACTTTCTATCCCTTTTTCTCTCTGTTCTTCTGGTACTCCTATAATGCGAATATTGGTCGATTTGCGTTGGTCACACAGTTCTCTTAATATTCTTTCATTCGTTGAGATCCTTTTCTCTCTCTCTGCCTCAGCTTCTCTGTCCTCCTGCTCTCTGATTTCTATTCCATTAGCAGTCTCTTGCACCTTGTCCCGTCTGCTCTTAAGCCCATCAATCAAATGTTTCATTTCTGTAATGTCCCTGGCTTCATCCCTTAGCTCTTGCATATTTCTCTGTAGGTCCATCGGCATGGTTATGAATTTTATTCTGAATTCTTTTCAGGAAGATTGTTTAAATCTATCCCAGCAAGCCCTCTCTCTGGGGTTGTCTGGGTGATTTATGACTGGACCAGATTCTTCTGTCTTTTCATGGTGATAGAAGTGGTCGCAGGCAGATGACATGTGTGTCAGCTGGGAGAACAAAGTCCCTTACTGCTTGTTGTTCTCCTTGCCCTTCTCTGTAACCTGGGCCAGTTACCCGCACACTGGGAGGCAGTCTCTGGGATAATCCCCTGAGCTGCCGTGGGCAGGGCCGTCTTCAGGGTAGCCTAGAACTCTGGGTGGTGTTGCAGCCATGCAGGTTGCCTTCTGCTGCACCTCTGCCACCCCTCCGTGTCTTCCAGACCGTGCGCTGGCTTCCGCAGCCTGTGCTGGTTACCCGCACATCGGGAGGCAGTCTGTGGGATTATCCCCTGAGCTGCCGTGGGCAGGGCCACCCTCAGGCTAGCCTCGATCACTGTGGGGGCTTGCAGCCATGCCTGTTGCATTCTGCAGCAAATCTGATGCCTTTTTCCACCTTCCAGACCTTGCTCTGGCTTCTGCAGCCCTTCCCAGTTAGCTGCGTACCTGCCGGGAGGAGATTCTGTGTGGTTGCTGTGGGCAGGGCTGCTCTCCTGCTGTTCTGCAGCTGTGGCGGATCTGCCTGTCTGTTTGCAGTGCCATCTGTGCGGAACGAATGGCAGGCTGCTTATTGCCATGAGGGGCTTCGGTGGGGCTGCTTTACTTGGCAGCCGGTTAGGGGGCCCAAAATTCCTCAAGATTCCCAGCCTGATAGGCTGAGTGTGCTGGGATGATTTTGTTCAGCTGTTGGGCCCTTGTCTCTTTAAGACTTTTAAAAAAGCACCCACTTTTCTTTTGTCCCAGGGGAGCCGGCTATGGGGACCTGCTCACAGTCTCCATCTAGGATCCTGCTCTTCCGTTTCTCTAATCTCCAGTATGCTATGCGATGTGTGTCTGCTCCTGGTGCAGATCAGCAGGGCTGGTTATTTGACAGTCCTGTGCTTCCACTCCCTTCCCACTCTGATTCTTTTCCTCCAGCTGGTAAGCTGGGTTGGGAGAGTGCTCAGATCCCGCCAGGTCATGGCTTCGTATCTTACCCACTTTGTGAGGCGCTGAGTTATCGCAGATGTAGATGTAGCCTGGCTGTTGTACTGTATCTTCTGGTCTCTGTTTTAGGAATAGTTGTATTTGTTGTATTTTCAGAAATATATATGGTTTTGGGAGGATATTTCCACCGTCCTGCTCATGCTGCCATCTTGGGCCTCCTCTCTTGTGGATTTTTTTACAGAATTAGTAATAATGAGTACACGTTTAAGATTCGGCAAAGCTAGCAAAATGAGGGTGCTTTGCTTCTGAACATATACCACAAAAAACCAACATAATTTATCTTTACAAAAATTACAGCCAAGCTATAGAAAAGATGTTAATAATCAAGATACTAACAGATATGTTCACTACATATATATTATACATTGAAATGCTACAACTTGTAGCCTGAAATGCCATTTGTAGAGAGCTGAACAGAGTCAACTTAGGCTCATCACTGAAGTTACAAATTATTTGAGAAGAACTTAATGCTTATATGTAACATACTCAATCAAAACGTTTTATACAGCAACTCCTAGATCATTACAATGTATTCCACTATGTATCTGAGAAGTTGAGTCTTCTTTGTTGGCAGTATAAAATTTCTCACCAGTATCAAAATTCTGATAAAACACAAATTGGAGGCATTTTCTAGTGTTTGCAAATGTTACAGGGGGCATCAATGAATTCAGGAGAGAATTCTTAGATTCTCCACCAAGTTTCTGCTGAGCTTTGTCAAACCAAACAGCTCAGCTATAAGGCAAGAAAAAAATAACCCCCTATAACAGATTAGTGGGTCTTCCCAAGTAAAACAGGAATTTCATCTTAGGAAAATAACTCCCTACATAAACAGATCTGAAAAAGCTGGCATTCAAACAAACATCCAGAAGTTATCTAACATCTTGACATTCAGTCATTGGTTCAGAAGCCTAACAAACAATCTGTTGGTATATATTATATATATTATCAAATTAACTTTTTGAAATCAGCACCAGTCCCCAAAACCTTAAATTATATTATTTAATCTTCATTAAAATACATCCTTTTTGTGCTATATCAACACAACTACAATCAAATTAAAGAAAGTTGAATTTAATCAACTTATTATATATTTTTGTATATACTGGGTAGCAAATTAAAATTTTAAAATTTACTTGTGCTTCTGTTTTGGGGCACTTCAACTGAAGAAAAATCCATTTCACAGGATTACATCTTACTAAAGCATTCCTTAGCATTGGTCCAAACTTGAATCCCCTTTTTGCACATACTGATCCGCATGACTGCATAGCTTATGAGGGCTTCCTTTAAATCATAGTTCTTTTGTTCTTTGAAGTGTTCAATATTAGCCCAGGCATTTTTCACAAATTCTCTGCCTTCCAGATTTTTAGACTTTAACTGTTGTTCTCCTTCATTTATTTGCTCTTCTAGCATCTTTATTCTGGCTTCCCTCTGCTCTGGAGTTTTTTTGACCAAAAAGCTTGGTGGTCATGCCCTTCAAAGAAAAGATTCTCACAGTCAGTTGCCAGTTCCTCACATTGCTGCTTTTTGGATGCTAAGTCCTGAGCAACCATCTCCAAGTCGTACTGCATAAGTTCATGTTTCCTGCACTCAGCCCACAGTGCTTCTGCATAAAAGAGATATTCTTTTAGCTGACCTGCATAGTGTTCTTCATCTTCCAAAATATCATCAATAGAAGATGCATACACATCCATAGCATGACCAGCACTCTGCAGGCCATCACTCATTTCTTTTTCTATGGCACTACATTCACTAAAAACTCGTTCCTAATTCCCATGTACTTTATATACCCCATAGCGTCGATCTGCTACTCTAGCTCTGACTCGAAGAAGATGTGAGATGACAGACTGTACTTCATCACTGTAGTGTTTTAGTTCAGTAAATCTCTTGTCTGGGTTTTTCACTCTGAATGTTGTATTAAGCGCTTTTAACCTGGAGTCTGCCTTCGGCTGAAACCCAGTTTCATTCACAGTCTCCTTCCAGTTACCTTCTTGTGTTAAAAACAAATGGAAGATTTTGTCTCTTCAATGGATGGGATGTGAAGCAACTCTCAAGAGAAAGTTTTCTAAACCAATCCTTTGTCTTTGCACAAAACCCGGGTCCATATTGTCAGCAGAGAGTTTATGCCAAACAAATTCATTTTTTCTGGGAGAGGTGGCACGACAATATGTGGATAGTAAACTAAAAGGTAGTTTCTCAAAAACTCAAATTCACTATACCACCTCCACAATGAATTTGTTAGGACACACTGACCATCAATGTGTTCAACTGACCTGAAAAGGAACAGACTGAGATTTCTTGTTTCAGTGAGGAAAGCAGTATATGTTTCTTACATGTTCATGGCATTTCCTCCAGTTCACTTTTCTGCTTCTGAAACACTAATTTCTATCTTCTTCAATGAAAAATTATTTTCTGTCATCCTGCCTTCTCCGGGACCCTTGTCTCGGGCTGCCTCTGCTTCCCCGCCTACAACAGCCTCCAGCCCAGCGTCGGGGTGACACAGCGGCTCCAGGGGCACTGGCTGTAACTGCCGCTCGTGGTCCGAAGGTACCTGCTCCACGGTCGCTGTTTGGCGTGGCCAACCCAGTGTGCCTGCACTGCCAGGGCCCGCCATGGTCCCCCAAACCCGCGGCCGCCCCGCCCCTCCGCCCACCGCCCGCTGGGAAGGAGTCCCTTGTATATGTTTATTTATTTTTATTTACTTTTAAATTTTGGTATCGTTAATGTACAATCACTTGAACATTATGGTTACTAGACCCCCTATTATCAAGTCCCCCCCACATACCCCACTACAGTCACTGTCCATTGTCCTCGCCAGCGAGGGCTTCTTAAGACGTGGGAGACCTCGGGGGAGCCGCGACTACCTATGAAATGGGATGAGACAAAATGACACGGAGAGCCTGCAGTTTTTTGTCAAGCTCCACTTTATTAACAGAAAAGGCAAGGAATATATAGCATTTGAAGGGGCGTGGTAGGGAGTAGCTTTTTCTGGTTGGTTGCCCATTATGATAATGAGGTAGCTTACAAAGTCCAATCACACACCGAGTTGTGCACATGCTCAGTAGTCTTTGACGTAAGCAACGGACCTGGTTGAGGACTTAGCGGGAAGCTGTGGCGGGAAACTGACCAAGAAGAAGTAAACAACAAGATGGAGTCCTTTTGTTCTTGTGTCACATGGTTCCTAACATCTATTGCTAAATGAGTTAACTTTCTTGTTCTTGTGCTCTAGCAGAAAGGAGGGGGGAGGAGGAGAAAGGAAAGGTGAGTACAGGTTTGTGGTTAGTATAGAAGGTGGAGGAGCTCTCACAACATGGTATCATAAATGACAACAGCCCCTGACAGTTCCCCCTTACTTTTATATTTTGAGGGGTGGAAACTGAGGCCGGTCTTAGGCTGCGTGTGGCTGCAGCGGGCAGGCTTTGTGTGCATCGCAGGATTCGGGCTTTCGGGAAAATGTCTGCCTTAGGTTGTCCAACAGAGGTACAATGCTTACCCGTCATGGAGGAACTTAAGCAGCTAAGGCTTAGTCTCTGTCTTAGGTTGCTATTGTACTTGCTAGATCTTACCCGTCTTTGACTATTTTTCCCGCACTGAAAGCCAAATCTGCGTAGTTTTTGGCACATAGGCTCTGTTACACACATTCTCGCCATGGGCTCTCAGGATCTTGACGCTTTGAGGCTGCTTGGTAGGTTCTAGCGTCTCAAAAGACAGGGGTGTCATTTGGGCAGATACCATTGTAGTCATCTAGCCCCCGCTCGGTGAGGTCCAGGCGATGATAGTGGACTTGGATAGGCTTGGTTCGTAGATCATCTATTTGATCCTTTACGAACTGTGTGAGCTTCCGTAGGGCCCAAGGGCCAAATGAAATAAGCAGAAGGAGTCCAAGTAAGGGGCCAAGAATAGAGGGGAGTAAGGTGGTTAGAAAGGGAGAGGTGGAGAACCAGTTCTGATACCAACTTTCATTTTGCTCTCTTTCTTTTTTGCGTTTCTCTAAGCTATCTTTGACTCTTTTCATGCTGTCTTCTACTATGCCTGTTTTATCTGCATAGAAGCAGCATTCCTCCTTGAGAGCTGCACAAAGGCCTCCTTGTTGGAGGAGGAGAAGATCTAAGCCTCGTCTATTTTGGAGAACTACTTCAGCTAGTGACTGGAGTGATTCAGTGAGTGCTGTAATGCCTTTTTGAATTTCAGTTAAATCTGCATCTATGGCTGCAGCAAGTCTATTGTACTGTTGGTCAGAAACAACAAGGGAGGCGATGCCTGTTCCAGCGCCCACAGCACCAAGGCCAATGACAAGGGCCAGGGTGGCGGCAGCGATAGGTTCTCTCTTGTTTCGATGGTTGGAGTTTTCACTTAGGAGAGGGAAGAACTGGTCTGCTGAGTAGATGTCAATCTTGGGGATTAATTGAACTAGAACACAAAAATCATGGTGAGTAGACAATGCTTGGACAGAAATATGAGCAGTAAGGCCAGTGGCACAGGCAAAATATGTCCCATTAGGAGCAAGTATATAGGAGTCATAGGGAGAGGGAGTGAAGGTTTGATTGCATAACGGCATGATTTCCTGGGGTGGGTTGACAGATTGGCTATGAACACATGTTCCTATCCCTGATAACTGAGTCAGGGTTAATCCTTCTTTGTGAGAGGCTTGAAATCTAAACATGTCTTGGGTGTTGTTGGTAGGCACAAGGTTAGCAAGAACTGCTACACCCTCATAGAATGGTGGAGAGGAGTGGAAGCAAAGCCAACAATTAGAGGCTGTGTCGGGCTGCGTGGAGTTGAGTAAGTTCCACGATTCTTTAAGCATGTTGAGGAGAGTTTGTTCAGAAGAGGGTGGTGCAGGGGGCATGGTTAATTGTAGGGGTGAAGAGTCGGTAGTAAGGGTGGTATTGTTAAGGGTTGGGGGGAGAGGAGCTAAGCGGTTTGAGCTCCCAGCACTAAGTACTTTGTTGGGACCTGCTGCTACATGAGTGGTGCTAGGAGGGGTTTTGATAAGTTTAATCTTAAAAAGGAGTCCAGTGTCGCGACCATGTGCATATAAGCGGAGTCCCCACTCGAATCCTCGGGTGGTCCAATCTTGCTTTTTACCTTGATCAGTGAAGGTAATAGAAAGGGGAGTGCCCCATATTTTTTCTAAGTCTTTTGCTTGAGGTGTAGAGGTGATATTTGTTTTGACAATTATATAATCCCAACTGGAAGAAGGGTGCCAATAGGTGTCTCCAGTTGTTTCACACCCCCATGAGGCACAGTAATAATCTGACTGGTAGCCGCATTTGTAATTGAGGGACCTATCTCTATGATGTCCAGGGCAAACATAAAAACCTTGAAGCATTTGATCTTTGTAGGTTCGGGTTTTGTTTGAGAGACTTGTGGCTAGCTGTGTGCGCCGGTTATAATTGGCACAGTATCCCCCATTGCAGTTGGGGTCGGTAATGCCGGTACAAGCGGGGGGTTTAGGAGTAGAAGGGGCTAGCAAATGGCCGGTGCCCCATCCAGAATCTGAGGCACCAAGAGAAAGCTGGCACAAGTCAGGGGTTAAGGTGGGCCAGGGGGTGGATGAACTTACGCTTGAGATGGAATGGACAACATCTCCTGCTTCATTAATAACTTGCCATGTGTAGTTGAACAGCTGATGAGGAGATGTCCGTCTGGAGGTGCCAAGGACGAGAGGAGGCCAGAGCAGAAGCAACAGCAGCAGCATTCTTCTGCAAGGCAAAAAGAGGGAAATCTCAGGGTGTGTCTTCCCTGGATGTGGTGTTATTAACACATTTTATTAATCTTTCTGGGAGCCATCTGGCTGACTGGTGTCCTTGATCATAGACACATGCGTGTCCTTTTCCCCATATGAGTACTGGATGGGGTCCGTGCCACTGATTAGTTAGGGGGTCCTTCCAAAGGACCTGAGCATAAGTATCTTTGGTGGCCGGATGCCATAGTCTGTCTGCTGCAGACTTGCCTTGTTCGTCTACTGTTAGGAAGTTGAGGACGAACAGTGCATGATTGAGAAGATTTTTAGGATTTTTATAGTAGTTAGAGAGCTCTGTGGATGATTCTTTTTGTTTAGAAATTTGATTTTTAACCTTTTGATGAGCTCTCTCTATAATCCCCTGTCCCTGAGGATTATATGGAATGCCAGTAAGATGTTTTATTTGGAGGCAATGGCAAAACTCTTTGAAGTTTTTAGCAGTATACCCAGGACCATTGTCTGTTTTTATACATTTAGGAATTCCTAGTACAGTGAGGCACTGGAGGACGTGAGAGATGACATGTTTGGCAGCCTCACCACTCTGTAGAGAGGCAAAAATAAAACCACTGAATGTGTCAATGGTAACATGAACATACTTTAGACCACCAAAGGAGGGGATGTGAGTGACATCCATCTGCCATAGCTCTCCGGGTGTAAGCCCTCTGGGATTGACTCCCAAATGAGGCTCAGGGAGAAACATGACACAATTATGACAGTTTTTTACAATGGCTCTAGCTTGCTCTCTAGTGATTTTAAATTGAAGACGAAGGGTTTGAGCATTTAGGTGGTGTAACTTATGGGCTTCTTGTGCTTGGGTAAGGGGGGTAGAGGTAGATACATGAGCCACTAATCTTGTAAGTTGGTCAACGGTATTGTTTCCTTCAGTTAGGGGTCCTGGTAAATTGGAATGGGCTCTTATATGTCCTATAAAAAAGGGATGTCTCCGTGTTAGTATAAGCCTTTGTATGTCGCAGAATAAAGGAGATGCATTAGTAGAAGGTTTGATATAGGGAGTAGTCTCTAAAAGGGGTACAGATTGGGCAATGTAAGAGCTGTCAGTATATAGATTGAAGGTCTGATCTGAGAGATCTATAAACACCTGCAGAACAGCGTATAGCTCCACAAGCTGTGCGGACTTAAAAGGTGTCTGGAGAGTTTTTTGGTCTCTAGAGGAATGGATGGCTGCAAGACCTGTGGAGGAGCCATCAGTAAAGACTAATAAGGCGTTTGGAATAGGTTGAGAAGAAGTTACTTTAGGGAATACAAGTGGAGTTGTTTGTAAAAATTGAAGTAGCTTATCGGAGGGAAGATGGCATGAGAATGTTCCCAGAAAGCCAATGCAGGCCAGTGTCCAGGAGTCCTCATTCTGCATAAGCCACTCTATTTGTTTCTCTGCATAGGGAGTGACAATGGATGATGGGTCTCTCCCAAAGAGTTTTCGGGTCGCTGCTCTTCCTTCTATGATTAAGGCTGCCATAAGGGAAGGGTACGTAGTGAGGATTTTTGAGGGAGAGGCAGGGAGATGTATCCAATATAGAGGTCCCTGCTGCCAAAGGATTCCAGTAGGGGTAAAAGTAGAAGGAAATAATATTAGGAGCAGAGGTTTTGTGGGATCATAGTAAGAAACTCCTTGTTGCTGGATAGCTGTGGAAACTTTATCGATAGCAGCCTGAGCCTCAGGGGTGAGGCTTCTGCTTGACGTGGGGTCAGAATCCCCCTTTAAAATATCAAATAGAGGTTTAAGGTCTCCTGTAGTAATATGGAGATAAGGACGTAGCCAATTTATGTCTCCTAAAAGCTTCTGGAAATCATTTAAAGTTTGTAAGTGTCCTGTCCTAATGGTGAGTTTCTGTGTTTTTACCTTATAGGGAAATAGTTCAAAGCCTAAAAAGGTATGGGGGGTTGTAACTGAATTTTATCGGGAGCTACTTGAAGTCCTTGATCCCTTAAGGCTTTTATAATTAATTGTGATAAATAGAGGACTTCAGAATGGTTAGGTCCGGCCAAGAGGATGTCGTCCATGTAATGGATGAGGTAGATATGAGGGTATTGTGAGCGGAATGGATCAATGACTTGAGCAACAAACTTTTGACAGAGTGTAGGACTATTAGCCATTCCTTGGGGGAGGACCTTCCATTGAAAGCGGGGCATAGGGCCCACACAGTTGACAATAGGAACACTAAAGGCGAATCTCTTTTTGTCTTGAGGGTGTAGGGGTATGGAGAAAAAGCAATCTTTTAAATCAATGACAATTTTGTGGAAATCAACAGGGATGGCGATGGGGGAGGGGATACCTGGTTGCAAGGCCCCCATAATTTGCAAAGTTTGATTTACTTTTCTGAGATCTTGTAAAAGTCTCCATTTGCCTGATTTCTTTTTAATAACAAAGATGGGGGTATTCCATGGGGAGGTAGAGGGTTCAATGTGTCCTGCTTCTAGTTGTTCTTGCACTAACTGATAAGCAGCTTGGGCTTTTTGAGAAGAGAGGGGCCATTGATCAACCCAGACTGGCTCATCACTTTTCCAAGTGATAGCATCAGCCCAAGGTGCAGGAGTGTCAATAGCCCTTATGAAAAATTTTGGGGGGCGTGGGGGTATCCCAAACCTGTTTTGTCCGTTTTCGTAGTGATTGTTATGGGGCTAGGGTCACCTTGTAAGTTTTTTCCCAGTCCTAACCCAGGGGACCACCCCTGTTTTTTCAGTTGCCTGGAGGCAAATTCATTACCACTGCAAAGGACAACATCTAATTGTTCTAAAA
>JAVSCE010018752.1:0-295986 GCA_032199065.1 Smutsia gigantea
CAGGCTGTGCATTTCCATCCCTTCAGACTCCCTCTCTGGGGTTGTCTGGTTGATTTTGTTCTGAACCATATTCCTCTGTCTTTTCATGCCTGTATAATTTGGTCACTGATAGTTGCCACGTATGTCAGCTGGGCTCTTTAAGACTTTAAAAAGAGAAGAAAAAAAAAGAGAAAAAAAGAAAAAAAAGAAAAAAAGAAAGAAAAGAAAAAACCAAAAACAAAACAAAAAAACAAAACAAAAAAAACCAAAAAAAATGCCCACTGGACGTAGATTCTGTGGGAATGCTCTAGGTGGCGCTATTGTCCCACTATTCCACAGCTGTGACTGTGCCGCTCCGCAGGGCCCTTTATCGCTCTGGCAGGGGTGGGAACGAATAGGAGGCTGTTGATCTCAGTGAGAAGTGTTAAGTATGGCTACGCTTCCTCAGTCGCCAGCTAAGGCGTCTGAAACTCCCAGGACTCCCAGCCTGCTGGGCTGAGTGTGCTGGGGCGATCCGGCTCCTCCGCTGGGCTCCTGTCTCTTTAAGACTGCTGAGGAAAGCGCGCACTTTTTTTTTCCTTCCCGGAGCCGGCTGCAAGCCCCCTGGCGCGTTCCCCGCTCAGATCCTGCCCCTCTGTCTCTCCAATCTCCGCTGCACTGCGCAATGTGGGTCAGCGCTCCCCGCGCAGATCACCAGGGCTGGCTACTTCGCGGGGTGCACTCCCACTCCCTCCCGGCTCTGAATCCTCTCCTCCCGCCGGTGCGTTGGCGTGGGGGAGGGCTCGGTTCCCGCCGGGTCGCGGCTCCGTATCTTACCCGCCTCTTGGGGTGCCGAGTCCTCTCGGGTGTAGCTGCACGCTGTGCGATTTCCTGTGTATTCTCGTCTCTCTTTTAGGAATAGATGTATTTTCTGTGTTTTCGTAGATAAATATAGTGTTGGGAGGAGATTTCTGCCGCCCTGCTCACACCGCCATCTTCCCGGAAGTCTGGGTAGTTTTTTGATTACCAATTCGATTTCGTCACTGGTGATTGGTCTGTTTAGTTTTTCTGTTTCTTGCTTTGTCAGTCTTGGAAGGTTGTATTTTTCTAAGAAGCTGTCCATTTCTTCTATGTTTTCCAGCTTGTTAGCATATCGATTCTCATAATATTCTCTTATGATTCTTTGTATTTCTGTGGGGTCCGTCATGAATTTTCCTTTCTCATTTCTGATTGTGTTTATGTGTGTAGATTCTCTTTTTCTCTTAATGAGTCTGGCTAGGGGTTTATCTATTTTGTTTATTTTTTCAAAGAACCAGCTCTTGGTTTTATTGATTTTTTCTATTGTTTTAGTCTTCTCAATTTTATTTATTTCTTCTCTAATCTTTATTATGTCCCTCCTTCTCGTGACTTTGGGCCTCATTTGTTCTTCTTTTTCCAATTTCAGTAATTGTGTCTTTAGACTATTCATTTGGGAATGTTCTTCTTTCTTTAAATAGGCCTTGACTGCAATATACTTTCCTCTTAGAACTGCATATGACATTTTTGTATCATTACTTTTATGTCTTACATCCTTGTGCTTTGGAGCTGGGCAAATTGGAGCAGTTCCTGGACACTGTTTCTATACTGAGGTTAAAAAGTATTTAACTATACATGAGAGTGACTGCACATTATGTGAATATATCCCACTAAAACATGACTAAAGGGATCCCCAATTGTAAATCCTCTTAGCTAGGTTCCCAAAATGTCCATGGCTGCTCCAACACTACTTAATGTAAGAAATATAATGCGGTGAAGGTCCATGTGGAAAAAAACAGGGGTCGTTTCTGAGTGCAGGTAAGTGATGAAAAGCATATACCATATAAATACATTGCTAGGGTTCCTTCAAGGGCCTCAGAAGAGGTCCATGCCCATGACAGATCCTGAAGTTCAAGTCTTACTGGTGTTACAGTAAGTATACTTTTGGGTAGAAGACTACAAATAGCAGCATTTGGTAATTCCAGGTGCGGGATCCCGATGCACTCGAACTGCCCCAGAAGGTAAATCCCTGAAGATCAAGGCCAGGATACTTTAATTTGCTCTTCACAGTGACAGGAGAGATCCTCATCCTAGTGGGTGCTGAGCAACTACTTATGTAAAATTATTAGTTTAATTAGTTTATTCTGTTTCTTGATCTTAAAGCCAAACAGTTGTACATTTTGTTGTCAAATAGTATACTATCCTGTTACACTAGTGCACAGTGATTTGTATTAGATATTAGAAGATCTTCATGGTTTTTTCCTGAAGGAATTTCTTCATATTGAGCCATGAATGTCAACTACTATTTCTCTGTTTACCTGTCAAATTAAGCAATTGAACAGTATTGTTGGGATGTCTTGCAGAAGAATTTTAAAACTGCATTTAAGAGTTTTTTTTTTTTTACTGTCTTTCTATGGACCTTAATTCTGGAAAGTGTTTAAGAGTCTTTCAAAAATAAAAACACTTATATTTGTTCTTCAATTCTTATTTGAGATTGTTAGTTTATTGAAAGTTTTAAATCTTTGAGAAAGTCATAGGATACATTAATAATAAAACCTACAAACTGTTAATCTGGTTAGGAATTATTTTAATCTATTAATACCTGATATTATTTCTACTTTCTTTTTTTTTTTTTTGTATAAAATATCTGGTCGAGCAGATATTGGCCTGTCATTGATCTCTGTCACTTAATAATTCCTTGCTTCAAAAGAAGTTAATCTCTTTTAGAAAAACTAGACTGCCTTGATTCATTATAAATGAATGTTCCAATTTTCTGGAAGTGATGGGTTCATTCCTAGTATTTTGAGCAGTTTCCCTTATTCAAAGATTATGGATATGTTATATAGCAAAACTCTGTTATAACCCAAGATCTACAAAGACATTTAGAAATAAGAGATCTGATACTTGTATAACTTCACTGGGGGTCTGGTTCATGAAAATAATTGACATGCTTAATTCTTATTTATCTCTTATGAATCCAGGTTCTTTAAATAGCACTCAGAAAATAGTAAAGGACACACATCAAAGATCTAATGCTCAAATTGTTCTTCCTCCTTTCCAGGATAAATTTTAGGTCAGTTTTGCAAAAACTTTTCTGGGAATCAGGAGGGAGTCATTCATTCTTGAGACTAAGATGTCAGCATGTTTGGGGAATTCCTCATGTGCATGAACCTCTTTAAACTTCCCTGGTTATACAGGGATTTCAGGGATTTTTGTTCAATATATGAGTGAATGGTAACTTAATTACGACACACCTGAGAATCAATATGAATTCACTCATCACTCATTCAACAAATTCCGGCGAACTTTATAGTCTTCTTTGACCAATTGTTCAACCCCAAAAGGTCAAAGTCAATAGCATTCAGTTTACTCCATCATAGGAATTGTGTATAGGAATTAATTCTATACAACAAGCTTCCTTAAAACATTTACCTTTTAGCCCATACATGCCCAGGAGTTTGTTACCACTGATGATATGGTAGTGAATAGTCAAAATAGAAAAGTTTTCTATTTTGACATTTTATTTTTTCTTATAACCCAAAGTGAGATACTTTGTTTTCTCATGGGAAATTGCTTTAAAAACATCTGTACTCCAGGAACGGCTTTAGAATTCACACACCAAGGTTGATACAGAATGCCTGGGACAGTATTAGTTATTTTTAACACATGACAGAAATTGTGTTGTAGGAATTCAGAAATGTGAAGCAGTAATTCTTTCTGCGATTATATCTTAGATAATGAAAGTAGGTAATATCCATTTCTTATGACCAATCTTGATTATTCACAAATCTTAAAATAGCAATTCTATCTTGGGAGATATATATTCATCACTTACTAAAATTATAATTGTTGAATCACTATGTTGTATACCTGAAACTAATATAATATTGTCTGTCACCTATAGCCCAAGTAAAAAAATTTTTAAATCCTATTTAAACCACCATACTATGAACATATTGATGTACCACTTTGCAGATATTTGCATGTGTGGACATATGAAAATGTTGGTTCTTCAAAGATATTTTTGTGTGCATGTATCTGAGAATGTTGGTGTTAAAAAAAATTGATTCATATTTTTTGTCATATTTTTTCCTTTGAATTCCAGGACATCAGGCATCTTTGTTTTGTTTGTTGATACCAGTTCCTGGCACATAGTAGGCCATCAATAATTAATTTTTGAAACTGCTGGTACAGTCTGACTTTTATTTCTTTGGAAATATCCTATCTAACAGCTATGTGATTGTCTATTGAGCCGTGTATTTTAACTTAGGTAGTGAACACACTGTTGTTGGGAATTTAGATTTTTTTCAAATTTTTATGCATAAAATTACCAGAACATTCTTCTTCATGATTCCCTTTTTGTACAACTCTGATTACCTGAAATAAATTTAAAAGCTGGAACTCTTTGAAATTCATTACTTTAAAAAGACTTGCATTAAAGTTGAATTAATTTCTACCCCTCCTTCATGGAAATAGTATTCTCCATTTCCTTTGGTGGACCTTTCTTCCCTCCAATATTCCCAGCTGGAGGGTGTTGGAGGGATTGGCCCTGCCTGTGAAGCCGTCCCTCCAGGTCAGAGTGAAGGACTTAGGAATGGATCCATAACTTAGGCCACTGAGGTGAGAAATATTTACTTTTTCAGCACAATTGGGAAAATCATTCTCCTGGCTCCTTGATGGAGAAGAGGAAGAACACAGCTATGGGGATTGCTGGCACTCTTGGGGTACACGGTGTAGAGAAAATGAAGGTTCCTATGGCCAGGATTCTCACCTGACCCTGGTGGGCTTGCTCACGGCACACGTGTGGGCAGTATGTTATTACTGTCTCTTTATAAAGAGCTCCGCCCAGGGCTCTGGGCTGCACGGCTGCAGGAGAGCAGAGGCTGGAGGGGTGGCAGCGCCGAGGACAGAGACTTGAGAGCCTGCGGGCAGAGAGGCCCAGAGGCAGAGATGGGCTTGCTGCATGCAGACTCGCTCAGAGTGGACGGGATTCTAGTGCTTGACCTGCCACCGTGGGAATAAAGTTGGGTAAAAACCCTTTCATTGTCATTTTTCTGTCTCACCGAATCAAGAGTGAACTTGCCTGGGACTGAAACCCACTGTCAAAAGAAAAGGGAGTTGACTTTAGGATAAAGTGGACACCACAGAAAGCAGAGAGAGGAGACAGAAAGACTCTAGACTTTTATACACTAAGGCCAGTCCTCACTTGAAGATTAACCTACCTTTGACCTTTTCAGATATCAAGCGAAAAAGTTCCCTCCTTTCTCAGTGTGAGGTAAGTTTTCTATTAACTATAATATAAAGATCCTGGTACTAGGAATATCCTTCACAGTGTGTAAAGGGATCATTTTCCCCAAATCTATTCAGTATTGGTTATCATTATACATTGGCTGATGTCACAGAAATCACATTGTATCTCATGTTGATTTGAATTTTTTTTTTGACTGTTAGTGAAGTTAAACATTTTGCACTGCATCATCAACACAATTTAATTCTTTTGTGGTTCCTTGTGAGACATTCCAACCACTCACATTCCATGAGATACACCTGTATCCTTTTGTTTTTAATATCGCCTTTAATTTTGAAATAACTTGAAATTTTCACCAAAGTGCAAAACTGTATGCCCTTCACTCTCCCCCACATCTAGATCTCACATAACCATGGTGCATTTGCCAGAACTAAGACATGAACACTGTACAGGACTCTTAGCCAAATTACAGATGCCTTTCGGGTTTCAGCAGTTTTCCCATTAATGACATTTTTCTGTTCTAGGATCCAATCGAGGTTATATTTATACCAGTTATTCTTGTCAGTGAATTTCTCCCTGAAGATATTCCAATTCTTGCAACCAAATTTCACTTGCCCAAGTCAACCCTGAACATATGGAGTGCTAAGGGGTCCTTAACAATCAGCAAATTTGAGAAAGAGCTCCATATAACAACACTTTGATTATTTCTGTTTTTACTGTTTATAATGCTGCTGAAGCAAGTTTCCAGAATAATACAGAGATGATGGACTCTGCTTTTGGCTAATAAGTAGGTTAATTTTACGTTGCGGGTACAAGATGAATAACAATTACTGAGGTCGCTTCCAAATGTGCATTCACTTTGGAGTAAGAAGGACTGAACGTCAA
The DNA here is from genome assembly GCA_032199065.1 of Smutsia gigantea. Taxonomy (NCBI): domain Eukaryota; kingdom Metazoa; phylum Chordata; class Mammalia; order Pholidota; family Manidae; genus Smutsia; species Smutsia gigantea. The sequence continues at coordinate 6,107 of JAVSCE010018752.1, forward strand.
ATACTAGAGCATGTACCAAGTGTGTCTGATCTTGGGCACAGGACCTAGAAATTGTCTTTGAGTTTCTTGTCTGCAAACTCTCACTTTATTAAGCATTGCAAACTTAACATGCTTCACTGGGAACGCTTGAGTTCTTCTCCATTTCCTCCCTGGGCTCCAAATAGTTTCTCCCTGTCCTAGGCCAACACTCTCATCTTCAATCCTCCTGCAAGCCCAGAACATGCCATCTACTCATTCCTCTCTTCCTCCACGTTTGGCCCATCAATGGGACCTCTTAGCTGACCTTTGGAGTGATACCTTGCATTTATCAATTTCTATTTGTTTCCACTGAGAATCCTAGTTCAGGGGACCATCACCTCTTACTTGGATCAGAGCACCAGCTGCCTAATTACTTCTCTGATTCTACATTGACTCTTACAACCCATTTACCACCTTGTACTAGACTGATATTTTAAAAGTATAAATCAGATCTTGGTTCCACTTTTTTGCTTAAAAAAATTGCAGTGGCCCCTGATTTCACTTAGAATGAGGTCCAATGTCCTTGTTGCACCTGCAAATCACTGTAGGATGTGGGTCCTGACGACCTCCTAACATTGTCTAGTGGTGTTCTTCCCCTCACTGAGGGTGCTCCAGCCACACTGGCTTTTGGTTTGTCTCTCAAACAAGCTCCAGTTGCTGCAGCCTTAGGGCCTCAGGTCCCTGCTGTTCTCTGCACTCTGTGTCTGACGTTTCTCTTAGACTGTTTCAGGGCTGGAGATTTCTCATTATTTAAGATCAGTTCCAGCTTAAAGAACTTCTAATTTAAAATTTTAGTGGTGTATATTCGTGTGTTTTCTCTTGGTCCATCTCTGCCTCTAGGGTTCCACCAGGGCAGGGCCTGTGTCTGAGATTAACTATATCTCTGGTGCCAGGACAATGAGCAGGACCTAACAGATGTGTGGACTGACTGAGGAATAAAGATAAAATGATGCCAGTTTACTGACTTGAGGACAGTTCTGGTGGAACTGAGGGGGCAAATGGGAGGGAAAATAGGAATTATAACAAATAAAAAATATATAAAAGAAGGCCTACTTACTTGATTTTTTCATGACATATTTGAAATTACCTAAATTGCTCCTTTATGGCTAATGACTGGGCTTCTATTCTGTGGGGAGGCTCACATTTTTCAAGATTGTATCAGCTGTGAACAAACAAGCAATTGATAAGTGATCCAGTTCCAGAAATTACTCTTTGTTAATCTGGGATCAGGGAGGTGTGTACGTGTAAGGAAAAACTGCATACATTGAAGCTGTGGGTTTTTGGTCAGCTCAGGCATTTTGAGGATAGGTCCAGTGTTCCAAAAATATAAATAGAATAATGCAGTCCTTACATTAGAATTTATTCTAAGTATATCGCATATTCCATGGTATATCGTAGGTGGCCGATGATCTTGCTGAGGAAATTGACATTTGCCTGAGACTGGAAGTATGAATGGGAGATATTAGGTAAAGGGGATGTGTAAAGGGGTGAGGTGGGCATCGAGGGGTGTGAGAAGTGGGGACACATTTCCAAGCAGAGGGTAGCATGTGCAGATAGCTTTGGGCAGTGAGGGAGTCATGGGCTAGGGTTGCAGTGTGAGCCAGTGAGCCTAGATGCAGATGGTGGGAGGGAGAGGCGGGAAGAGGAGGCTCTCTTTGGGTAAGAACCTGACAGGCCTAGAGAAGCGGATGAGAGAGCACTGGGTGTTGGGGCTGAGGAAATGGGGGAGGAAATGTGTGTAGGGGTGGTGGGGAAATGATTGACACTTCTCATTTTACTTGAGGTCAGCCTTGCCCTTACATCCGTGAGATTTTCTCTAAAAGTCCATCTATTGTCCCCAATCTCATAACCTCATTCAAATCATGAGGAAGCCATCAGACAAACCCAAACAGCATGGCATTCTCAGTATAACTAACAAATACTATTCACAGCTGAGACCCATCACAAAGAAAGTTGGAGAAATTGTGGGAGCCAAGAGGACCCTAAGGGAGTATAGCAAATAAATATAAAATGGTGTGCCGGATAAGGTCCTATTGCAGGAAAAGGACATTAGGTAAAAACTAAGGAAATCTGAATCAAGCATAGACTTTAGTTAATAACAATGTCACAATATTGGTTCATTAATTGTAACAAATGTATTATACTGACGTGAAGATGTTAACAGTAGGCAAAACTGGGTGTGGAGAATACACTATCTTGCATTTTTTTCTATAAGTCTAAAACTCTTCTAAAATAAAAAATTCATTAAAAAAATTCTTATATCTCAGAAAACATATTTTGAGGGTTCTAAGTGTTAGCTCAACTCCCCGAATTTTATGCTAAGATGTCTGAATTTAACAGAACCAGATACAATAATTCTATTCAAGATTCTACCGCTGACTTTTTCCCCTAGAACAAATGACTATCTCTGTCATACATTCAGATGTATTAAAGTAGAATTGCTTACTTTAAACCTTGTGTTCTAGTCATAGCAAACCATTGTCAGTTCTCTGGCTGCGCTGAGCCATTGCAGTTATTATTCTCCTCAGTTCATCCTGCTACCAGAACACATGTCTGCCTTTTCTGGGCCACAATAACTCCTACTCCTTACATGCTCAGCTTTTGTGATATTTCCTCCACAAAATCAACCATGCTTTCTTCAGACAACTTGTGTCTCATTCCATCACAGCATTATTCTCACTATACTGAGGCTAATGTCTTACTGTACATAAGTTCCTTAAGGGCGAGGACTCCTATCGCATTCATTTTTCTGTGCCCAATGTCAATCACAGTGTCCCTACCTACCGTGACACTCTCAGATAGTTCTGTTGATGAATAACTGAACAAATGTTGGTAATTCCTTTAGGAAGCCTTGAACCACAGTGCTATAAACATTCACAGGAATAACTGCTGAAGACTTATCTCTTCTGCACCATGAGATGTTGCCATGCGAAGATTTTGGTTATAAAAACAGATGGCTCAGGGAGGCCATCAAGAGAGTCCATCAGTATCTTGGAGTTGGTATCATGATGAATTTAGGTCTTTCTTCCAAAATGAAATAAGCAGAAGCAACTGGAGAATCAACCACCTCCTTCCCCTTTCCCAGATGGAAATTGAGAACAAGGGAATTTGGCAAAGAAATTTATTGAGGACATGGTAGAACAATTATCTCCAAATTTCTTTTCTTTTTTTTTTCTAAGGGATCCGCCCTTGAAAAGTACAGTTACTGCTTTATTTAATAATGTGACTCACTGTGTTAGAGGAAGCAGAGTTACCTCCCAAATTATGAAGCAGCTGGGAGGCAGTTGGGAAACTATTTTCTGCTTCCTTATGGGTTCAGGTTGTCTGAACAAAGCTGTCTGACGATTTGTCTTTGTCCTGGAGAGGTGTGTCCCTTGTCCAATGATCTACCTACAGTTTGGCACTTAACAAAAGGATCTGAACAGTCTTATGAGGCTTGGGGTACCAGCTGGCCTTTGTCCTCAAGTCACACATTTGGGAAATGAGGGGCATGTTTCTCACCAACTATACTGCTGAAGTCTCCCTCCCCTTTCTTGAGTATTACATGGATGGAATGAATCAGATTTGGGGCGCTGTGCTAGTAGGATGGGAGTGGGTAGGAAGAGTGGTTGGATATCCTGGGTAGAAAATTGGGTGTTTGGAGTGAAAAATAGAATGGAGAGTCTCACAGGGGACTAAGAAGGAGTTATTTTAGAGAGTATGCAGAATAACCCAAGGGAAAGGGCACACTTTAATATTTTAGAATTCTCACCTTGGACTCTAAAAAAGTTCCTCAAGTTCACCATCTTGTTTCCTCTAGAGCCCACATTAAGATGGCAGCGCCTACCTAGGGGGGTGTACGTGGGAGTGGCAGGATGTGAACTGCTCCAGGAACAATGGCTCCTGGTTGGAGCTAGGTGTGAGAGAAGAGAACAGTGAGAAGCGGGGGCCGGGGGACTTTGCATGTGCCCGGGGAAGGTGACTGCAAAGGGTAGAAAGTGACGTTTGAATTAGACTAATAATGTGGATACATTAAAGTCCAAGTTGGCATGAATCAATACTAAACTTTCATTATTTACCAGTTTAATCCTAAGAAGAGAAATGAAAGTCTCAATGAACACGCCAAAGAAAACTAAAACCCTTTGGGCAACCCACATTTCTTTTGAATTCTTTAAGGATTTTTATATTACCTTCTGAGTCTGCATTACCAAATTTGCCTATCAGATTCCTGCTTACTGCTTAGAACCCTACGTTATTTGAATTGAGACGTCATTTACTGGATTACCTGCCAAGAAAATGATCAGTAATGATGAATAAAAGCAGTACTTCACCATTAATCTTCAGAAAAGAGAATCTACCTCTGTGGGCAGGCAACTGTTCATTTGTTTAATATTTCACTGCTAGCTGGCAATGAAGACGGATCTTGGTGGTTGGGGTCAAGAAGGAACAGGAAAAGACCAGAGTTAAGAGATCATGTTTGGTTTCCCAATGGGGGCAGTCTTCCACAGGACATTTTCTTTCAGATTTTCTTATTATTAACCTATAGCCTCTCTTGGAAGTAGCGTCTTCCATGGAGTCCCAATGTAATTGCACTCTTTTTCTCCTTATCTTCTCCAGGGATTCGGTCTAAAAATGTAGACGCCATCACTAGCTCTATTTCCCGACCTCTCACCCACTGGTCAGCCTGTAGCACTCTGCCATCACCCTGACCACAGACTGACATGACCATCTCTAAGGTCACATATGACCTCCTGAACATCAAATCCAAACAGTACTTGTAAAAATGTATTGCATAGGACTTTTCTGCAACATTTGACAATCAAGAGCTCTTTGTAATTTTGAAAAGTTTTCCTTGGTTTCTACTCTCCAATTCTTCTGCCTGTCTGATCACTCTTTCTCAGTCACCTTCTTCCCTCTTAAGCTAAAATGATGTTGCTTCTGACTACTTTTCAGATAAATGCACATGAATATTACATGGATCTTCAACACAATTTGTTCTTCATAGAATTTATCATTCTTTTGTTTATTAAAGTATCATTAATATGCAATCTTATGTTGGTTTCAAATGTACATCACAGTGGTTCAACAGTCCCTGTGATCGACTTATATTGTCATTGAGAATTATTGTGCCCTTTTATCCCCCTCCCCCACTGCCAGCCCCCCCCACCCCCACCCCAACCGCTCCCCTTGGTAAACACCAGTCACTTCTCAGTGTCTATGAGTCTACTGCTGTTTTGTCCCTTCTGTTTTGCTTTGTTTTTCTATTCCACAAATAAGTGAAATCATATGGTATTTGTCTTTCTCTGCCTGAGAATTTATCATTCTTACACCATAGCCTCACACCCATTTCCTTTACTGAATTCATAATTTCATTTGATGATACTGTCATTCAGCTAGAATCCGAAGCCCAAAGGGAGTGACAGATCACTGGGCGCTCTTCGCCTTCCACATCGCATTGGTACCTAAGGCATGTTAATTCTGCTTCCTATATCTTTCCCTCTTTATTTCAAAAGTTATACAATCAATATATAATTATTTTAAAATTATGCAATCCAGAAGTATAAGGGATAAAGAGATAAAATTCTCCTTCATTCTCTCTTGTCCATAAGTCCTAACCTGTGTACTTGGTCCACATTCCAAAGAAATAGCTTCACATCAGCTAGCCTTTGGGTCTAGGAGTATCCACACCCATAGCAGGGTCTGCTCAGGGTAAGATGGACTCAGAGAAGTAGACTGCACAGACCCTGAACACGGACTCAGGTTAATTCTGTGTCTGAGATACCAGAGCATCCGGTGAAAGGGGGATCGTAGGTTTCATAGCCATGTCATGTTGACCATGGGAGAGAGGGAGGCTGTCCTGGCCTGATGCAGAGGGGCTGCTTCTAAAGGAGGACAAGAGGGGGCCTTCTCAAGTGGAGGCCCAGGGCAAGAGCCCCGCGTGCCTAAGGGGAGTACTAGTTCCTAGTGTAGAACCAGGTTTCATTTGAGTTAATTCAGAAATTGAGTAGGGCAGAGACTATAGATTATTTAATATTTTTATTCATCAGATATTTGATCTGTTGCTATAAACTTGTACTGAAGAAAACAACTAATGAACAAGCCACAGAGCCTGTCTTCAAGGAGTTGTCATTCACACAGAGCATCTTTAACTTCAGGTAGGTCTTCAGCAATGTGGCTATGTAGGCAGCAATTCATGTTAACATAGATAATTTAGTGCTGACTTTATTTCTTTAACTATTCTAAAAAAATGTTATATTGCTAATAACAGAATAGTTTTAAATTATCCTAGAGTGTAAATAAACTACTATTATTCTTACATAAATTTGATCTTCAGGTGGAAACTGCTTCATTTTAAGGTTGCTGAGGTCCATTATTTAGAGTGTACTGCCCTCTAGTGATTAAAATACAGTATTTTCAGTATTTTTTTCAGTTTACCCGAGGCTCCCAGAAAGAAAAGATTTCAGGAGCCTGCCTTTTCTTTGGTGATGTAATTTTTTACATTCTCAATTTTCTCATTAGAATTTATTTTTCCATTTATTAATATTTTCGTGAAAAATGTTTCATTATTTTTGAAATTGTGGTAAAGTAAAATCACACAAAATAACTACTGCTTGGAAAGTTTTAAACAATACACTGAGAATCCCAGAACCAGTTCCAATGAGATTTGGGGAGAAAAACCTGATTAAAAGATTTTTTAAATTAGCAGAATAAACATTAAAGAATGGTTCAGAAGTTGTAATGCTCTACCTAAAAAAGAAACCTCTTGATAAAATATGAATACAAAAGGCATTATTAGCAAAAGTATTGTAAAGCTACTGTCGTTTTTAAAAAGGCTTGCCATTAAAATAGGCAGAAATATAAATGACATAGAACCACAGAGAAAATCTGGAGACAGTCATAATAATTTTTTAGTATTACAAGCGTACTATTTCAAGGTTGTTGGTCTACTTATCAAATGATATTAGAATAACTAGCTAATTGGCAAAAGAAAATTTAAATCTGTACCTCACAGCTTGGATGAAAACTCTTGATGTATAGAAATTTAAAGGAGAAAAATGGACTGGAGAAAATAGACGTATTTGTATGAAACCAAAGTCAGAAAGCAAAAGGAACATTTTTATAGGTTTGGTTACAGAAAGTTGGTTACAGAATACACACACACATATACACACACATATATGTCTATATATACATATAGATATAAATAGAGTGGAAACAAACATAAATATAGAAAAAATGGCAATATGTGATAAAAAAATGTTCTACAACAGTGCTATATAAAGAACTTCCACACCATAAAAAGTTAGAAAGAAATAAAAAGCCAATTTATGAAGAGCTATAAAGGTGAATAAACAAAAATTGCTCTTTCAATTTTGTAATTCAAAGAATGTAAATGAAAATACCAATGCAAGATTATTTGTCACGTACCAGATGGACCAAGAAGGTAGAATTGGCCAAGTGTTAAGGCATGTTTGGGGAATGAGAATCTCATATACTAGTGATGAAGCATTAAGCAATATAAACTTTGGGGGGATAGTTAAGTCATGTGCTACAGTGTAAAATGTGAACACATTTTAAACATAGTAATTCTAATTATATTAATTTTCTAAGAAGGCAAAACTAGCAAAAATACTTTCACAGTCTTTACAAAATTGGTCAATTTGTATGATTTTATCCTTTTTAATATTTTTTTGCATTCATCAGAATTTCCTTTATTATTTCAACAAATCTTTATTGAATGTCTATTATATATTAGGCATTGTGATCAATGCTGGGGATTCAATGAACAAGACAGACACAACCCCTGCCTTTGGAGCACTACTTTTTATTGCTTTAGAGATTAGAATAAAGGAATATAATTACTTAAACGTACTTTGGCAAATAGTTTTAAGGGGTTATTTACATTTTTAGGTTGACACTACTGAACTTATAAAACATGAAAAGTCTGCCAAAAATGATTGGTAGACTTTTATGGGATCATATATTATAATTATGAATATGCATTCTTATTTCTCCTTTGAATTGTAAAATCCTTTAAGGCATTAAGCATTTTCACTATTTTTCCCAGAGCTTCCACATAGGCATTTCTTACTAGGTATGTGCTTTGGGAGTGAGAGAAAAACTGGGAAAACATGTTGATTTAAGAACAAAGGAATCTTGACAAACAGTAATTCGGAAAAGTACTTTAAAACTCTCTTCAGAAGTTGGTGTGTAGCCTACAAGTTTCTCCTGGCAGGGAGCACCGGCATCCCACTTCCTCTGGAAGATGATTACAATATACCCCTCTGGCAGTAGCAAGGGGAGGGAAAGGGTTGGGGCGTGGGGGGAGGAGGGGTCCCTGATTAACCATTTCCTGCCAAAATTCATATAGTGACAAATATATTTTTTCGTGTATCAGTGCATCGGTATATATAAACTTGAGTAATAATTTATTTGGAGAAGTACTTGTTGAGTGTATAACTATACCCAGTCTGCGCATGCTTCTGCATTCCAAACATGTGCTTCCCATTCTGAGACCCAGAGAAGCACAGTCCTCTGGGAAACGGCGAGCAAAAATGCCAGAAAGCTTCGCAGCATCGATGATGGATGATTGAGCTACAGTAAATCCTCTTAGTTCCTCTCTATTATTTCTGCTTGAAATTGTCTGGGGAAGGAAGTTGCCTTCTGTAGGAGTTCTGCTGGATTTCTACACTTAGCCCCAAGTTAATTTGACCATCATAGGGGGAGTCTTGCTGTTTTACTGGAGAGGAATTCTTTCTACCCAAGTTAGAGGACCATTATTAGAAACTGTTAGTTGTTTCAATGTTTATCTTATTAAATTTATCTTTTCTTTTGCTGATGGGAAAATTTGGACCCTTTTGAGGAACAATTTTGCAATATTTGCTAAAATTTTAGATAAATATATACTATGGCCAGTCAATTCTGTTTTTAGGATTCTGATGTATAAAAATATGAACATGTGTGTTGTTAGAGGTATGTTTGAGAATTTTCATTTCAATGTTTTTATAGTAGCAAAACAAAAACAGAGAGATCAGTATACATGCTTACCAATAGGGGAATGGGTACATATATTTTTGTTATAATGTCGTCATGGAGTTCTTAAAATGGGAATTAAAAAGGTACATATAAACTAACTTAAAAAGCTATCCATATTGATACGTTATGAAGTGAAAAAGATTTTAAAACAGTACGTATCCACTAAGAAACTACTAGACCTAACAAATGAGTTCAGCAGGATTGCAGGATACAAGGTCAGTGTACAAAAATCAGTTGCATTTCTACACGTTATCAGTGAATAATCTGAAAATGAAATTAAGAAAACAATTCTTCAATAGAATAAAAAAGCATAAAAATATTTGGGAATAAATTTGCCAAAAGAAATTCAAGACTTGTGTACTACAATCTAGAAAATATGGTTGAAAGAAGTTAAAAATGATCTAAATAAATGGAAAAACATCCCATATTCACAGATTGACTTAATATTGTTAAAATAGCAATATTCTTCAAATTAATCTGCAGATTCAATACAATCCATATCAAATCCCAGTTCAGTTTTTTTTTTTTTTTGGTGAGATTGGCAAACTGGTCCTAAAATGCATACAGAAATGCAAGGAACTGAGAATAGCGAAGAACTCTTGAAAAAGGGAATAAAGTTGGAGAACTCAGATTTTCTCATTTCAGAACTTACTGCAGTTACAGCCATCAAGACAGTGTGGTACTGGAGTAAAGATATACATACAGATCAATAGACTACATTGAGAGCCCAGAAATCAACCCTGACATTAGTAGTAATTGATTCTCAACAAAGTACCAAGACAATTCAATGGGGGAAAATACTCTTCCACAAATGGTGCCGGGACAATTACATATTCATACTCAAAATAATGAATTTGGACCCTATTCTCACATGATATGCAAAATTTAACTCAAAATGGATCAGTTACCAAAGTGCAAGAGCTAAAACATAAAACTCTTAGAAGAAAATATAGGACCAAATCCTCATGGCCTCAGGTTAGTCATTGACATCTTAGATAAGCAACCAAAAGCACACTATAAAAGAAAAACAGTAAGTGATGAATGGATTAACAAAATATGTTAAGTCCATACAATGAAATAGTATTAGATATTAAAAAAGGAATGAAGTACTTATACATGTAACATGGATAAACTTACAAAACATTATAAGTAAAAGAAAGTCAGATACAAAAGATGTATTACATTTTATATTAAATGTCCAGAATAGGCAAAATCTATATAGAATCCTTAGCTCCATCTCCCTGGAAGGTCTTTAGCATTCTGGTTATAATTATTTGTATACACATTTTAGCTCCTTGTTCCAACTATAAGCTCCTTGATGACAGGGACTCTATTTTTTTCTTGTGTCTGCCACAGAATCCAGTGTAGTTCCTTACACAAACATGCTCAGCATTTATGGCATGCATAAATGATCTGCTACCAATCCAGGAAACTTAAAACTACTGAAATTTACACTCCCCCTTGCTGACACACTTGGACTCAGAGAATATTTCTTTGAAATCCCTGGGAAAAGTTCATCAGAATCTAAATCTACCATGTCACTTCCTTTATACAGTCCATTGCAACTATTCTTCCGGATCCATAAAAGTGTCTGGGACATTTGCCAGAATATATTACTGTAAAATGTAAAATGTCAGCACTTTAGAAAGTCTCCCTTTTAAATGCTTTCCCAATAATTAGGGTTTCCTTCCATCAGGTGGCACTAACAAATATAGTACCTTAAAAAAAAAAAGCATTGTTTGAGATTCAGACTCTAGTTTTCAAAATAACTTAAAATAATCAACTAAGCCTAAGTAATACTAAAGATATGTAATTAAAGATATTTGAAGAAACGATATATTTTGGGATTTGCTCACTTAGTACATTTCTTCAGGTCTAAGACGCCTTTTACATTAATTGGCACCATTCTTTTAGGCACCACTAAGAAGTAAACGACTGCCAATTAAACAAAAATGTAATGTTTTCTTATCATTTAGATTTATTTTTCTGGTCAACTGAGGTATGATAAAAAATTGTAAGACGATTTGGTACATGTACACATCATGAAAAGTTTCCTCCATTTATCATCACACACATCACCTGACTTATTTATCTTCTCTTTAGGATCAAATGTATGCCATGGCGACTAGAGTTGGTAACACTGTATTGTATAATTGAAATTTGCTGAGAGTAGAAATTAAATTTCTCACCAAAAAAAAAAAAACAATTTACAATTATTGAAAAGAGATGTTTGTGTTGTATGACACCTCTCTGTTGCCACGCTTTTCAGGGTATATGACAACTTTTTATTCAATGCTGAATCATAACATGATCTTTTTGAGGGCATTTGGTGGCAATTCCACTCAACATGCGTACTCAAAATGAACAAAATCATTAAAATATGACAAAAAAATTGCTACTACCAAGTTCGTGCATGACCAGGCACCCGTTAGACTGATGCCACCAGAATGACAGAGACTTCAAGATGATTAAGATGTTGATTTCAGAGACCACTTGCCATTTTACTGTGGAAGAATTTGAATTCAGAATCAATGAAATACAGTATCTTTAACTTTATCTTTGTTAAATTGATTTGAATTTTAAGTAACAATCAAAAGCCCTTCCTTGAACTTCAGGCTCCTTTTCCCTCAGCAGTGTCTATTTTGACTGTTTTTTTGAGAACCCTTACTCCAACCCAATCAAAAAAAGATTTGCTCTTTCAGTGCTGCTGAGTAGCTAGAAAAATCCACATTATAGCCTTTGACCTAAATAATTCTTTCAACCCATGGGAAGATGAAGGGACAAGCCCACAGAACACCGAGTTTAAAAGTTCTATGGCTAGATTCCTTCTAATCACAGGAAGTAATTTGCAGCTTTTTAAAAATAGCAAAGCATATGCTCCAACCCCCAGATCATCTTCCTGGTTGTATTTACATCCTGGGCTCCATGTCTCAGCAATGTCCTAAAAAGAGCTTGACTGCTGGGACTTTTCTTTCTTGGCCAGTGGTAGGACATGGTCATACTCTTTCTTATAAGGTTGAAGGTTTATTGGAATCTTAAAATAATACTCATAGGAGATCCCACTTTTCCTTAATCCTGGGTCAAATAATCCTAGTTTAGCAGCAGCATGAGGATTGGAGAAAGATTATTTATTTTTGAAAGCTCTTTCTGCGGAAGGCATTTGAGACTCAACTGAGTATCCCACACTGAAATGATTACTTTCCTTCTAATCTCATGAAGCACTGTGTGCTCTTTCTCAAGACTGACAGAAATTACCGCTCACTCAGCTGTTAAGCCAGAGACTGGACACTTTCAACGACTCATGCCATCAAAGCCTTTATCCCACCTTTAGTTATTTGCCTGTCTCTGTCTATTGTGGACACATGTGTGTGTCCACCCAAAATCCATAAATTGAAGTCCTCACCACCAATGTGACGGTGCTAGGTGGGGCCTTTGGGAGGAGATTAGGTCATAAGGGTGGGGAACTCAGGAATGGAATTGGTGCTATTATAAAAGAGACCCCACAGAATTATCTTCTCTTCTCCACCATGTGAGAGCATAAAGAGAAAACAGCAACCCAGCAGAGGGTCCTCACCAGAATCCGATCATGCTGGCACCCTGACCTTGCACTTCCAGCCCCCACAGCTGTGAGAAATAAATTTCTATTGTTTATGAGGAGCCCAGGCCATGGTATTCTGTTATAGCAGACTGAACAAACTAAGCCACCCACTCCAGACTTTAAGTTCCCATACAAAAGGGACCCTGATTACTCTGTTTATCTTTGCAACCCCAGGTCTTGCTGCATAGTGTATATATTAAAAACCCAATGGGAATTCACTTCCTTTGTGTCTTGAGCAAGTGACCCACTTATTGCTAGTTAAGGACAGAGATTGGAGAGAAACTTGGGCTTGAAGCTCCTTGAATTTAGTAAGATTTTATTTTGTGCTTATTTTGTACCTTAGTAGGTCAAACCCATGAGGATGCCTAGTAAGTGTTTAACTTACTTAAGCCTGGTAAGTGCTTAAGGTATGCAGGATTTTAGAATTAAGAGGGAACTTAGAGACAGTTCATCCTAAATACCAGGCCCAAAGAAGCTGCTCATTACCTGAAATTTTAAAAAGAAGGAGCTTTGATGCAGTTGGTTGGGCACTCGAGTTGGCTTGGGTTTCCTTACTCTCTCCCCAGTTAGTGGGAAAGAGATGTTGCTAACAGAGCATATTTGTAAATAAATTAAACATTGGGGGCAAGACTTTCCCTCTGGTAGAAAGCTAACTACAATTAATATTGGGCTCAAACTTTGTCACAAAGTTACTATGTTACGAACATTGTAACACTGAAATTCAAAGACTAAGTCAGGTTTCTCTGGAGCGTAAAAAGCACTTCTGAGGGTGTTGAAGGGTGCAATAGATGAACTGGGAGGAAAACGTTACAGGAAGTTAAGTCTTTCATGTGTTACTTTTGACAAGCTAAAACCCACGTCATAAGGGCGAGCTAGGATTCTCATTAAGCATGCCTCACTGGTTGTAATCGAGTTAATCGGCCGTCAGTACGTCCAACTGCCAAGAATTTTAATAATCAAAGTGCACACGAGGATTAGGGAAGCTATATACAGTTCAGTTGGTTAATGAAGTACAGTGTTATGAGACATGTTTTCTCAGATGGGAAAAAAATTTGACAAAAAATAACTGGTTTGGATGTAATACCCATTTGCTTCTTTAAAATGCATACTCTAGGAAGGCTTCTTGCAATCCTCTGCATTTTGCCCTTTTTTGTCTTTCCTGGCATCAACAGTTCACTGAAACTGTCCTTATTAAAAAATATTCTAGAGACAACGGGAGCAAGGAGAGTTCTAATACTTCTGGAATCCTTGTAAGCGGCAAGTATGTTAAGTGCTTAGACCTTACCCGAGCCCCTTTGGGTGGGTATTATTATTTCTATTTCAGAGACCAGGAATGTGAGGTTCTTGCTGCATCAGCTGGAAGCTAGGGTACCGGGTGGAAGAGCCTGGGTTCCACCATGGGTCTGTCCCAACTCCAAGGTGATGTTCTTTCTGCTCCCTTTTTGTTGCTTCTCAGTCTATGGCTGCCGTAAAAGTCTGGTCTGTGTTCTGATTCCAGTTTTGGTTTGGTACTTGGAAAAGTGCATCGATGGGACACACGGACATAAAGGGAGCCTTGCTATCACAAACATATTCTGCCACAAGAGTCAATTAGAAAAAAAAATCATGTGATAATTATTCTTACTATTTGCCCCAGAACTGCAATCGAGTTGTATCCAAAAAATAGACAAATTTAAAAAGTGGTTAAAATAAAAACAATGACATACTATTATTGAAGTGGTTTTTGGAAGGTTAAATCCAGATAAACATAATTTACTGGTAAGAGTGAGCAACTAGGTGTCCTGAAGGAATACCACGTGCATTTTAATATATTTGTTCCTGTGCTTGCCCCTCCCTTTACACAATGTCACCAGAAAAATAAAGAACAAAGGTTGTCTATTTTTCCCCTCACTTCTCGTTCTTCCCTATCCCCACTGGGACAGGGTCTCTAGGCTGCCAGCAAATGGCCCCTGGCTCATCCATCAGTTTCACAGCTAGAGACCAAAATGGTGCAGTTTACAAACCCATTTCTGTATGAAAGAGGGAACTATCACTTGATTAGAGTAGAATTTGTTTCTTGCTCTCCTAGGGCAACAGATGGGTTACAAGGCCACACACCTGAACCAGGAGAAAGTTAATCAATAAAAAGGCCTCAGAAGATTGAAAGTCAAGGCCAATATACTTAATGATAAATTCAAAACCGTCTATCTGAAACTGAGAAGCTTTTCATAACATACGTTTAGCCATAATTTGTGCAATGTTATTCAAAATAAATACTTAGATCAAGCACTTATAGAGGCTATCATTTTAATTGCTTTCTATTTTTGAAGTAATGTTTAACAGCCTTGCGTCTAACATAGTAACTGGTTCAACAATGTATACAAGTTGGGTATTACCTAATTTTCAAAGAACTCATTCTAAATCAAAGTGGCATATTTTAAACCCACATTTCTTCAGGTCAACATTCTTATCTGAATTTCAGGGGAACCTATCCTAAGACCACAAAAGGAAATCAACCATGCTAATGGTATATGCTTAAATAATAATCATATGGCTTAACATGAATGTACAATAAATAACCCGTTTTTTCAAGGCAATTGCTAACATATGTTCACTTAATTTTTTGTTTAGCAAACTGAGTTAAAAATACCATTATCCTAAAAAAAGACATTATAGCATGGTTTTTGATCATTTAAAGATAGCTCTTTAATCCATTTTCAGTCATTCATCCACACTATTTAAACCCATACACACCGACATCTTCATCACAATCATTTTTGGAGAATAATAAGGAAAAACTCCACTAGCCCAAAGCTTTAGGATTGATGCTTAAAGTTACTACCTTTTAGATTCCACATGAAAATTACTTTTTTGGTTGGTTTTATTTTTTGAACACTGCTACCAAGAAAGAGGCTCTATATCACTGCAAAATAATACTAGAAAACTTAAAAATACAGCTGTGGATCAATAAGGATGTTATGTTGTACCTTAAAAGTTTAAGGATTGACATATATTAAATAAAAGAAAGCTACAGCTATGTGTCCTTAATGAACTGGCTTGAATTCTAGGGTTATAAAGTTTCACGAAGTTCATTTTTAATCCTCTAATTTTGTGTGGCACATGAGAATCCAAGAGAAGAAATAGTTTGAGAAAGATTCTAGGTCACTAACTATAAGGAAAACAAAATGCCTGTTTTCAGAATAATCACGTCCTTTTCATCAATAGTGTGGGGTCTAGAAGGGGTTAACCGGGACCAAATCCTCAACTCTAAGTTCAGAACGGGTGAAGGGATAGACAGAAGAGTCATAAAGAAGGAGGTTAAGTATAAATTCTAATGGAGGTTAAAGTTGGTTGGGAGGACGTGGTGCAGGCAGGTGGCTGCCCTGGCCTTTCTAAGCTTGACTTCTGAGCTCAGCGGGCTTGCCCACCAGCTTCTCGCACCATGGGGCCAGCACAGCAGCCCTGACAGGCGCAGGGTGCTTTCCGTGGGCAGTGGGGCAGGTAGTGGTGGTGGGGAAATAGCTAACAGATATTTGCTTTAATAAGAGAAACTGAAAGCTGAGCAGAGCACCCAATACTCCTTTCCCCCCATTCCCCAGTCCAAGAGGAGTGAGAAAGCGAGCAAAGGATGGACCTGCAGGAAAAATGTCTTTCCCATCGAGGCCAGGGGAGGATGGGGAAACCGTGTTCTCCCTCAGCTCTAAATGTAAGTGTGAGGTGACTGCCATATCATTCCGGACTCCTCACACTCTCAGGGAAACAGGCAGAGCAGGCTGTATTAAGGGATCCTGACTTTGGAGGAGAAATGTGCTTGTTGCAACTAAATGGATGGCTGGAAACCCTGGCCGGGGTGTGCAGGGTTGGGCAGAGGGGGTGGGGGTGCCCAGGTGTTCTTCTTTCGACAACTGTACTCCAAAGGAAAAGTTAACACAGGACTATTACCTTCTACATTGATTTTCTCAGAAATAATGAATTCGGGCTGAATTACATCTCCCCCCACCACCCCCACCGGGGGAAAAAATCAACTGGAGGTGCCGACTGAAGGTAAGGGAAATAGGAAATCAGTGACAGAGGAGGAAGATCAGTTACAGTTTAGAATAAGTTGTTGAAAATGAGAAATGTAGTCTCTATACATCCTTAAGGTGCTTCCCTTTCCTCTTCTTTCTGTTCCGAATAGGGAATGTTTCCCATTTTGTCCATAGGTTGCAGAATATTGAGAGGGCACTGGCAAGAAACTTGTGGGAATGGCCATGTCCTAGGGGACAGAAGGCCTACAGCATTACCCAGAACATTCTCTTATTTATGGTCCTTACTCTGGGAAAAAGTTATTTAAGCATTCTAAGAAATACAAACTCTCTCTGTTGCTAAGTATAGAAATTAATATGAGATAGAGCAGAATTCAGTAAGACACTCTGCATGTTGAAATAATTATTGGGACATAGAAAACTGTGGGTCTCGATGATTTGCAACCTGTCAGTGCTTGGTTATAGCAAACAGACAAAATAAAACCAGAAATGAGTGGGACTGTGATGTTATCAGGAAATGGCAATGGATAATAGACTTTGCTT
This sequence comes from Smutsia gigantea, assembly GCA_032199065.1. Classification (NCBI taxonomy): domain Eukaryota; kingdom Metazoa; phylum Chordata; class Mammalia; order Pholidota; family Manidae; genus Smutsia; species Smutsia gigantea. Next base: position 23,285 of record JAVSCE010018752.1, read on the forward strand.
CATGAAGTTCTGTTGTATATATAAAAATCCCTAACCATTATTAAAATTTGTATTTTCAGCATAACCTTTATGCACAACATCAAAAAAAGTTGATTACAGAAGGTGCTTGTATAAAACCTACTTTCTTCTTAATGAGAATGCTCCCTTAATTGGGTTTCTCTTTTCATACTCTTTTAAGGTGTTACTAAATATCCATTACTAGTGTCCAAATAATGGTACCATTCCCACCAAAAGAAAGAAAAGAAAAATTTAATATAGTAGGTGAAGTGCCTACTATATCTCAGGTACCGTGTTAATTACAATTGGGGAAAGATACTAATTTGAATAAGATATTTCAAAGGAGATGCAAATGTTAAACACAATCAATTATTATGTAATATCATTCTGGAAAGGTCTTTTGAAAGATGAGTATATGTATCATGTATATTCTCATTAGCATCTAAAAAAGTGATACTTTCAATTTTTTCCTAAAATGTCTGATTTAATTTGGCCTAGAGTAAGATGTTATTATTAATTTTCTTACTACTGGCAATTTTTACTAAGTTTGTTTTTTATTTCTGATTGTTATTAAGGTTCATGATCTTTAAGAATAAAAACTTGAAAATATTAAAAAGTAAACCACAGCATTTAAAGTATGAAAAACATCTTGAATATGAAAGTTCTAGTTATTATTTCCCATTATCTCACAATTTTTATAAGGAGTTTAGTTCTCTGTTAGTTTTATGTTTCAGCTCTTTCTGTAGAGGATATTTGGCAGACTATAAGTTATAAAAACCTGTAAAAATATGAATTACAGCAGAGAGGATAAAAAATCTGTTTATATATCATATAAAAATTGATTATTTCATTATTACAAATTCATGTTTACCTTTTTTTTCTCCCCCTCCTTATCTCCCACCAAATATGGCTTAACAGCAATACTGTAGATCTAAAACTTGATGATGTAACACCTGCTCTCTAATTAATTAACTACTATGTTGTACAGTCAACAAGGAAAGTCATTCAACTTCTATGGCCTTTTTTTCAGAATGAAAGATAAAACACTTCCAGCATATGGAATCCTTGAAGTCAAATCATTTCTCTATTTACTTCATTTGACACTACTCAGCCTTAGAATAAGACTTGACTTCTGTGTATAAAAAAAAGGCTTTATGGAATAAAAAAGTATCTCTTCCCAGATATAATTCCTGTGTAGCTTGAGCTGTGTGGACTGAGCACAAGGCATTGCATAAAGAGACGCTTGATTTAGAATTAGATTTATCCCTTTTCAGTGATGTTTGCATAAGGAATGTTTAAGTTATCTGTTGTGGGAGATTTCTGTCTTAAACATCTTTCTTTTCCTAAACTAAGTGGACTGAAGGATCTGTAAAACTGAAATTAAGCACAATTACTATTGTGATTTGTCCGAACTCCTGGCTTCTGGCTGGTTGTACTTCTGTTTCCTTGCCACTAGTAAAATTCTGAAACCTTCTACCTCTGGGTGCAAATCATGTGTAATTAATGTGCTTGGTGAGAGTTATTGAATAACTCTGTAAATAAAATCACTTTGTTAACAAATGTATATACATCATATGTATACCATGCCATGGATTATTTGGCAATCCACCTGTGAAAAAGACACCACCTGGTGTATCACAGCTCCACTCCCTCCCTGCTAAAGACATAGAGTTGAATCTTTCTCAGCTCCATGAAACTGAGAAAACAGGGGGCTTGGTACTGGGCACTGAATGGCAGTTTTGATTAAGAAGTAGACCAGCAGGTATGACCTGGTCGGCATCTGGCATTGAATAGTTCGTAACTTTAAGTCTACAACCTTATTTTGGTGAGATTTTTGAGAACCACAAAAGAGAAAACCATAAGTAATTCTGAATAAAATTAAATAAACTTAACAACATAGGAATAGGTAGTTGTTTTAAATATGATAGTGAAATGTATGTTTCAAATGAAAGGCCAGTCAGCATATAATGACTGTAGTTATAATGAATAGTCTGAGAGCTGTTAGCACCATTATTAGGGCTGTTCCAGAAGTATTTGTTCATGCAATTTGAAAGACACACAACATAAATGGCAGGAATGCAGAGTTTCAGCCCTTGTAGATAATGTCATCGCACACCTGGAAAACATGGAGATGTATTTTCTCAACAAAAGAAATACCCAAATGATTACAGAATTGCGTATGTTATTTAGAAAACAACAAAATACAACAGCATTCCTCACACAAGTCATAACTGGATACATAATATAATGGAATAAAAGATTGTCATGATAAAAACAAAAATAATTTACCTACAAATAAATGTATACAACTAAATATAAAAATAACTAAAACTAACTCTAATGCTCTTTTAAAAGATTAATGCTCCCTTAATATATCTCCTAATGCAATACCAATAAAAATAAAAGATTATTTTTGTTTAGAGATAAAGTGATAACTAAAATTGATTTGAAAAGAAATCAACATGTGAAAATATACAGCACAATATCTAAGACGGTGAATAGTAAAAGTACACTAGTTCCCATCAGGTGTTAAAATATTTTATAATGTGGCAGAAGCTAAAACTGTTTTACTGGACTCTGAATAAACAGATGGATCAAGGGAAATGAAGAGTCCAGAAATACTCATGATACTGTTTCCAGATGAGAGTGACTTAATGAAAGAATCAGAACAGATTCCATCACTCGCTTGAAATGACCCTCCTCATTGAAGCAAAACAACCCGCTTCCAGGTCAGCCGCTAGGGAGCAGACCAGTGAGACTGACCAAGGAGAAGCCACTGCCATCCAGGAGAACCTTCAAGATAAGTGCAGGTATGTGTGTGCTACCACACAGAGTGAGAGCATAGCATGGTCTCAGTGTGGTTATGCACAGAAAAATATTGGAAGGGAAGATGGCAGAACGCAAAAAAGTGATAACCTGGCATACCAGGGTTGTGAACGATTAAAAAATTTCCGTAAGACCTTCATAACCTTTTTTATTTTCAAATTTTGCAAGAGATGTTGCGAGTCTGTTAAGTAGAGGTCTGTGTTCCGCTGTCCTCACTGGTGGGAAGGGGAGGTCTGGTTGTCACATGCGGCTCAGGTCCTCCGTGGTAAAAGGCAGAGCTACTCCCAGCTCTCCCATCACACACACTCCTTTGTATAGATACTGTCTTCCTTTCACCAAATCTAAATAGTTTTCCTCTTTTCTTCTCTCCCTGTTATTCCCTCCCTTCCTTCCCATGAGGGGTTTTTCTGTCATTATCCTCAAGTTTTTGTTTTAAGAATTAGAATCATTTATGACTCTTATATTGAGGACCAAATGTTTATTTTTAAATATATCAAATTTATCCACAAGATCTCTCTCTCTCTCAAAATTGGTGTCTTAGTCATAGTCTGATGACATGTAGGTGAAAAATGTGTGGGTACAGGTCTTTTCCTTCTGTTGAAAAGTTTACTGAAAAGCATTATATTTTCATGGCACTTGGTTTTATATCATTTGTCAATCAAGTCACATGAGCCGGAATGCAAACAGGCAGGTTTCCCGTGCGACATGCTTCAAGGGCCGTGAGGAGCAGTGAGCCACTGGCACAGACTGCTACCGAGGAGGGGCAATGCAGCTTCAGCATCTCTCTGTCTTCTGCAGTTCCCCCTCGGTTTCTTAAATTCTCAGTTTTTAGATCTGCTCTACTATCTTACAACCTTCCCCTCTCCCCTTCCATCACATGCTCTACTTGATTCTGTTTATTTCACAGTCCTGTCTGTGTGCTCATGGATTTCCTTAAGGATCTCCGCTTCCTGTGGCAAGGTGTTGCATTTATTTTTTCATCAAGCTTTGGTCAACTTCTGGGGAAAAGTACCATTTGCTAAATTGTTGATCCATTTTGCAGTTCATCCCTAGATGACAGCTCATCATTCAGCCTGGGCTGTCAGCAGCCTCTGGCTTCAACTCTCGTGACCACAGTTTTTATCTGTGAGACACCCATCGTTTTCAGTTTTCTCACCCCAGTAGTCTGCTAGTTGGCTGAATTTATTCTATCTACACAGATTTCTTTCTTATTAGATATGTCCTTAGATTCAGAATCGGTAGTAAGTCCTGTGATCGGTAAAGTGTAATCATTCAGACTTTAATTTCATTTATTTTCTAAGCTAGAAGTTGGATGGCTGAGACTTCTGATTGAATTTGGTTTGTTCGCTGAACTCGGTATGTTTCTTAGTCTAGCTGTCCACTTCCTGTTCTATGTTTTTAAGCTTGACACTTTGTTCTCAAGCACAAGGAGTTTTTGGTTTTCTCTTCATTTATTTTAGCTTCATTAGGGGAGCTTTCTACTTTTGAAATTTTACTGACGTCTTTACAAAAGTAGATGAGCAGAAATACTAAATAATACAGTATAATGGAACACAATATATTACTGGTTCTATTATACCCTAGTTAGAATACATTTAAGGGAGGGATTTTTCAGATTCCAAAAAAAGATTGTGTAGCTCCAAAAAAACCATGTGATGTCCGTTATAAACGATTCAATTGTCAACTCCCACCTCTAATTAACATAAATGTATCAGTCATTTACCCTGTGACCTTAAGGTTTTTACTTCTTTTATTTTAAATTCTTAACATTCGTTTATTACATAAAGTGTGAATGAGATTCTTAAAAAATGACTTGAGTGTTAATCTGTTATTTCTTTATAGTAAATGTGGTGGTTCTTCAAACTTCAGAGTCGATCAGTCACCTGGAGGGCTTGTTATACCACAAAGTGCTGGACCCTACCCCCAGAATTTCTAATTCGACAGATCTGGGGTGGAGGAGAAGCATTCCTAACATGTTCTCAGGTGATGGTGATGTTTCTGGCTTGGGGACCACACCAGCCTGTGTTGATACAAGATTCTGTAAAAATTATATTTATGTATTTATTTCACTTAATTTTTATCAATGTTCTCCATTTCCTAAGTATTAAAATCTGATGTTTATCTGTAAAGCTACATCTAAAAGCTCATTACAACATTCACATAAACATGACATGTTCCTGACCTGCCTGAATATTACAGTTCCCTTTCTGAGAAGCAAGCATTTTCAGCTCTCAGGACGCTACACGAACATCAGATCAGGCCGATGGGCAGCCAGGGCAGCCGGTGGTGTCTAAAGAACCACACCATCAAAGGCTCAAAGGCTCAGTGGATCTTCTTTGTAGCTATTGCTCTGAGTCTGTAGGGGTACCTTGGTTCATACATATACTTAGGGCCAGACCTCTCTCAATACTCAGCTCCTGGATGACTCCCTAGATTACCAGGCACTGATGCCTCGGACCTCACAAAGTTAAAATGACAGCATCTCCAAACACGTTTGAAGGTTTCCTGTGTGACATACTTCATATTGTCAACTTCAGGCTTTTTCTTTCGAATGCTTGCTTTTGTATTTATCCTCTGTTGGCCTCTTTGAGTCCAGTGATTCTCTCCTTTATGCTACTGGTTTGTTCTGCTGACATCTTTTGAGTTTGTTTTATAGTCTTGAGTGGTTCCCACTCAGCGTTCTTCTACAGGTTCAGCTGTGGCCAAGGAGATACCATCTTCCATTGAGGAATTATGATAATTGCCAAAACGGCTCAGAGCTTAAACACATCCAAAGAGGGGCCCCTTTGGCAGGTTTACAGATGAGCATCTCAGTTTCCCAGGTTTTGATTCCAGCCACTTTAGCATGCAGCATTTTCGCAGTTAAATCCACAATATGTGCTTTGAGAGAGGAAAAGGTCTTGTCTGGGCTCCCCAGCCGACTCAGTATTAAGTCTGAGCCTATGGCAAGCAGATGTATTCTGAGGGCACCTGGATACCTGCCGGAGTCCAGCTCCAGCTAGTTCAGGAGTCCCTGAAGGATGGACGGCGTTGGCGGCTGAGTAAAATGAATGAGGACACAGACACTAGCAAAAGCTGAGCCTGGCCTGTTTTATTGAAGTTTAGCAAGTTTATATATGTTTTGAGTATGCAGTTTCACAAAGATTAGATCATTTAATTTTTTCAGAAATAATAATTACATAAAGGTCAATCTTTAAAGATTAGATTATTGGCACCTTAGCAATCACTAATTTTTTGCACTTATGCTTGCTTGGTTTCCCTGGCAGTTTCGGAACAAACATGACTTAATTCTCAAAATGTTCCCTCATGCCTGGTTGACCTGAGCCCTACTTGCAGTTTCCTTATTATTGATTCTAAAATAGCCATGGTTACCTTTCATCTGATTAACAAGTATAGCTAAGTCTATTTTTCTAGGTCTAAAACATTACGTGCAGATTTAAAGAAAAACATCAAAACAGTGTATCATGAAAGCAGTGTAGCAAGACTAAGCTAAATACAATTGTGGGAACTGAAAAATCTGTACTCTTGGGTAGGTGCCCAGTTTCACAGAGATGAAAGCGTTGCACCTGAGGTAAGGGGATAATGACCACTAAATTAGAAAGCATAGAGATCTAGTCGGGCCACTTCTCTTCCTAGTGGGGGAGTGGGGGAAAAACAGGGGTATGTCTGCCTTAGAGTTTCCTTAAATCATTTACAATAATATCTATAACAGTAATGTTTTCTATTGGGAGAGTCTCTGCAATCATGCCAGGCCCTTTTGCATATAATCATTCATGCTGGCTTTCCTTTATAGTTCTATTATTCCCCGAGACCCAAGAGGTCTAGGAGTCATTTGGAAATTCCTCACGGGGCTGAGTTGGGTGGGGAGAGGGAACTGGAACCTATTCAAACAATTCTTATTTATTATAACTTTGATACTTGTTTCCAATATCTTCTCTGCATCCCCCTCCTAATATTCTTTAATAAAATGTTGAAGTAGTAGGTAAAAGTAATAAAGATTAAAGTTTCTAATAGAAAGCTGTTTAAATCTTGATGTAAAAATAAAGATGGAAAGTAAAGTTTAAAGCAGTAAGAAAGCAAGTGTAGACTGTCAGATCCATGCCTACAGGCTAAGTGTTGATTCAAACGAGACAAGGGCAACAGCAGCGATGGGTGCAGGAGATTTCTCTCAAAACTGGGGGGGTGAGGTTCTGAGCCTCACCTCTGTTGGCCCCCTATTGCTCACCTGATGGCCCCCCCGCGACTGTGCCTGTCTCAGGTTGTTCCTCCCTTGAGGAATCTTACCCATCTCCGGCTAACCAGCCATCTTCCGGGGCCATACAGGGAGATGTGCAGTTGGTAAGTGAGAGAGAAGCAGTGTTCTTTGAAAAGGTTAGCTCTTACTTCTTTGCAGATTTATGCCCCATGGCTTTTATGCCCAGCAGTTGTCTTGAGGTACCTTTGCCACCTGGAAGAATTAGGGGGAATCTTGCCTCTGGCATTTCTCCCAGAGTATATTAAATTTGGTTTTCTAATTTAGATGAAAGTGACCAATAACAACATTTCCAAACACCATAATAATAAGGAGAGATAGCAGGGATGTTCCCTTAAGAGGGCCGCATTGCGGTTCCTTCTTTCTGGGCGTCTGGGCTGTGCCATCAGACGGACGGATCGGACTGGCTCCCAACAGATACCAAAGGTAATCTTTGTACTGCTCTTCAAGCCTGTTTTTAGGCAGGAAGCCTTGAGGTCGGGGGTCTGTGCTGTCCCTTCTGGAGTCTGAATTGCCAGGGATTCTTTACTGTCCTTAGAACCTCTTGTTTCTTTAAATATGTGCATTCTTCCATGTTCTCATGGTCTCCTTGGGAGAGTCCTTTTTTCACAGATTTTTTTCTTTTTGATGTGTCCACTCTCAGATTATCATGACTCTTTACCTCAGTATTAACTATGAATCTGTTTAAAAGTTACTTTTCACTGTCTTTATATAATTATTTAAGATGTTCTGTTTTTTAAAAACCCTTTCTTCTGTTCCTAGTATATGCTGATTGGTTCTGTTTGCAACTTTTCAAGCTTTTCCTATTTAAGATCATAACAGAAGCAGCGTATTTCAGATCATGCACCTCATGATAATTATGGAAATAAATGCCAGGTCAGTAGCAACAGGTGAAGAAAAATTGTAATGCGTAATATACATTGGCATCTGAGGGGGTTAATATTAAGTTACACTACTTTCTTTACTCCAAATTTCAGAATCAATTGAAAACTAGGACCCAAATGCCTGACAAATGCCTATCAACATATCAGTGTATTACAGATAAAGTTTAATAGGAACTTGGCTGGGATATGGGGCCAAATGGATTTTTCTGATATTTCATTCTAAATTTAAGTTACTATCTGTAGCCAGAGTTGAATGGCTATAGCTCCATTCCCCACCCACCCCAGTTTTGGTGACAGCGTGCCCCTATGAACTCACAGCTTGATGGAGCAGAAAATGGGTGTTTCTTGAGGAAAGCCACTATGAAAGAGAAAGAGGGAATACCCAAAAGGGAAAACATAGTCTATGCTTAGTTCCTTCTGAGCTCACCAGTCAAGATGAGCTGATGGAACTCTATCTGAACAGGAAGGTGGTCTCTATCATCTCCAAGTTTTCTGAGACACACAGCTATGCAAGAGATAGTCAGTGCAGAAAATGTCTATCACAGTGGTCGACATAAATTTTTAAGTAGACTAAGTTTCTTAATAGAAATAATGCTTTGTTTCTCCTTTGGCAGCTTCCATACTACAAGATAGATGGGGGTAATGCTCTGTGAAATATGTAAATATGATTAATGATCCAAAAAAATACCACAACCCCTCAGGTTTGTTTTTTAAGAGCGGAGTTGCTAAAATTAAAAGAAAAATGAAAACAGCTGTCCAAAGAAACAGTTTTCTAACAATACTTTCAGAAAAGCCACAAAATAGATGGGTTCTTATTGAATTCAGAATTAGCTTGGTTATAGTGAATCTTAAGAGGATAGATGTGTAGATGGATTAAGAGGCTTTGCAAGCAAGGTATACTATTAATATCTCTTATGACAAATTTCATGATTTTGAGGTTTCATTCATAATCATTATCCATAAGACAATGAAACACTCTCTTGGGAACAATTTCAGTTGACAATACGAAATAGCTCAAGTGTGTGTATTCTGCTGGCCTGCGATCACACAGGAAAAAGATGTCCATAAGGTATGCTCACTTTGAGAGCACTTCAGCCTTCAAGTTCAACAGATGGACCGCAGAGTTCTGCCAAGCAAAGGAGTTGACAAGTTTGGGAATATTGCCATGACCTGTGAGGACAAATTTCAAAGCAGGATTTGTCTACCTATCTCCAATAACTCTAATGAGCCTGCATTTATAGTTTAGTGTCTTGTGGGCAATATATTCAGTCTTTTCTCTTCTAGGCTTAATGAAGAAAACTAAGTGAAGTGGTTGCTTATTTTCAATGATGTGTTAATTAAATTTGAATTAAAACTAATGAAACTTCAAATATTTGCCATTAAATTTAGTCATTTCAAATCATTCATTCATTGACATTTATTGAAAATTGATAGGTACCATACATCCTGAGAGTTATAGGAGATATAAAACTGAATATATAAAACTCTTCAATCAAGAAATTCATAGGCCATTTGGGGAGGCAGGCTTGCAAGCAAATAATGTATGTATAAAGTATGATAAGTAATACCATGTGTTAGCAATGTAAAAGTACATTGGTTGCACAAAACAAGCAATCAACTTGAGAAATCAACCAAGGTTTCATAAAAATTTACAAAAAACAAATCTCATAATATACTTCACAATATTCAAATACAATCTCTATTGTGTCATATAGGATAATTTTTCAGATAATTTTTTATAATATTTAGCATAGCTCATTGAATGGACAAAGATTATTAAAAACATACTTTATTACAGAGAAGAAAGTTAATGAGCAAAGGTTTTGTTTCATTTTTGTGGGGCTTTTTTTTTTCATGATGGAAGGCAATGGCATAATGTAAACAAAATTCATAATAGCTTTCCCCATGACTTTAATTACACGAATTTTCAAGACGAGCCCAGGGTCACATGTTGGGATTAAGCTGAGGTCCCTATGCTTTCATTCTTCCCTCTGTGTTAAAGAACTGAGTAATTATGAGATTAGATTTTGCCAAAATGAGGCATTTTCACGTTATTTTTCCATGATATTAAATTGTAAAGAGATACATGATAAAAAAGCATGAAATTCAGGTTTCTTTGTTCTGAAGAACCAATTTATAGGCCAAGTTGCACAGATGATTGATACTCACTAGATGGCAGAATACTAAAAGAATACTCCGGCATAATTCGGTTGGTTTCATAAACGCACTGGATAATTTGATTTAAGGGCTTCATATCACAGCAAAATTCAATGATTCATTATTAAGTGACATTATGTATATATGACTTCTGAAATAGCCCCAGACACAGATAAAGGTAGTTTCTGTAAATGCGTAATAGAACCTTAGAAGTGTAAGGGACTTTTTATCATCCCCGCTTCCTCTGGCATGCCCCCAAGTCTTTGATTCTCCTGTGTTTTTTAGGACAGTTGTTTTCATTATTATCCCCTGCTTCCTAACTCATAAACCTGGGAGATATTCTTGAATCCCTCCTCTCTCTAGCCCACCTTTAACACAATATTAAATATCATGAACAAAGGTCTGCTGATCTACTCCAACAGCTCGTCTTTCTGCTACGGCCTCCCCTCCGAACACATTCAAGGCAGTGCTCTGGTTAAGCCATCCTCATTTCTTACACAGTCTCCTACCTGTCCTTTCTGCCTTGAGTCTTGGTGTGATCCAGGCAACCTCCATACTGCCTCAGCATTTCCTAAACACACATTTTCATTGCATCAGGCTATTTTATACAATACTGCAGGCATCACTTTTACTTATCAGATGGGCAAACAATTTAAAAACAGAATTTGATGAAAACTCACCATCGGCAGGACTGTGTGGTAATAGCATTCTTCCAGACTGATGGTAAGGCTATTGAACACCTCTATTTATGACAGGCAGTTGTGCAATATTTTTAATATTAAAAACAAGTATTTCCTTTGAACAATGCCTACGCTATTAATTTTGTTGCAGCTTTATTTCTAAGACTCAAACCTGTAATGAATTTCCTCATCAACATAGATAGTTTTAAGTGCAGTTTGGAATGTTTACATAGTGCAATGCTATGTAGTCCTTCAAAGAGTGGCTCAAGGTGCATTAAGGCACCATCTTCAAGGTGTATTACTATTGGGAAGAACAAGGTGCAGAGTATAATGTAGAAGATGGGTCATTGTATTAGGATATTTATTTCATCTTGTTTCCACATATACACACATCACACGTTAATACATGAGGCCCTGTTGCACAGTTGTTAGCAGCACGGATCCTGGAACCATGTTTGCAGGGCTCAAGCCTAACTCCACCAGCTAGTTCTATGACCTTGGCTAAGTCAGTTTGTCTTTCTGGGCCTCAATTTCCTCCTTGTGAAATGGAAATGGTCATAGTAACTACCTAATAGGGCTGTCGTGAGGACTGAGTTAATAAATACAATTTCTTTGAAAAGCATCTGGCACGTAATAAGATGTAGATTAGTGTTTGCTATGAATTAATACATTAGCTTCTTTCTGGAAGGATATGCAAGAAACATTTTGGAAGGTGGGTCTAGGGGCTGAGAGATGTTTTTTAAAAAAATACCGCATAAGTAATATTTAAGAGAGAATATCTTTTTAAAAATCCTTCAGTGATTCTCCAGTGCTTAAGGATGAATTTGAAAGTAGTGTGTCCTTCAAGACATTTCACAGTCCCTGTTACCACCCTGTTTGGCTTCCATCTGTGTTCCTATCCTATCCTCTGGTCACAGGATTTATTCCATCTTCTTTGAATCCATTACATCCTTTCAGATACTCTTTCCTCTGACAGGAGGCCCTTCCCTCCTTAGACTCCTATGTAACCTGCAAAGCCCTCTCCTTGCTCCTCCAGGGAACCCTCTCTTGCACTCTTCTTCCTCTTCAAGTGCACTGGTAACCCTTCAAGTGTTTCTGTGTAATAGAGACTATTTACTTGGGGATTGTGAGTCCCAATATTTACCTCATCCATTTATTGTGCACACTTAAAGGCAGGACTATGTCTTTTATATCTTTATGTATTCATTGTCACAGTGACCAAATACTTTCTTAATAAATACCAAATTAATGCATAAATGAACTATAAAGAAAATCTCCCTTCCCCTCACCTGGCATACCCAGAAATGCCTTCTGAAACAGTATCAGATACTGGGAAACAGAAACCTCACTGAGGACTTCAAAAGAGTGGATTAGGGAATTGGTTACATAGGTGTAGGAAGGCTTAAAGGACGGCGAGGGACACAAGTATCTAAGTTTAATAACTGGAACAAGTTAGAGCGACAATGGGGAGAGACCGGTTGTGGAACCTAGGGTTTGATGGAAGGGCTCAGTGGGGCTGGAGCTTTGGAACTCTGAGGGAAGCTCTGTACAGCTTGTACTGGGACTCCGGAGAGGGGGCATGGCCTGCTAGGTGTTAGAACTCTGAAGGTGGTGTGGACTGGGGGCAGCTCAGACTGCAGAGATGGAGGTACCAGGCAGTGAGCACACAGCTTGGCTGGTTCTCTGCCTACCGCCGTAGTGCTGCTAGCTGCTGGTGCCCTGAGGGGGCTTGGAGAAGCTAGTGCTAGCAGTGCAGAGGAAAGCCGGGCAAGCCTGCAGCTACAGGGCCAGTGCTGAGAAGTGAACAGGACGTTAGCCCTCCCTCTCTTCCTCATCCTTCCAACTTTCCTCCACTGTAGCTTTTCCACCTTTTCCCTCCACTGTCATTTTCCTCCATTGGCTGATCTTAACAGGAAGCCACCTGGCAGGAGAGTCTGGGAAAGGCAGTTTGCAGAGTTTCAGCTCCAACATCGCAGAGGAAGATGCAAGAAGATTGGACTTGTTCCTGAAAGACAATAACTAGTTCCAGAGTATTAAAGATTTCCTATCCTTCCCAAAATTGGGTTTGTAGACCTGCAATTCAATTGACTGCATCTATCTCCCCTTTAAACTCCTGCCTCAGAATTTCTGCAAAAAAAACCTTAAGTTTATGTAACACTTCATGATCTTTTAGTTTAGTTTAGCATATAGTATTTCTTTTTGGGCTTCACAACACAATTATTTCCATTTTACATGTCAGGTTAGATCACACTGTACTTCTTACAGATTTTTTTTGGTTGTTTTATTTTCAAGCTTTATTTTTAAATAATTTTTAAACTTACAGAAAATTGACAAAAATAGTACCGAGATGTATTACCATCAACAATGTATGAGCATGTATGTTTACCCTACAGGCTTGCTGGGAAAATATTCCCAGCCTGGGGCAAAATACCTTTGAAACTGAAAGCAGTCAAAGGGAGAAATAAAGTGAGAGAAACCTGCTTATTGCTTCCAAGCAGTCGTCCACTTCTGCTAACCTGTGTCTCTAGGGATCTGGCTAAGAAATAGGGGGCCCCACCCAACCTCTCCAGTCCAGATATGCCTTTGCTCCCCCTTGTAATCACCTATCAATATGGAGATGGACTACTTCTCTCCACCCTTTGGAAATACCTATTCATATGGAGATGCACTAAGGCCAGGCGGAGAGATTCTGGAAATACTGCAATTTTACCCACACTTGTCGACAAGATATGTTTATAACTTTAAAAACTGTCATCCTGAAATATCTCAGTGTTGTTTTAGATTCCTCTATGAGTGATTTTGAACTTTTTTTTTCATAATTGAGGGTTTTTCTTAAGAATTTGTTGCCGGAGACAGGTTCTCGGTCTCAAGAGAAAGAATTCAAGGATGGACACAAAATTGGTTGAGTTTTAGTTTTTTCAAAAATAAGAGTTTAAAGAAAAAAGAAATTATATGCTCGAGAATTGAATAAGGGCAAATTCTAGGTGAGTTGCCTGAGGATACAATGGGGAGCTTTTTTATGTAAAGGGAGGTGAATCTTTAGTAAGTGGGAATGGGTTTCAAAGGGAACAGGCAGAGTATTCTCAGAGTTAGGGTTTGCTCCGCCCTCAAGGGCACCGGAGTTTTTGGCTTCATTTGGTTTTCACTGAAACTGTCCCAGCATGGGGAGGCGGGATTTTTACTATATTAATGAGTGTATAATGTATTTTGGGGTGAAGTTTGGGTGAACATCTCCTCCATACTGGAACCAGTTTTGGCCAATCGCTATTCTCATTCCCTATATCCTGGGAGAATAGCTTATGTGTAGAATGTAAACAACAGCAGCTGAAGTCCCCACTCCCCTCCCTGCTCATACCTGGCTGTCTAGCTACTCTAACAAATTGTCCGTTTATATCTTTTTCTCATTTTTCTACCAGATTTTTGGATCTTTGTCCATCAGTTTTTGAGTTATTTATACATATTGGGATTTTTGCCCTCTGTGATATATGTTGCAAATATTTTGTACTAGATTTTTAGCTGCTTTTAGACTTTATTTATGGTGTCCTTTGCCAGAGAACTATGTGATTTCTTTTTTAGTTTTCATGTAGTCAAATTTATCAGTCTTTTCTTTTATTGTCTCTGGATTTGGAGTCAACATGAAAAATCTTTCCCTACCCTGTAGTTAAAGAGGAATTCTTCCATGCTTTCCTCTAATATTTGTATGGTTTCAAATTTTACATATAGAGCCCTAACCTGTTTGGAGTTTATTCTTATGTATGGTGCAAGATATGCATGTAATTTTCTCTTTTCCCATATGTCTACTGAGTGGTCCCAGCACAATTTATTAAAAGATTCACCTTTTTCCTGATAATTTAAGATGGCATTTTTATCATATACTAAATTTCCATGCATGTGTATATATTTCTGGACTGGATTTCTAGACTAGAAATGTACTTTACTGGTCTATTTGTTTTCATGAGCCACTACCAAGGTGTTGTAATTATAGACCCTCTATATTATGTTTTAATATTTGATTGAGCTAGTCTCTCATGGTTTTTCTTTTTCAGTGTTTCCCTGAATATTTATGCATGTTTGTTTTTCCATATGAATTTTAGTATCAACATCTCTAATTCCATTAGAAAAAACACTTGTCAGTATTTTTATTGGGATTGCATTACATTTATAAATTAATTCAGGGAATACTGACAACTTTACAGTGCATCATTCTTTCTAAGAACAAATAATACTTTCCCATTTGTTTAAATTTTACTTCTGTGTCTTTTAGGAGTTCAAATTTTTCTTTCAAAAATAGAATCTATTCTACACATTTCTAAGTTTAATCCTGAGAATTTAATCACTTGTTGCTATTATAAATGAGAGTTTCTCTATCATTTATCTCTTGGGTATTATTAGTGTATTTGAAGGCCATTAATTTTTTTATGCCAATTTTATATCTTGCTATCTTACTGAATTATTTTCATTGTTAGTTTTATGATTGATTCTTAGATTTTGTAGGTATACTATTGAAATGACAGTAAATAGAAATAGCTTTACTTCTTTTTAGCCCATTTGTATGCCTTTGGTTAACTTACTTTGTCTAAATGTATTAGCTAATATCTACAGTACAGTGTAGAATACTAGTGGAGATAATGGCATACTTTTCTTGTTCCCATCTTAGGGAAAATCTCCAAAGTTTACCCACTAAATTAGATACTAGCTTTATAACTAAGGTATACATATTTTACAGTGTTAAGAAAGGATCCTTCAATTCCTGCTTTAGAGTGTTTACTTATTTATTATCATGAATGTGTTTGAACTTTGTCAAAGGCTTTCTTGGTATCTATTCTCCTTAGATTTATTAATGTGGAGTATGATGTTAATGCATTTCCTAATATTGAAACAACTTGCAATCCTAGAATAAGTCCACTTAGTCATTGAGTATTATCTTCTTAATCTGGTGTTGGATTGCTAATATTACATTTAGTGTTTTTTTTAACTGTATATACAGGAGAGATATTGGTCTATAATTTTCCTTTTATCAAATCTTTATCAGGTTTAGGTATTAGTGTAATATCCACTTCATAAAAGGAATTTGGAAGTTTTTCCTTCTTTTTCTCTGTAATAATTTGTAAAGCATTGGGTCTATCTGGTCTTTGAAGGTTTTATAGAATTCTGTGAAACTCTTTGAACTTGGTTCTTTTTTGTGTGTGTGTGAGGTGGTTCCTGTAGTGGATTGAATAGTGGCTCCCCAAATAATGTATCCAACTCCGAATCCCCAGAACCTATAAGGTGACTTGTAGCTTGGGAGGAAGGGGATTCCCCACCTGGGGCAAGTTTACTATGAATCTGATGAAACCAAAGGAATACAAAGGGAAGGGCAGGTTGGGAGAAAGGATTTTTTTTTGAATAATCTATTTTGGTATCATTAATCTACAATTACATGTGCAATATTATGGTTATTAAACTACCACCTTCGCAGGTCCCCCCACCAACCCCATTACAGTCACTCTCCATCAGCATAGTTAGATGCTATAGAATCACTACTTGTCTTCTCTGAGTTGTACAGCCCTGCCCGTGCCCCCCCCAGCATTACATCTGCTAATCGTAATGCCCCTTTTTCCCTCTTACCCCCGCTTCCCGCCCATTTTCCCCAGTCCCTTTCCCTTTGGTAACTATTAGTCCATTCTTGGGTTCTGTGAGTCTGCTGCTGTTTTGTTCCTTCAGTTTTTTTCTTTGTTCTTATACTCCACATATGAGTGAAATCATTTGATACTTGTCTTTTTCGGCTTGGCTTATTTCACTGAGCATAATACCCTCTAGCTCCATCCATGTTGTTGCAAATGGTAGGATTTGTTTTCTTCTTATGGCTGAATAATATTCCATTGTGTATATGTACCACATCTTCTTTATCCATTCATCTACTGATGGACACTTAGGTTGCTTCCATTTCTTGGCTATTGTAAATAGTGCTGCAATAAACATAGGGGTGCATCTGTCTTTTTCAAATTGGGCTGCTGCATTCTTAGGGTAAATTCCTAGGAGTGGAATTCCTGGGTCAAATGGTATTTCTATTTTGAGTTTTTGAGGAACCTCCATACTGCTTTCCACAATGGTTGAACTAATTTGCAGTCCCACCAGCAGTGTAGGAGGGTTCCCTTTTCTCCACATCCTCGCCAACATTTGTTGTTGTTTGTGTTTTGGATGTTGGCCATCCTCACTGGTGTGAGGTGATATCTCATTGTGGTTTTAATCTGCGTTTCTCTGATGATTAGCGATGTGGAGCATCTTTTCATGTGCCTGTTGGCCATCTGAATTTCTTCTTTGGAGAAGTGTCTATTCATGTCCTCTGCCCATTTCTTAATTGGATTATTTGTGAGGTGTGTGAATTCTTTATATATTTTGGATGTCAACCCCTTATCGGATATGTCATTTATGAATATATTCTCCCATACTGTAGGATATCTTTTTGTTCTACTGATGGTGTCCTTTGCTGTACCGAAGCTTTTCAGCTTGATATAGTCCCACTTGTTTTTTTGCTTTTGCTTCCCTTGCCCGGGAAGATATGTTCATGAAGAAGTCGTTCATGTTTATGTTCAAGAGATTTTTGCCTATGTTTTTTCCTAAGAGTTTTATGGTTTCATGACTTACATTTAGGTCTTTGATCAACCTTGAGTTTACCTTTGTGTATGGGGTTAAACCGTAGTCCAGTTTCATTCTCTTACATGTAGCTGTCCCGTTTTTCCAACACCAGCTGCTGAAGAGGCTGTCATCTCCCCATTGTATAACCAAGGCTCCTTTATCAAATATTAATTGACTGTATATGTTTGGATTAATGTTTGGATTTTTTATTCTGTTCCACTGGTCTGTGGGTCTGTTTTTGTGCCAGTACCAAATTGTCTTGATTACTGTGGCTTTGTAGTAGAGCTTGAAGTCAGGGAGCATAATTCCCCCTGTTTTATTCCTCCTTCTCAGGATTGCTTTGGCTATTCGGGGTCTTTTGTGGTTCCAAATGAATTTTAAAATTATTTGTTCTAGTTCATTGAAGAAAGCTGTTGGTAGTTTGATAGGGATTGCATTGAATCTGTACAGTGCTTTAGGTAGTATAGCCATTTTGACAATATTTATTCTTCCTAGCCAAGAGCATGGAATGCATTTCCATTTGTTAGTGTCCTCTTTAATTTCTCTTAGGAGTGTCTTGTAGTTTTCAGAGTACAGGTCTTTCACTTCCTTTGTTAGGTTTATTCCTAGGTATTTTATTCTTTTTGATGCAATTGTGAATGGAATTGTTTTTCTGATTTCTCTTTCTACTTGTTCATCGTCAGTGTATCGGAAAGCAACAGATTTCTGTGTGTTAATTTTGTATCCTGCAACTTTGCTGAATTCAGATATTAGTTCTAGTAGTTTTGGAATGGAGTTTTTAGGGTTTTTTATGTACAGTATCATGTCATCTGCAAATAGTGACAACTTGACTTCTTCTTTACCAATCTGGATGCCTTGTATGTCTTTGTTTCGTCTGATTGCTGTGGCTAGGACCTCCAGTACTATGTTGAATAACAGTGGAGAGAGTGGGCATCCTTGTCTTATTCCCGATCTTAGATGAAAAGCTTTTAGCTTCTTGCTGTTAAGTATGATGTTTGCTGTGGGTTTGTCAAATAAGGCCTTTATTATGTTACGGTACTTGCCCTGTATACCCATTTTGTTGAGAGTTTTAATCAGGAATGGATGCTGAATTTTGTCAAATGTTCTTTCAGCATCTATGGAGATGATCATTTGGTTTTTGTTCTTCTTTCTGTTGATGTGGTGGATGATGTTGATGAATTTTCGAATGTTGTACCATCCTTGCATCCCTGGGATGAATCCCACTTGATCATGGTGTATGATCCTCTTGATGTATTTTTGAATTTGGTTTGCTAATATTTTGCTGTGTATTTTTGCATCTACATTCATCAGGGATATTGGTCTCTAATTTTCTTTTTTGGTGAGGTCTTTGCCCGGTTTTGGTATTAGAGTGATGCTGGCTTCATAGAATGAGTTTGGAAGTGTTCCCTCCTCTTCTATTTTTGGAAAAACTTAAAGGAGAATGGGTGTTATTTCTTCTCTATATGTCTGGTAAAATAAAGAGGTGAATCCATCAGGTCCGGGGGTTTTGTTCTTGGGTAGTTTTTTGATTACTGATTCAATTTCGTTGCTGGTGATTGGTCTGTTTAGTTTTTCTGTTTCTTGCTTGGCCAGTCTTGGAAGGTTGTATTTTGCTAAGAAGTTGTCCATTTCTTCTAGGTTTTCCAGCTTGTTAGCATATAGATTCTCATAATATTCTCTTATAATTCTTTGTATTTCTGTGGGGTCCGACGTGATTTTTCCTTTCTCATTTCTCATTCTGTTTATGTGTGTAGATTCTCTTTTTCTCTTAATGAGTCTGGCTAGGGGTTTATCTATTTTGTTTATTTTTTCAAAGAAGCAGCTCTTGATTTCATTGATTTTTTTCTATTGTTTTATTCTTCTCAATTTTATTTATTTCTTCTCTGATCTTTATTATGTCCCTCCTTCTGGTGACTTTGGGCCTCATTTGTTCTTCTTTTTCCAATTTCTGTAATTGTGTCTTTAGACTATTCATTTGGGAATGTTCTTCCTTCTGTAAATAGGCCTGGATTGCAATATACTTTCCTCTTAGAACTGCCTTTGCTGCATCCCATAGAAGTTGTGGCTTTGTGTTGTTGTTGTCATTAGTCTCCATATATTCTTTGAGTTCTCTTTTGATTTGGTCATTAATCCATTGATTAATTAGGAGAATGTTGTTAAGTCTTCATGCATTTGTGAGCCTTTTTGATTTCTTTCTAAAATTTATTTCTAGTTTTATACCTTGGTGATCTGAGAAGTTGGTTGGTAGAATTTCAATATTTTTTAATTTACTGAAGCTCTTTTTGTGGCCTAGTATGTGGTCTATTCTGGAAAATATTCCATGTGCACTTGAGAAGAATGTGTATCCTGTTGCTTTTGGGTGTAGAGTTCTGTAGATGTCTGTTAGGTCCATCTGTTTTAGTGTGTTCAGTGCCTCTGTGTCTTTACTTATTCTCTGTCTGGTTGATCTGTCCTTTGGAGTGAGCGGTATGTTGAAATCTCCTAACATGAATGCATTGCTTTCTATTTCCTCCTTTAATTCTGTTAGTATTTGTTTCACATATGCTGGTGCTACTGTGTTGGGTACATATATATTTATAATGGTTATACTTTCTTGTTGGACTGACCCCTTTATCATTATGTAATGTCCTTCTTTATCTCTTGCTGCTTTCTTCGTTTTGAAGTCTGTTTTGTCTGATACAAGTACTGCAACACCTGTTTTTTTCTCCTTGTTGTTTGCATGAAATATTTTTTTCCATCCCTTCACTTTTAGTCTGTGTATATCTTTGGGTTTGAGGTGAGTTTCTTGTAAGCAGCGTATAGATGGGTCTTGCTTTTTTATCCATTCTATTACTCTGTGTCTGATTGGTACATTCAGTCCATTTACATTTAGGGTGATTATTGATAGATATGTACTTATTGCCATTGCTGGCTTTAGATTAGTGGTTACCAAAGGTTCAAGGGTTGCTTCTTTACTATCTAACAATCTAACTTAACTTTCTTAAGAGTTAAGTTATTGTAAATGCTCTCTGATGTTTCTTTATTTCTCTCCCTTCTTATTCTTCGTCCTCCATTCTTTATATACTAGGTGTTTTATTCTTTGCCTTTAGTTAGTATTTGGATGGTCTGCTTTCTTTGCTATGATTTTATTTTCCCTGGTGACATCCTTTTAGCCTTAGGAGTGCCTCCCTCTAGAGCAGTCCGTTTAAGATATCCTGTAGTGGTGGTGTATGAGGGGCACACTCTCTCAACTTTTGCTTGTCTGGAAATTGTTTAATCCCTCCATCATATTTAAATGATAATCGTGCTGGATACAATATTCTTGGTTCGAGGCCCTTCTGTTTCATAATGTTAAATATATCATGCCATTCTCTTCTGGCCTGTAAGTTTTCTGTTGAGAAGTCTGATGATAGTCTGATGGGTTTTCCTTTGTAGGTGATCTTTTTTCTCTCTCTAGTTGCATTTAACACTCTGTCTTTATCTTTGATCTTTGCTATTTTAATTATTATGTGTCTTGGTGTTGTCTTCCTTGGGTCCCTTGTGTTGGGAGATCTGTGGGCTTCGGTGGACTGTGAGACTATATCCTTCCCCAGGATGGGGAAGTTTTCAGCAATTATTTCTTCAAAGACACTTTCTATCCCTTTTCCTCTCTCTTCTTCCTCTGGTACTCCTATAATGCGAATATTGTTCCGTTTGGATTGGTCACACAGTTCTCTTAATATTCTTTCATTCCTAGAGATCCTTTTATCTCTCTCTGCCTCAGCTTCTCTGTATTCCTGGTTTCTGATTTCTATTCCATTAATAGTTTCTTGCATCTCGTCCAGTCTGCTGCTAAGCCCGTCATTTGCTTGTCTCAATTCTGCATTTTCTTTCCTCACTTCCCTCCCTTCCCTCTTGCATATTTCTCTGTAGATCCATCAGTATGGTTATGACTTTTGTTCTGAATTCTTTTTCAGGAAGGTTGTGCATTTCCATCCCTTCAGGTTCCCTCTCTGATATTGTCTGGGTCTGGGTGAGTTTTGTTTGTACCATATTCCTCTGTCTTTTCATGGCCAATGAAGTGGTCACTTTTAGGTGCCATGTTATGTCAGCTGTGCTCTTTAAGACTTTTTTTTTCCAATTAGTTTTTAATTGCAACTTGAAATTCTTTTTTTTAATATAATTTATTTTATTATCATTAATCTACAATTACATGTGCAATATTACGGTTATTAAACTACCCCTTCATCAGGTCCCCCCCCACCAACCCCATTACAGTCACTGTCCATCAGCGTAGTGAGATGCTATAGAATCACTACTTGTCTTCTCTGAGTTGTACTGCCCTCCCCGTGCCCCCCCAACATTACATCTCTAATCGTAATGCCCCTTTTTCCCTCTTACCCTCCCTTCCCGCCCATTTTCCCCAGTCCCTTTCCCTTTGGTAACTATTAGTCCATTCTTGGGTTCTGTGAGTCTGCTGCTGTTTTGTTCCTTCAGTTTTTTTCTTTGTTCTTATACTCCACATATGAGTGAAATCATTTGATACTTGTCTTTTTCGGCTTGGCTTATTTCACTGAGCATAATACCCTCTAGCTCCATCCATGTTGTTGCAAATGGTAGGATTTGTTTTCTTCTTATGGCTGAATAATATTCCATTGTGTATATGTACCACCGCTTCTTTATCCATTCATCTACTGATGGACACTTAGGTTACTTCCATTTCTTGGCTATTGTAAATAGTGCTGCAATAAACATAGGGGTGCATCTGTGTTTTTCAAACTGGGCTGCTGCATTCTTAGGGTAAATTCCTAGGAGTGGAATTCCTGGGTCAAATGGTATTTCTATTTTGAGTTTTTTGAGGAACCTCCATACTGCTTTCCACAATGGTTGAACTAATTTGCAGTCCCACCAGCAGTGTAGGAGGGTTCCCTTTTCTCCACATCCTCGCCAACATTTGTTGTTGTTTGTGTTTTGGATGTTGGCCATCCTCACTGGTGTGAGGTGATATCTCATTGTGGTTTTAATCTGCATTTCTCTGATGATTAGTGATGTGGAGCATCTTTTCATGTGCCTGTTGGCCATCTGAATTTCTTCTTTGGAGAAGTGTCTATTCATGTCCTCTGCCCATTTCTTAATTGGATTATTTGCTTTTTTGTTTGTTGAGGTGTGTGAGTTCTTTATATATTTTGGATGTCAACCCCTTATCGGATATGTCATTTATGAATATATTCTCCCATACTGTAGGATGTCTTTTTGTTCTACTGATGGTGTCCTTTGCTGTACAGAAGCTTTTCAGCTTGATATAGTCCCACTTGTTCATTTTTCTTTTGTTTCCCTTGCCCGGGAGCTATGTTCATGAAGAAGTCGTTCATGTTTATGTCCAAGAGATTTTTGCCTATGTTTTTTTCTAAGAGTTTTATGGTTTCATGACTTACATTCAGGTCTTTGATCCACCTTGAGTTTACCTTTGTGTATGGTGCTAGACAGTAGTCCAGTTTCATTCTCTTACATGTAGCTGTCCCGTTTTTCCAACACCAGCTGCTGAAGAGGCTGTCATCTCCCCATTGTATATCCAAGGTCTTTAAGACTTTTAAAAAGAAAAAATAAAAATAGAAATAAAGAAAATAGAGAAAATAGAAAAAACAGAGAGAAGGAAAAGAAAGAAATGAAAGGAGAAGAAAAAAGGAAGAAAGAAAAACTCCCACTGGGAGTAGGTTTTGGGCGGATGCTGTAGGTGGTGCTGTTGTTCCACTATTCCGCAGCCGTGGCCACATCACTCCACAGGGCCCTTTATAGCTCTGGCTGGGGTGGAACGAATGGGAGGCTGTTGATCTATGTGGGAAGTCTAAGTGCAGTTACTCTTTACCAGTCGCCAGCCAAGGGGTCCGAAATTCCCCAGGACTCCCAGCCTGCTGGGCTGAGTGTGCTGGGACCATCCTGGGCCCTTGTCACTTTAAGACCGCTAAAAAAAAGGATGCACTTTTCATTTGTCCCGCAAGCCGGCTACAAGGACCCAGTGTGTTCCCAGGCTCAGATCCTGCACCTGCTGTCTCTCCAATCTCCCATACACCACGCGATGTGTGTCAGCGCTCCTGGCGCAAATCACCAGGGCTGGTTATTTCGCAGGCCTGTACTTCCACTCCCTCCCTGCTCTGAATCCTCTCCTCCTGCCTGTGCGCTGGGGTGGGGGAGTGCTCGCGTCCTGCCGGGTCACGGCTCCGTGTCTTACCCACCCTGCGGGTTGCCGAGTCCTCTCAGGTGTAGATGCAGGCTGTGTGTTGTCTTGTATCTTCTGGTCTCTTTTTTAGGAACAGTTGTATTTGTTGTATTTTCATAAATACATATGGTTTTGGGAGGAGATTTCCGCCACCCTGCTCATGCCACCATCTTCCTGGAAGTCTCGGAAGAAAGGATTTTTATTGCACACAGCTGGCTTGGGTTTGTTTGCCAGTTCCCTGCTCCATCATCCCCTGTAGCTTCATGCCACTTATGCTGCCTGCTCCTTCTCTTTGGAGCTCAATGAGCGGGTCCCTGGTGACTGGTGGGCACCAGACCAATTATATACCAGGACGGAGGAGAGGAGCAAATGGCTGTTTTCTCTCCACCCCTTGCCCTGGCAACAGCCCTGTTGTGGCCTATTGATATGAAAATAGGGCTAGAAATTCTGGGTACAATCTTCCATTTACCCCATACCTAGAAAAATAATCTTAGAGTCTTTACAGATGTAATTAAATTATGGATCTCAAGATGAGATCCTCTCAGATTAAAGTGGCTCTGATTCCATGTGGTTATCCTTACAAGAGACAGAAAAAGAGATGACATACCTACACAGATGATAAGGCCATGTGAAGAAAGAGTTAGAGATTAGTTATTCTGCCATAAACTAAGGAATTTACCAGGAGCCATCAGAAAGTGGAAAAGACAAGGAAGGATTCTCCCCTAGAACCTTCAAAGGGAATGCAGACCTGCCAATACTGTGGTTTCAGATTTCTGGCCTTCAGAACTGTGTGAAAATAGATATCTCTCTTGTTTTAAACCACCAAGTTTGTGGTAATTTGTTAAAGCATCCCTAGAAAATTAAAACAGATCCTTAAAAACTTTATTATTTTTACAGAGATTGGTCTTTTAAAGTGTTCTAACTCCAATGGGGTCAAATTGGGTAGTCTGTATTTCCCTAGTTTTTAAATATATTTCCATAGATGTCTATATATTGTTTTCTTATGATTTCAAAAGTTTTTTTCTTCTGTTTCAATGTTTATTTTCTCAATGACTTTTTTATTTTTTGTATTTATACTTTCCTCCTTTTTATCAACTCAGCTAGCAGTATCTATATTTTCAATTTTTTCAGAACAGGATTTTGATTTACAAATCAGATGTACTGTTTTTCTATATTCTGCCTTGTTTTCCACTTTAAAAAATGATTTCCTTTTCTTTTTGTATTTTCTTTCAGCTTCCTTTGTTCTATGGATCTTTCTAAATGGGGCATGAATTCATATATTTTTGTTATTTCATTTTTACTGATAAAAGTATTGAGGGCTATACATTTGTCCCAATCATTGCTTTAAATATATTCACCAGTTCTGATATGCAGTATTTTTATTGTCATTGTCATTATTTTTATCTGTGTTGTTTAATAGAAGGTTTTTTTTGTTTTGTTTTTTTCAATTCCCATGTGGAAAGACTTGTGCTTGGAAATTAAATAAAATTAGCGCCCAACCCTCATCCTATCAAATGTATAATGATTTTCTTGTGACTTCTGCAAATTCTCAAGGTACTAGAGAAGTCATACTTAGTCTAAGGTAAATGAGTCACATGTAGTCTAAGGAGCAATATAAATACCTGGGGAATTTTTTCTGTTGTGTTCAGAAGTAAAATATTAAGGAGCGAGACAATTGGTACTGTTTCCTTTTATTTTCAACTGCATCCAAATAAATGGACTTTCTCTTTGCCCCCATGGAGGGTGTCCCCCATAATAAGATGGTTTATTTTGTTTAAAACGTAAGTGAACTGTGGAAAAACTGAAGCAGGCTAGATTTAAATTATAAAAGCTTTTCTAGAAGCCAATTCTATAACATATGTTTATTAAAAGGATAAAAGTATTTTAATATTTAGAAAGGAGTTTGTAAAGAATCTACAGAGTTAGAAAAAGAATTTTAGAAGACAGTTTTGTATGATATTGTATGTATTAAAGTTCTTAATTGAGTAATTATATGACTATGTAAATTAGTGAGTTTTATAAACTAGTGAATTTGGCTTTAGTTTTAATATTTAGATGAAATGTAAAACTAGTAATAAATAACTCAAGGGTTAACTTGAGTAGGTACCCTAGCAGATTTTTAATTTAAACCTAAGTTCAAAAGTTTTAACTAAGCCATTTGAGAATATCATCTGCCTTTTTTTTTGTTGTTATCATGATAAGAGATAGTGCTGGTTTCCTTAATAACACCCTTCCTCAGTCCTAATTATACAGTATGAATGAATGTTGACCTAATTTATTTGAGACTGGGTCTAAATGAAGGGAAAAAATCACAAGCTTAAATTATTAATGTACTTACAATATATTATAAAATAAATCAACATGCACTGAATTCGTATGTTTACATGGGAGAACAAAGTAAAGCCAATCTCCTAGGCCTATTAAATTATCAGTGCAATATTGTGGGTATTGAGTGGATATGGTGGGTGCAATGAAAATAGTTTAAAATCTCCTTTGAAGAATAAATCAGCAACATACTGAGAGAATACAAAAATAAAATGAATAATTAGTAATGTCTGCTGAGGCTCAAAGTTTAAGCTGAGTGTTAATAGTGACTTCATCTTTGATTACATAATGG
The DNA here is from genome assembly GCA_032199065.1 of Smutsia gigantea. NCBI lineage: Eukaryota > Metazoa > Chordata > Mammalia > Pholidota > Manidae > Smutsia > Smutsia gigantea. Next base: position 49,491 of record JAVSCE010018752.1, read on the forward strand.
AAATTTAACAGCTCAGTAGAATTCTCAGAAATAATGTGCAATTTGATAATGTAATTCAAACATAAAATCCATGAAAAATGTTGGATAAAATAAAGAACATATACCCTATGTTATAAGGAAAATTAACTCCTGGGTAAATATGCCAGATTTATAATTTAGAACATTTAATTGGGTATTAATCAAGTATAACATAGCACATTAGCTCTTGTGTATTTTAAATAAATACTCTGAAAGGGAATATTAAACAAATCATCTAAGGTTTATTTGGATGGTTCATGGGATTTGGAAACTGAGAACTAAAATTTATTATATAGGCTCTTTAAACCTAATTCCTGCTTTGAATTGTGTTGGTAGAAACATGTAAGCTTTAGTCAGAGAAGGGTGATTTAAATCCCAGTTTCCAGATGAAATAGAGAAAGGAAATGAAGTGAAATCCATCTCTACATAAACAAATCATGCCCCTTATTAATAACCTTTAGCTATACAGGATAAACTGGTAGGACTTGTAATACATCGATCCTATTATTCAGTAGAAACAAAAGCAAATGCAAATCATAATCCAGGATTTTGCTTGAATAAATGAGAGATTATTTGGTTAAAAAGACCACTGTGCAGAAAGTGAGGAGAAAAAATGGAAATTTAAAACAAGAACTCCAAGAGAAGGAGTGAAGGAGGCACATTTTCACCTTATCACATTCTTCTAGAAATACACAGAAAAAGTGGGGAACACAGACCGGGTCATGGTACTCTTCTTATCAACCTTGCAGACATCTCACCTACATCTCCTTCGGATGAGGGTGAGTTAGCATGTTGGTCCCTGGAAGTTTCCCAGTGGTTTGTGTGTGTGTGTGTGTGTGTGTGTGTGTGTGTGTGTGTGTGTGTGTATGGTAATGAAACACATAATTTATATTATACTATACGTGTTTTTAGTACTATATATAATTTTCTAGAAATTATTGGAAATTATCAGGCCATCAGAGATTTTTAAAGACCTGAGATATTTTCTGAGATTTTCTAATTTAATCTATGCTAACATAGTTTTGCAGCTTGAACATGTGGTAGTCCTAGGTGGGGCACAGGAGCATTAGGGAATGACCTTGCTGCTTTAGAATCATTTAAGCCTGAAAGATACCAGTTCTGTGAAGTCAACACTGCCCTGAACACCTAATTTGATCTAAAGTACAGACCAAATATCTAGCACATAACCATTTGGAATTTTAACATAGAATTCCCTGACTTCTGAAATCATAGAAATCCTCTCATTTTCTACTCTTTACACTTCACTAAGTCATCCCGTTCTTTTTCCACTTTGGGAATTGTCGAACAACTGCACTGAATTTACTGCCAGAGAATTGAGAAAATAAGCAGAGGAGATTCACATTTTCAACAAATACTTCCTAAAAGCCTACTATGCAGTAGGTTGTGAAAGGAGCAGAGAATGCTTATACTTTAAAAATTTTTATGGACTTCAGTTTCACCATCAGTGGTTGTTTGGAATGGGATTTTAGTGTATTTAGTATTTCTGGTATTTTCCATTACTAGAAACTTTTCCCACTACCCGATAAAATATCATTTGCCAAATTAATTGAATATATTAACTCTTCATTAATCTGTATGGTAATATGTCCATCAAGCCTTTTACAAGCTCTTGAACTCCCAGGCTATTTTAATATTTGGTGCCAGACAACTTTCATTTGTTCCTTCATTTTTTTGCAGAAACTCTCAGGGGAATAGCTATTCATTGTTTTCTTCTGAGACTTATGGCCTCCTTTGCTTAAATGCCACTAGAGTCTGGAGCAGGAACCAATCAAAGCAGGCTTTCTACATTAGTGAATAACTGTAGCATTTAAAATTTTGTTTCTGATAGTATCTCTGTGTTCTTTTGTATGGAGTAGAGAAATGGACAGAGAAGGAAGTAATTAAAGAGATGTTCATAGAGAAACCAAGGAAAAAGATGGACAAATAGCCCTGATTGTATTCAGATGCAGGTGCCACTTGTATCTGTGACCCAGCTCTAGTCCTACTCTTGGAATTGTGAGCAGTTCCTGCATTCTTTTCATAAACTCCCTTGTATTTAACTTAGTCTCAGTGTGGAGCCTCTGACCTGCACACAATTGCCTTCTACCCAATACAATTCAATATTACTCAGTGGAAATTATTGAACTGCTAATATTTATTGGGCGGTATAGTAGGTGCTGGGAAAAAAAGGTAAGTAAGACCTGGCTACTGATTTCAAACACCCCCTGATCTACACAAGTGTTCACAAGCACAGAGGAATGAGGAGAAATTATGATCTTAAATAGTGGTAGGTTTGTCATAATATCTGAAAAGGTCCATAGGGCTCTCTCATGATTCATTGAACCCAAATGACTTATCAAAGCAATAAGTTATTTATAGACTTAACACACTTTCTTTTCACGAACTTGGCAATAGGTTATACTAAGCAATTGTATTTGACTTGACAGTGCTAAAACAGGTTTACCATCCCCTACAAATCTGAAAATATTTTTTTAGTAATTTAAGAGTTGATGTTTCCATTTAAAATACAGAATTATCATTGGAACAGTGGTCTTTGTTGTTACTGATAAGTTTGCAACATACTACTCATGGAGTAACAGTTCCTTAAGACAAGAGACTCTCCCACCCAAGGTACTTACATATAAGACTAAAGGACAAATAATCTGTAAGAAATAGAAAAACGTAGATGAAAATGAAAACATTGCCTATATTCCTATTGGCAATAGTCTCACTGGAAATAGCATGAATTCTTTTCTCTTTTTTCCCCTCTTTTGGGTGACTTTTAACAAAGGCTGTTGCAGTTCTGAACCACTGAAGAGAGAGCTTAACTCTCGATTTTCAAAAATATTTGGCTGGTTCCTTTTATTCTATCAGTTTCTGTTCCCTGAAGCTGTGTGCATACTATGGGCTTAAGGCCAGTTTAACTTATATTGCCTTCAACAGATGATTAGCAGGGTAGGTGGTTAAAGAAAAGAAGTTCGTGAGACTGGGCATGTGATGTGCCCTGGGATAGGAGTCTGGTGAGGCAGACTTACATCTGTATTACAAAGTACTGCAGACTGGGTGGCTTTCACAACAGAAATTATTTTCTCATGGTTTTGTAGCATAGAGGTTTGAGATCAAAGTGTGGGGGAGTCGGTTTCTTCTGAGGCCTCTCTCCTTGGCTTGAGGATGGCCATTTCCTCTCTGTATCTTCACAGGGTCTTCCCTCTAGGCACATCTGGTGTCTGTATCCTAATCTCCTCTTCTTACAAGGATACCCAGTCATATTGGATTGGGGCCCACCCATTATGACCTCACTTTACCTTAATTACTTCCAAAGTCAGTCATATTCTAAGGTACTGTGGGTTAGGACTTCAACATATGAATTGTAGGGGAGGGGACACAATTCAGTCCATAACTGGCACTTAACTGTACTGCCATCTGCAGATGATTAGTGGGTAGGATTACCTGGGGTCACCCAGACCTGGACTCAGGCTTTGAAGCTGTTTGGGAAAACTCATTTATCTAAGATCTGACCCTGTTTTATCTCACAGCTTAAAGCTTCTTTCTTAATCCTTCCATGTGTGAAAAATGATTGACACACCTCATTAATGTCATGGGTTAAAGAGCGTGTGTGTATATGTACGTACAGCCTCTAAATTAAGTATTTCTTGGATGTTCATTAACAAGCACCCTTCAGACTTTAGCTGATAGGAAGTTTGTTACTAAAATGCATGTAAGTAGCTATTGTATTTCTCTTCAAGCATGGTTCCTTGGAGAACTGTATTCTCTGTTAAACACCAAACACAGCCCCTCAATTGAGGGACTGCTAACCATTAGCTATTAAGGAGTGCTGCCTCCAAAAAATGAAAAGCAAAAGAGGAGGGCCATCTGGGATATAAGAAAATGTTTTTATGGGTCTCTACAGGTTTCCCTACAAGAATGCATGCACTGAGAGAGAAGTCCAAATCTTTGGAAAACCAAAGGTAATTTAGAAAAAAGAAAAGTGTTTTCTGAAAAGAAGGCTGACAAAATCATTTAATACTTCCCATGTGAAAGACATCTTAAAGTTAAAATCAGTTTTGTTGTTGATCCGTTTGTGTACATAAGTATGTATTTGTGTATTTAAGTATGTATTTTTAAAGATTTATTTTTGGCTTTCCAATTACTCAAAACTAAAAAATTTCCAAAAACTACTCTATGCAGTATGCCATGTGTGTTACTACTAAAAAATTGTTAGTGGGTCAAGCAGTGGGTGGAGTTTATACTGCACCACCAGGCTGTGTCAGGTGACCCTGGGAAGTCATAAGATGTGCTTTATAATCTCCAAAATCTTTAGTAGTTTTATCTACAAAACAGTAGCACATCGGCAAGCATTTGAGGAATATAGTGTTTTCCACTAACTAGAGAAAGACAATTTAAAGGCATCTTATTGATGCAATATGCCTTTTACAAACCTGGAGCGCCTGCCATTTAATCAGTCATTACATATGGGTCTGGGAAAAAATTGGACGAACCTCCTTCTATTTAGAGGGGAAAAAATTGGTCAAATGCCATTTCTTCAAAATAGTACCTCTAAATCATTTGTAGCAGCACAAAGAGAGACTTGAATTAAAGAACAATTAATGTAGAAGAGGAATCTTAGAATTCTTGGACTAGCTGTTGAGAGAGTCTGTCTATAACTATTAGCTTTCTAAGATAATGATTTCTTATTCCTTGGCTCATACACAGGGGAGAGTAAGGGGTAAACATTCATTTGAGCACAGCTCCTGGGTCGCTCTAAATAATAATACACACGTAGTAAGTTACCTGGTAGGAAATTAAGAGACCCGACCCCAGCTCACAGTTGAATACTTCATCCATGCTTCTCAGACACTCCCTACTTTAACTCCTGGCTGCTCTAAGTATAAAAAATTCTTTTACTGCCACTGCATTTCTAAACTGTTTCACAGTTGTGTATGTATAATTTTTGGTTTTTTTCCCCCCATCTTATACAATAAATATGAAATAAGAATTTCCACAAAGATTTCTTAAGTTCAGTAATGGATACTGATGCAACATGAATGAATATAATTAAAATAAACATATAGGCAGTGCTGTATAGTGGCTAGAAGTGTGGGCTCCCGAGTCAGACTGCCTCAGCTGACCTGCCAGTGTGACCTGGAGCAGGCTATGTCATCTCTCCTTGCTTCAGGTTTCTCTTCCGTAATAAGTATAATAACAGGATGGCTGCCATGTATTTTGTAAGAATTGAATTGATTAATGCACAGAAGGAACTTGGAGTAATATTTATCATATTGTGAGCATGATGAAAGTGTTAGCTAGCATTGTTTGCCAAATAAAGTGCCTATAATCACCCATCTTAGCAGATGTTCTTGTTCATATCCTAAATATTTGTGGGGCTCCTGAAATTTCCTGAGGATCTTGATCAGGGCCCGTCCAGGTCTGATATGTTTGCAAGGACCTTTAGGGAATATCTGTAGACCCCAGTTGTTTCTAAGAGCCAGTACCCCTCCCTCTGTCCTTCACTTTCTCTTCTCTTCTACCCTTCATCATCAAACATTTATATACCAAATTTTAGACATTACATTAGGGTTACAGACATGAGTAAAGCCAAATCCTGACTCCAATGAACTGACAGTTCAGGTTGAAGAGGGAGAAAAACTTGCAGCACAGATAAGTAAACACAATTTCAATACAACCTTGTACTGCTATGCTAGAATTCAGCCCAGGGGAACTCCTGGGAGGGGCATCTAACCCAGAGTGTGGTAGTGGTCAGGATGAGTGAGGAAGAGCCCTGCAGAAAAGTTTCCTGAAAAGGTAAAATCCAATTCAGCCTGGGCACTGAAAGGTGGATACGAATTAGCTAGAACTGGGTAGAAGAGATGGGCTGGTGAGTACTGGAGAGGAAGGAAGGCCTGGTATAGGGAGATGCAAGTTAGCATGTTGAAAGATCTACAGGTGAGAAGGTATTTGACATATTTGGGAGATGTACGTACATCAATCACTTGCTGGAGTCTGGTGAGGTGTGCAGGGGGTCAACTAGTAAAGGCATTTTCAGTCCATGCTAAGGAGTTTGGAATTGTCTCAGATACTTGGAAGAGCCATTAGGAGTTTTAATCAGGAAAATCATAGGAACTGATCTGAGTTTTAGCATCTTCCTAGCATTGTGGGGAAATGATTTAGAGGAGCTAAGGTGGAAAGTAAGGAGGCTAGTTGTAAGGCCACTGGAGCAGTGCATATAAGAAACTAATGCCTGAATAAAGGCAGGGTCATTGGGTTGAGTAAAGTGGCAGGATCAAGAAAGGCAGTTTTCAGGACTTGGTGGTTACCCAGATTTGGAAAGTGAGTAAAGCAGGGTGCATCAGGAGAATGTTCACTGGCTAGACTTGGGCAGCAGTGGTGGTGAAGACAGTCCCTGGGATAAGTGAGTACAGGTGTGGTGTTGGTGTGTAGTCTCAATCTTTGAATGTTAGCTGACTCCAGAATGTTTAAAATGAAACTTTCTATAAGGACTGAAGCTCAAAAATATATAGAATAGAGAAATAGCTTTCAAAGCCCTGAGCATATAGATTGTGGCTGGGGATCTGGGATTATACGCTAGCATGAAGGACAAGGGTATGGAGCAAGATGATGGTAAGGCAAGGATGTCAGATTTAGGAGCGTCAGCCTTTGTGGTATGGTAAACTTTGTACTTGGCATGTGGGTGGAGTATTATGAGTTTGCTGTCAAAATATCCAAATGAATATGGGATTATCTTAGTCATGTGACCAAAATAGAAGCCATAAACATGTTGATTATGGAGGGAACAGTAGAAAAATAATTTTGGAAGAGAATTGCATAGTGATGTAGAAATAAATGACAGAACATGAAGAGTAAAGATAATCAGAGAGATAATCACTGGGCAGTAACCAAGGATGTCAGGAAAAGTCTAATATAAAGGTCCTCCTAGGCAGGCCCACACTGAGTGGGACTGAGTGCATTTTGACATTAGCAGCATGAACCTTGATGTTCTGGCGCTGCAGACATCCTGGGATTGGAGGCTTGCTGAATCAAATGTGTTCTTGTGACCGGCTTGAACTAGACTCTTTCCCTTGACTCAAAGTTGAGCAGCTTAAGCAAAGTGATTCTAAACAGACCCATTCTGCTTCTGTCTGTTCCCCACCTGCCTAGGGATGAGAGTTTTTAATTTCTCTGGTGTACTTAAAAGGAGGAAATTAAACTTTTTGAGTATTTGCTATTTTCCCAGCGCTTTGAATCTTATATTACGTCAATTATTTTACAAATAAGGAAATGGATTCAGGTATAAATGACTTACCGAGCGTCATGTGGCTGTGAGGTCACAGAGCGGGAATGACAGGCTGAGTATGTCCTTTACTAAATCTTGTTCATTCTCGATTGCATTCTGGACAAATGTCATTCAAGTGTCACCTGAGTTTCCTGGATGTCATGAGAATCACCCAAAGCATCTTAGACCATTCGTGTAAAGAACTAGAAAACCAAGTCACTAAAATTTGAACTTTAGATGGTCAGAATTCTGGACCAAGCTGGGAACCATCCTGACACTCTTGGGAATTATCCCTATTAACAGAGAGTCAGATGACTCATCATCAGCCCATCTTTCCATCCAACCATTAAGTCACAAAACATTTAAGTGACTAGTTTGTTCAGGAACTATCCTAGGTACTATAGATATGGAGATAATAATCACAATAATACTGACACTATTTATTACTATTAACATTTATCGAACAACTACTAAGAATAGGTTCTGTTAAAAGTGCTTTACATGTTTTGATCTACTGAGTCCTCTCAGCTACCATATGAAGTAGGAACCATGATAACCCTCATTTTAGAGATGAGTACACTCATCTTTTTCTATTGCATGGATACTCAATACATTTTGTTTTGTTTACATTTCCTATGATAAGCGTGTGTCAATCTCGTAAGGAGAGGGGAAAATAAAGCAAAAGATAAATCAATGATTCAGTAAATAATAATAGTCACTGTTGTTTTTTAGGTCATTAGCATATATTATTTGCCTATAAGATTGTGCTACCCATCCTACTTTTTATATGAGTACGGTTGTATTTCTAAGAAATGAGTCTACTTTTAGATTTCTTGGCTATATGGGCTTGAATTCAAAGCCATAAATGATACTATAATGAATTCTACAGCTGTTAGTTATTTAAGTATTCTGGGAAAAGGCCAGTGCATTCAAAAAGATAGGAAAACTGGAGAAGGAAAAATATTTACCTAAATGTAAAATAAGAAGTGTTAAGTTGATGTGAAGCTGCAGAAAATTTTAGAGAAGTTATTCAATCTTTAGCAATTGCTTCCACTTGGGGAGTCACATATGATGTAAAGTGCTCTGTCACCCTGATGTATTGTCATATTTGAGATTTTAGTCTATTCTTTCTTTCAGTGAAGTATAGGTCAATGTCAATGTTATTATTTTGAGCATTATTTTGTCATTAGTTATAAAAGTAGAGTTTTCTTCTCTTAAATATGTGATCTAAAAAGATTTCCTATCTTCTCCAATATGGCTTAATTACATTTAGAGGTCATACTATTTAGTAAAATATCTTTCTGGTTTGCCTTTATAGTATGAGACATATTTGTATAGAAATAGTTTGGAGAGTATATAATCCAGGCACTAATTTAAAAGTTTATCAGACATGTTGAGAAATGGACGAAACTGGAAGGGGATATTAATGAAAGTTATATACTAATGAAAAAAGGCAGATAGTTCATTAAGTACAGAAAGATAATATGGACCCCCAAATATGCTTGTATTCTATATCATTTTTTAGCTGTTAGTTATCTTAATAATTCACTATTATCACATATACATATGTATGTATTAACATACATAACAAGGCAATATCCTCTATTAATCGAAATCTTTATCATGCTTACAGTTTCACATTTATTGCCTTTTGATCCTCACAAGAACACTTTCAAATACTGGGAAAGGACTGTTAGTCCCATGCTCTGCATATAATTATCATTATTAATAATTCTAAACTTTAGTTCTAAAAAATAAGAGGACCCATCTATAATTATACCACATTACAACTACTCCCATATATTTTAATGCTCTTTTGACCATATGTGCATATGTGCCTCTAACAGGTGCCACAAAGAACTAAGAAGGCCCAAATGATAGGAAAGGACTAAAGGTTAAGACAACATTGCTAAGGGGGACTATTTATCTCAAATTTCTGTTGCTGGCCACTAGAATTCCTGACTCTGTCAGAGATATCCACCCATTTCAAGTACTTACCTATAAAAATATTTAAAGGGGGGATTTAACTTTCATTTTTTGAAGACTTCTAGATATTTTGAGAATGACTTTTCAAATTATTCACTCTACCTAGTTGAGGATGGGCAAGTAGGTATCTGTTTTCCTTGGCAAGATACAACCGGTGTTTGGATTGCTCCCCAAATGCAGCACGAAACCATGGAGATGCCACTTCTTCCCGTGAGGGCGAGTCCTCATGGTTTGTTCTCTTCATACTTCTTCAGCCCCTCAAGTTCTTCTGAGACTGAGGCTCATTTCCCATTGAAGAAGATTGTATCGTCAGGGCAATACTTATCTTACAGGCATGGAAAGTGGAAATCCCTACTCCACCTTGGAGGTGGAGCTGGAGAGAAAGAGAAGAAGATTCAGGGATTGAGTCAGGGATAAGAATTGAGGGTCTCTGCTTCCTTTCCCTGTGGGAGGAGACAAGGTACAGCAAAGTTGGAAATGCAAGGTTGCTGTTCGTCTCCGGATATACCTTGGATTCTGAGCACACTACGCAGTGTGGTTTGAGAATGATAAGGTAGGGCAGTAAATTAGACATGGTTGAGGCAAATGCCTAGGTCAACAGGATTGAGAAAGTGGTCTCACATTCTCATGGCCTGAGCCTGGTGTCTAGGCAACCCACAAGTATCCTATGCCGTGCTGGCTTGCATAAATGTGCTTAAAAGAACCACATTGTATAAGGGAGCCCCAGAGAGTGTGTGTTGATGTGGTGGAGGGGCAATGGACTTCAGAAGCTGATGAAATCCAAACAGCAGAGAGACCAAACGAACCATGTGGGGCCAAGCATATCCCAGCAGACACAGGCAGAGAATTCTCAATAACAAATTGAGCTAAACTTGATTGCTGGAGAAGGTAGCTTAGCCTTTCTAATGAAAAATTTGAGTCACTAATGCCTGAAAGAGACTGTTGAACCTTAAAGGACCAAGCTCCCTTGGAAGTATTTAAAAGACATTTTTAAATCTACTGAATAGAAATGGAAACTTGAGACCAATGACATCATCTGTGGGTTTTAAAAATGCATTTTTTTATACATCTGAGTTACAGTGTGCAAATTTCAACTCTTGCTGTATTAGTATGCCTGGCATACTACACAGTAAAAGACTTACCATAAGGCGTGCAAGCTGTCTGGACCCCAAACTGATGACTGTAGCTTTCAAGCCACAAACAATCCTCGAGAGAGGAGACTTAACAAAATTTCCACAACTCTTTTTAAATTTTATGTCTCTGAAAATTTCCACTCCTACCATCATGTGGTCAAGTTATGGTTGAAATTCCTCCCAGGGTACCCCTCTTGCATCTTTGCAAATCCTTAAATTTCCAGAATTTAGAAGCATCTACCTTGGTAGCCTTGCTTCTCGGGTGTCTGCCATAGTCCACCAGCCCAGGCAGCCTCTTGCATATCTTGAGCTTCTCCCAGCTGGCATCAATATATCATCCATGGACCTGCCTTCCCTCTCAAAGGGTGATCTAACTTTTTAGAAAAAAAATCCATGTCTAAAGACATGAGGTCATATTCTGTCTTAAAGCTGGGACATCCACTGATGTTGTACATGGCTATCCCCACATTCCTCACCTTGATTTTCTAGGGCTGATCAATCATTTACCTTAAACAGGTCCCTGGTGTTCTGGGAGGATGTAAGTCTATTACTGCTTTTGACTCCCAGAAACGTTCTTCTAAAAGTTGAATGTGTACAGTGGATCATACTTCACTGGCTCAGTTACAGGGTATGAGCAGCTAGCCATTAGCTTTGTATCATTCAGCATAAATAACATTAGCTGCTGTATCAAGTGTTAGTGGTTTGGTTCTCACTGCAGTCTGAAGCAGGTTGAATGACTCCTGCAAAGAGTCACTCAGGAATCCCACCTCCTTCCATCCATGTGAGTTCCATCTCAGAATCCTTGGGTTTAAAAGATGATTGGGGGTTTAGGTCTAAAAGCAACATACATCAGTTCTATCCACATGTACACGGACTTGCCTTCCCTTTTAAGAGGTGATAATTACTTTTTGAAGAAAGTCTGTGTCTGAAGAGAAGGTGAAGAATATATAGCAATATGTGTGTATGGCTAAGCATTTGCCTTCCATTATCTGTCCTCTGGACACCAAAGATCAGGTGGCTCTTACTTCTGCACATGTAGAACATACTAACCCTATTCTTAGGGGGACACCATGAAATCCAGAGTCACTGCATCCAGCTCAAAGTCTAGGACCTGAGTGCTGGGTAGTCCTTTCCATCAAGCCCAATATGCTTCCTCTTGTTGCTTTAATCTATGAACTAAAATTTTTAAAAATCACCCCTCCCTCCTCTTACCCCCATCTTTGATATATGATCCTGATCAGAGAAGGATAAATTAGTAAACCTCTTCTTGGGAAAAGGGAAGGAAGGAAGACTGTTGGAGGTCCCCAGCTCAGCACAGGGCTGGAGTCTGTGCAGGAAGCATTGTACAGGGATGGTGGGGAAAGCTCTTGGTTGGTCTCCTATTCTGCTCTCTAGGAAGGAATCTCTTCTCCACTATTTTTTTGTGCCTCTTTACTTTGCCCTCTGAGAGGATTTTCCTTAACCATGTTCTCTTTGGCCATATCTGAAATGACTGTTGGCAGCTTTATACCTTTAAAACTTACTTCTTGCTGGTGAAAGTTTAGGGGCCCAGGGGAACTTTTAAGTTTCAATCAATCAAGTTATTTCTTTTTCATCTGAACCCTTGGTTGTTTAGATAATACATTTTTCTCAGACTGAGTGGGCTTTTGAACTCTTTGCTTCCAGCCGTTTCATTTGCCAATCACCACACTCAAAGTTCTTTGTGTACATACTACTCATGCTGATTTGTTTCTTTACATCCTTACCCCTCTACTACTCAACTTAATGGGCGTTCTCTTGAGACTTTCTCAAACATTGTATTTGGGTGCGGAAGTCACACTTTCAATATGATTGTTGCCACAGATTTAAAGATTAATTGGTTAAGACTTGTTTCTCAAAGCCTCTTCCAATCTTATCTCTTGTTTGAAGTCCCAACATGCAGGGTGTTCCAACCCTTACAGGTCCTATTCAGAGTTGAGGAGAAAATTTGAAGGTATGAATCCTGATTTCATAGGGCTTGTTTACAGATTCAAGAAATATACTAACGAAATTATCATAGTTTGACATGCAGGCATTCATTGTCTTGGTCCTGAGGAAATGTGCCTGAGAAATTTATGAAATTTGAAAATGAAGGGAAGGTAGTGTCTTGAAGAGCATATGTCAGGGAAAAATATACAGAGATAAGACACATTAGTCCCCTGGGGCACAGACGGGGGTACAAGCATTGATAATAACTTCAGTTCACATACCTGCTGAGAGTTATGTTTTGGTTGAAACAAAGGTAGAGCAGTGAACATCTCTGATAGGTTTCTTAGGCCTAGGAAAATTCCTAATAGCAAGCAGTGAGGTTATTCTTATGATATATTATGAAATGGCTGTTATTCCTCTCACTTCCCTGAACTAAAGCTCTTTGCAATTAACCTTGTAGCTCTTCCAGTCAAGAGAAGTTCATATTCAAAAGGCACCAGATATAAAATGAAACAAACTACCAAGACTGAAAGTATGCAAAAATAACAATAATTTAGGTTCTTAAGGGCCTAGTAATCTAAAATGACTATGAAATATATTTGAAGAAATAAAGGATAAAAAAGAAACTCATGAAGGAAAAAATATTGCAAAATAACCAGAATAAAAAGGATCAAAGAAAACATCTAGAAATCAGAAATGAAAAATTTCAAGTTGAAAATGTAATATGTGTTAGTGCATGAGACCCTTCTAAGGGTTCTAAGCAAAGAAGTAATGAGCTTACAACTTTACCAACTGTAGCTGAATATTATGACTATTAAAAATGCCTTATGTAGATAAAGAATATTAATAAACCATTTAAAAAAGAAGAAATACACATGACCTTTAAAAGTTTTAAGAAGTTACAATCTCACTTCTATTTAAAGAAATAAGCAAATTAAGTAACAGCATGTTTTGTTTTTAGCTTGACAAGGATTAAAGGGTGATATCACTGTGTTGGCATAGGTATAGGGAGATGAAAAACTCACACTGGTCTTAGGAAGAAAAATTGGAACCATCTTTCTGGAGGACATTTGTTTCAAAGGGTTTAATGGGCTAAGTCTTTCACTCAAAAATTTCACTTAAAAAATAAGTATACAGATGCATCCAAAAATTATATTGAAAACTGTTTCTTGAAGGGGTCTTTGTAGTAGGAATAAATTTAATAATTATAAACAGTAGAAATATCCAGAAGATGTTTCATTAAATACATTTGATTACATTAATATGGTAAATATCTGTGAATAATTGTGCAGATATTTATCAACATGAAATGATAGTCATAGTATATTAAGCAAAAGAAGCAAGTTTTAGAAAAATGTAGGTGATACTTCTTTGTAGTTCTAAATGTGGGCACAAATTTATACATGTGTGTTCATAGGAAAAATCTGAAAGTGGACATAGAAAAATTGAAAAAGTGAATATTTCTGCATGATTGAATTTCAAGTGATTTTACATTATTTTTTTCCTTGGGGCATTTTGATTTTCAATCTTTCTTTTATTAGAGGAACATGTATTACCCATGTGATTTCCCCTAGTATTTGTTTCCTTTTGTGATTTGTATACTGACAAGTTTTACAAATTAATTATTTTAATTTTCCTTTCTTGTAGAATTTAAGTCTGTATATATTTAAATAAACTTGGTTTCTCATCACAATTACATTTAAACTACATCACCTTTCACCACATTTATAGTATTTTACATACTATATATGTATATACATATATATATATATATATATATATATATATATTCAATATTAAGAACTTAAGTCTGTGCAAGTCTTCATGGTGTAAAAAGTGCTTCCACATACTTATCTCAAACAGCCTAGCACCCCCAACAGCTACTCCAAACCATCACAGCTCTACTCAAGTCAGACTGTGCCATTTCCTCTCCTTACACTCAGCAGATAAGTAACTGCTTACTTCACAGACTGAAACTCTTTCAAATTCCTTTCTGTCTCACTCCCACTCTCTTCACTCACATTCACATAGTCACATTTATCTGGATCCACATATACGCTTATCTTCAGTGCAGGCCACGGCAGTGGAAAGAGTTGCCCTTCTTCCTGGATCCCGGATCCCATCCTCTGTCACCTCGGTCATCTTTAGTCCATCAGTAATCACCCATTTTCATTATATGTTTCTGTTTACTGTTTAATTTTCCTCTGTATATAAGTTAAATTTCCACCAGCCTAAAATAAAAACAGAACAAATACCACCCCTTGCCATCCCACCCCGCACCACACACACACACCAAAAAGCCCAAACCCTTTGTTGAGCTGTTCCTAACACAGTTGGTGACATAAAGGATCTATGATCATGCTGAGCTCTAAGCATTTCTTGAGCACTCAGAGTCTGGCACCACAGTAGTTTCTGGAGCTCCATAGATCAGTAAGTCACCACTTTGAGGAGTTTGCTATTGTCCTTTATATACTTAGAGCTCTGTGTGTGGTTGACACAACTATTACAATGGGGATTTATTCAGGTAGGAACAGGTTTATGAATTCTGTCAGGGAACCCTTGAATAAAGGAGGAAATGAATAATTAATTATGAGACGATCTCAGATCCTCTTTCAATTTTCAGAAGAGATCCAAGGGTCCGTTGGCTAAACGATGCCATCCCTTCTCTTTCCTTCACTGTCAAGATTCTCAATAGAATAGTGGACAATTGTCACATCCAGTGCAATCAGGATTCAGCTGTTAGCTGAACTGACATGACAACAAACCATTTTCTGTATTCGTCTCTTCTTTGACCTCTCTGAGACATTTGACCCTTCACCTCCTGGCTCCTTCTTTTTTTTTTAATAATTTATTTTGGTATCATTATTCTGCAATTACAATGTGCAATATTATGGTTATTAAACTACCCCCTTCATCAGGTCCCCCCCACCAACCCCATTACAGTCACTGTCCATCAGCATAGTGAGATGCTATAGAGTCACTACTTGTCTTCTCTGAGTTGTACAGCCCTTCCCGTGCCCCCCCAACATTATATCTGCTAATCGTAATCCCCCTTTTTTCGCCCTTATCCCTCCCTTCCCACCCATCTTCCCCAGTCCCTTTCCCTTTGGTAACTATTAGTCCGTTCTTGGGTTCTGTGAGTCTGCTGCTGTTTTGTTCCTTCAGTTTTTTTCTTTGTTCTTATACTCCACATATGAGTGAAATCATTTGATACTTGTCTTTTTCGGCTTGGCTTATTTCACTGAGCATAATACCCTCTAGCTCCATCCATGTTGTTGCAAATGGTAGGATTTGTTTTCTTCTTATGGCTGAATAATATTCCATTGTGTATATGTACCACATCTTCTTTATCCATTCATCTACTGATGGACACTTAGGTTGCTTCCATTTCTTGGCTATTGTAAATAGTGCTGCGATAAACATAGGGGTGCATCTGTCTTTTTCAAACTGGGCTGCTGCATTCTTAGGGTAAATTCCTAGGAGTGGAATTCCTGGGTCAAATGGTATTTCTATTTTGAGTTTTTTGAGGAACCTCCATACTGCTTTCCACAATGGTTGAACTAATTTGCAGTCCCACCAGCAGTGTAGGAGGGTTCCCTTTTCTCCACATCCTCGCCAACATTTGTTGTTGTTTGTGTTTTGGATGTTGGCCATCCTCACTGTTGTGAGGTGATATCTCATTGTGGTTTTAATCTGCATTTCTCTGATGATTAGCGATGTGGAGCATCTTTTCATGTGCCTGTTGGCCATCTGAATTTCTTCTTTAGAGAAGTATCTATTCATATCCTCTGCCCATTTCTTAATTGGATTATTTGCTTTTTGTTTGTTAAGGTGTGTGAGTTTTTTATATATTTTGGATGTCAACCCCTTATCAGATATGTCATTTATGAATATATTCTCCCATACTGTAGGATATCTTTTTGTTCTACTGACGGTGTCCTTTGCTGTACAGAAACTTTTCAGCTTGATATAGTCCCACGTGTTCATTTTTGGTTTTGTTTCCCTTCCCAGGGAGATATGTTCATGAAGAAGTCACTCATGTTTATGTCCAAGAGATTTTTGCCTATGTTTTTTTTCTAAGAGTTTTATGGTTTCATGACTTACATTCAGGTCTTGGATCCATCTTGAGTTTTTCTTTGTGTATGGGGTTAGACCGTAGTCCAGTTTCATTCTCTTACATGTAGCTGTCCCGTTTTTCCAACACCAGCTGCTGAAGAGGCTGTCATCTCCCCATTGTATATCCAAGGCTCCTTTATCAAATATAATTGACTGTATATGTTTAGGTTAATGTTTGGATTTTCTGTTTTGTTGCACTGGTCTGTGGGTCTGTTTTTGTGCCAATACCAAATTGTCTTGATTACTGTGGCTTTGTAGTAGAGCTTGAAGTCAGGGAGCATAATTCCCCCTGTTTTATTCCTCCTTCTCAGGATTGCTTTGGCTATTCGGGGTCTTTTGTGGTTCCATATGAATTTTAGAATTATTTGTTCCAGTTCATTGAAGAAAGCTGTTGGTAGTTTGATAGGGATTGCATTGAATCTGTAGATTGCTTTAGGTAGTATAGCCATTTTGACAATATTTATTCTTCCTAGCCAAGAGCATGGAATGCATTTCCATTTGTTAGTGTCCTCTTTAATTTCTCTTAGGAGTGTCTTGTAGTTTTCAGAGTACAGGTCTTTCACTTCCTTCGTTAGGTTTATTCCTAGGTATTTTATTTTTTTTGATGCAATTGTGAATGGAATTGTTTTTCTGATTTCTCTTTCTGTTAGTTCATCGTTAGTGTATAAGAAAGCAACAGATTTCTGTGTGTTAATTTTGTATCCTGCAACTTTGCTGAATTCAGATATTCTAGTAGTTTTGGAGTGGAGTCTTTAGGGTTTTTTATGTACAATATCATGTCATCTGCAAATAGTGATAATTTGACTTTTTCTTTACCAATCTGGATGCCTTGTATGTCTTTGTTTTGTCTGATTTTTGTGGCTAGGACCTCCAGTACTATGTTGAATAACAGTGGAGAGAGTGGGCATCCCTGTCTTGTTCCCAGTCTCCTGGCTCCTTCTTGAAACCCTTTTCTTCCTCCACTTCAGGGCTGCTTTCCCATCTCTCCGGCTACTTCCTCCCGGAGATCATTTACGGACTTCTTTTCCTCCATTTACCTTCTACCTTTTCTCCCTTCATTCTTTGTCTGACTTATTTTGTCTTTATACATGACTTCTACATGTATTTTGAAACTATTGAGAAAGGAATGGGTTAAAGATCGACTTAATCCACAAATAAGACGTAAAAAAAAAGGGAGGAAAGGACACCCTAAGTGTTGTTTCCAAGACCTCATGTTCAACAAGAGCTAGAAAGATCCTTAACTCATCCGGGAGTCGCTCACTCCAAATCCTATCGAAATGTTCCTATGTAATCCTTCTGAAAATAGTTTGGAACCATTCCACCCACCATGTGGGTACCTCATCATCACTCAATAGCTTGCTTTCTATTTCTTTTTAAATATATTTATTGTCACCTATAAGAATAAAATTTCTGCTGGATGTCATGATGATTCAAAGATAAAATTCTTAATATAAGTGAGAGTAACATAAAACCATGCAATGAGCAACATGGTAAAACAAATATTAAGAAAAATAAGCTCTCATTGTCCAATGCTATCACCAAAGAAGTGCATATTATATATGTATGTACATATACACACATATAGTCAGATGCACATGTATACAATATATCAATATGCAAACCTATTATATGAAATTTCTAAAACATATACATTTAAATGATTAATATACATACATAATTTTGTACAGGTTGATTTTGTGAAGAATGTTTTTGAGCCTTACATGGAAGGGCACCTGGAAAGGCAGGTTGCCACAAACTGGACAGTGTTTCCACTGGTCTGGGGTGCTATGGCCCCATACCTCCCAGACAGAGCCTCTACCCAGCCTGCCAGGTTGCCCTGCTCTCCAGATGCTCCTGGCAGGTTTGCTGAAGGATCTCCAAGAAGCCCATAACTCTTAGGCCCCATGACTATCCAAAGTGGTGACTCAAACTTTACTTCCATTGTACTTATTTCCTGTATGGTGGATACAGGGCAGGATGGGGGTCATACAGGTGGCATGTGGCATTGTATGTGTGTTTCTGTGTACAGGAAACAAAGTTGAGACCCTCATAGTGGTGGTCACAGTGCAAAGGGCTGACTGAGACCCATTAGGTCTGAGTGTTTACAAGGGAAGGACAGCCCCTCTACTGACTTTCCATTCAGGAAATCAGCTTATCCAAGCTGGGAGGGGCTGCAGGGCTTCTGCTTCTGTTCCCTGTAGAAGGATTGAGGGAGGGATAGGCCAGCTCTGGTCAAGAATCTATGGACAGTAAGGTCCCAGTGGAATCTAGAATCTTCTTGTTGGACCTCTGTGTCCCTGTCTCTGTGTGCTGGACAGATAAACTTGGGTCCACCTGAACTGGAATAAGTCGGCTTTGTGTTCTGTGTGTGGTGTGAACATGTGCGTGTATGGATTTAATTCTTTGCAAATATATCCTGATCTATTTACATGTAATATTTAAATTTTTAATTATTTTAGGCCTCCAATTTTTAAATATATCTCCAAGAAAGCAAACAAATATAAATAGAGGACTTCCTGGACATTCATACACACACAAAAAAGCCAGATCCTGAAGGATCTATAGTTAAAATAGAACAGTTTGTTTTATGCATGTTTATTATTTTCTATGTTTTACTTTCTCTGTTTTTTTTTAACTTTAAAAATAATCATCAAGGATTATTTTTGTAGTCAGGAAACATCATGAATGTGAACTTCAGTTGATCTGTGCTAAAATTGGTGGCCTCCAGTTTCAATATCTTACCATTCACTAATTTTGTAGTATTATTACTATTCGAAGAATTAGATCTTTAACCTTGATTAAGATTTGTTTTGTTGCTCCTCGTTAGTCATTTTGCTGAATTTTTGCAGGATTTGTTTTTAAAATAAAATTTTATATGCAAATACTTTGGGTATTGCTCAATCAGTACACTTCATTCCATCAAATTCTCAAGCTATTGACTAAAGAATGAAATCACTGTGAGATCATGAAAAAGACAATTTGGTGCTTTAGAAACCATTCCACACACTATTTTTAAGAAAGACTCTTATCAATGCCAATAAAATCACGATGACTAATGGTTTTAACATTGATATTATTATGATTATTATGGTGCATTAAAATTCCTATCTAATTATAATATGTCAACTTCTGAGCATGACTTATAAATTCTATCTTGTCAGAGAATTTATGCCTTCATTTACCAGAATGGGGAAAATAAAGAAAGTTAAATGATTTACCCAAAGACACACATCATCATTTTAAGCATCTGGAAATGCAACTCTGGTTTCTGATATCTAATTAAGTGCTCTATTCCTTAGAACATATTTTCCATCAACTATACCATTTGCATTAAATAATCCTATAGAATTAATTTATTTAAAATATGCTCTGTGAACAGTAATCATAATTTGGCTTTATGCATACACTTCAGTATGTATTTTGAATATTACCCCAAATCATCTTTTTTTGGAGAGGTCACAAGAAGAGTAAGTCAGGGTATAGAGAGATATCATATAATACCAAGAAATGAATTTGAAAATGTGTGGAATAAAAGTTCCATTATAAATTTTTTTTTCAGGTTTTAATTCCCGCTAAATCTGGTTTCTCAAATTTTATAGCAAGTGAGACAGATACAGAGGAACTTTCTCCTGGGGTTTTAAGGGTTGCTTCTGATTTGAGTTGTCAATGCTGCAAACTTGTCTTCTTTGCACTATTTTTGTTCCATTTTCTTTTAGTCCTTTTGAAACCATGAGAGAAGCAAAAAATGGAATACTTTAATATTTAAAATTTGTATGTAAAGTTTGGGATACATGGAGGTCTCATTTTATATTTGGTTTGAGTTACTTTGGTCATTTTTAGTTTTAATAAAAATGTGAAACAAGACAAAACTCTCTAGTGAATAAGCCTGTTTATTTTATTGTGCTCTGTTTAGTTATTCAAGAGGAAAAAAAATTACAGAAGTGTAATCGTTGCCATCTGTTGTATTTGAAGTAAAATCTAGCCCAAAAGTCAAGAAAGTCATGGCAACAACTTAGAAAAACAACAGCAATAATACCAACTCACTATGGTTACTGGTGAA
Organism: Smutsia gigantea; assembly: GCA_032199065.1. Classification (NCBI taxonomy): domain Eukaryota; kingdom Metazoa; phylum Chordata; class Mammalia; order Pholidota; family Manidae; genus Smutsia; species Smutsia gigantea. The sequence goes on from JAVSCE010018752.1 coordinate 70,021, forward strand.
ACTTTATTTTTCTCCCAAATGAAGTAAGTTTCCTTAGAGGATTATGTTAACATTTGATTTATATCATTATTAAATTTGCCTCCAAAATCATCAAAGTGTCTAATAGCACTGTTATTTAACTCTCTGCCCTGATAGGACATTAGCAGATTTTTCTGTCACTCTGACTCAAATCTCATCAGAACTACTTCTTTGGAGGATATCATTTTAAAGAACATCTTAGGATATGATTTTAAAGAGAAATGCATGTATATATAGACATTTATACTTTAAAAAAAGGATAATTTCATAGCATTAAATGGTTACTATTACTGGCAAATATAAAAAGTATGCAAATTTGGTCAAGCATAGAATTTTCACTGCAGCTTAAAATATTTGCTCATATACGAGTACTGCCTTAGGCCATGTTTCTGTCATGTTTTTCTTTAGCAATTGTAGTTGTAACACATTAGGTGATCTTTGAGGTAGACGTGTCTTATACAAGACTGCTCTCTCTTGAGAGAATAAAGGCATAATAGAGCCCCAAGTGCCTTCTTTTGAAATCAAGAGAGCTAATATTTAAAGACACCCTTTGGAATTTGCCAAGGTATTTACTCTATTTTTTATTTTCCAAAAGGGAACTGTAATTACTCTACCAAAGGCAAAAAGGACCTTCTGCTCCATACATCCATCCATGTCTTAAAATCATTTTAACTTCTCTAAATATTTTTCAAAAGAAAACAGAGTTATTGGGGGCATACAAGAAGATAGCATTTTAGAGAAATGAGCATAAAATACTGTCAAGTTATTTTTTTCTGTACTCCCAGGAATGAACTAACTCTATAAATTGAAAAAGTAATTTAAATCATTGATACCAAATTTTAATTTGTAATATAAAATGAACAATCATTATTTTTACTACCTGAAAAAAGTACTGTGGCTTATAAATTTAAAAAATACATTTCAAAGTGCTCTGGGGTTTTTTCAGGACAAATTTTTATGAAAGCCTATTGTTGCAATTTGTTACGTTAGTAAATCTTGAATTACCATGATTTATGTGTAAGCAGGGTTTGTGCATGTATGTGTTTGTTAAAGAAGAAAATATGTAGGCACTCAATTCACTTAACATGTTTTATTTACCTATTATGTATGACGCTCTGTGCTAATTATCATGTGGGTTTCCTAACTAAGCTTTAAGGAGTTTATAGATGGGGAAGATAGCATACGTTCATATCACTGCATGCCACCCATTACTTGTACACTTTTAATGCCAGGCTACATAAGACTAGAAGCAGGTGTGGGCTCATATTTTTAGCAACAAACATGATTTCTTTGACTGCATTCCCCATCACAAACTAGGATTCCTCAGGTGGTGCTGGCCTGTGTTTAGAATAGGGTGTTTTAGCTACAGTAACCATCTGCCATTTTTTTCTTTTCTTTCTGAAACAATTTGGTTACACATGTTCAAAAATGCTGGCAGGCAACTTGAGCTACTGGATGCCATCAAAAGCTTTGTGTGTGTGTGTGTGTGTGTGTGTGTGTGTGTGTGTGTGTGCGTGCACGCACCGTGTTGTCTCTTTCCATTCTCAAAGACAGCTGACTCCTGTTTTGCGCTGGGATAACTTCATGCTCTACCGTGCTCCCACCCAACTGTAAGTGCCAAAGCCACTGATACCACAGTGTTTTCCTGGATCTGCCAAATATGCTGTTTAACTACCTACTGAAGATTCAGTGCCAACGAGATGTCACAGCTAAAGCTGCCGTGTTAGCTGTGTAAAAGCCCTTCTCCACTGGGACTGCTGATGGCTCTATCCACTTATAGAAGATAACTTCAAATAGGGAAAATTCTTTCTTTCTACCTTTGTGGTGCATACAACAATAATATTCAGAATTTTAGCGAGGCAGCCATTTATTTTTGCTTGCTGGTAGCTCCCTCTCTTCCTGGGATTCAGACAGAAATCCTCCGGACTAGGGAAGGAAGGCTGTATCAAAATCACTTGGTTCCTCTCCCAATAAGGGTGTTGTTATTGGCTCTATTTCCCTCAGATTAAAGTCTTTCCCACAGTTTATTGTCTTTACGCAGGTATATTACTTGTGCCCACTTCACCTGTCCTGAAATTGTCTAAAATCCTAAAATGAGGACAAGTTATACACAGTGGGGATTCCTGTAACGTAAAAGCAAACAGACAAGGAGTTATGTAGGTTTGGAGAAGAGAAAGAAAAACCTTTGTCTAAAGATTTCATAAATTAATATTTGAGCTGTATTTGGAGAGCTGAGGAAAGGACGTGGCCAGATATACAGAGCTAAGAAATTTCCAGTTGTAAATGGGAACCAACAAAAAATCCAATTTGTGTGGCAAAAATTTAAGCATAAAGGACTTAATATAGACAAAGAAGGTCTTACACAGTATATGGAGGGGTTGAAGCCCTAAGCTGGTCCTCTAGGAAAGACTCCCAGCACATCCCAGAATTAACCTACCAGAATTTTCTCAAGTTTCCTGTAAGACTATACAGTGCTGTTGGCATTCAGGTGAAGAAAGCTGTGACTGCTGGGGCTAGAGTGGGCTCTGGGGACCCCACATCCCAGAGAGGGGACAGTGGAGTAATTGGCAAGAACATCTCACATCCTTACAATTTTGCTTTCCAGTAGAGGTAACTGGCCTCTTGTTCACTTTTCCCATTCTAACTATTTGCCAGTACACCTTATTGGTGAGATGTAATTTGCATTTAGCTGAAAGATAGAACAATTTATATCACAAAAATTGCCAAACAATACACAGCAGAGCTTCCTTCTCCTCTCCCCACAAAACCTGGTTTTTAAACAATTATTAGCACATCACAGGTACATCGACTCAATCCACAGTATCTTCCATATCTTGCACAGGATAAAAGTGTAAAAATAAGACTAGAATTTTACAAAATTATACAATTTGAATTTTCTTGAAAGGTTTGAGGTTGACAAATACAAAGCTATTCCTTTTATTTGTTTATTTATTTTGTATCTATTCTTAAAAATGAAGGCATAGGACTCCATTTCAGAATTCTGGTATGACATATTAAGGAACTAAAGTGGAAAACTAAAGTAACAGCCGGTATCATGGGCCTACCTGTATCAGTAAACTTATTTATATGTCTGCATTCAAGAATATCACATTTATTAATAATCTATTGTCACTGGCCTTATCCAGTCTTATAGTTTGCAGCTTTAAAGTTGTCTAGAAATAAACATACTGTGTAGATGTAATATGATACAGTGAGTAACATTTTTCTGTCATCCAAACATCATACATGTTATGCTCAATTGGAATTAAAAATATTATTAATGGCTGGAGCAGTTTATTTGCATGAGTATAAATATTTTCAGTTTATGTCACAATGAAAATTACTTGAATATTTATCTTTTTAAACAGTTATATATCAATTGGGAGAAGGGGTTTCAATCAGCCTTTGACTTCTTCTTTATAATTAGGTAATAATAATTAGATTCATTTGATTCAAGCCCAAGTTATCCCTTCCCTTTTTCTTTTACATTTCAAAATGATCCTAAGTGTCATATGGGAATCGACTGAAAAATCAAAATGGTTTGGTTTTTGTAGAATCATGTTTAGAGAAGACATTCTGCCCTCCCTTAAACCGTGTTTGAGGACACTAAAGACAGAGAACTTTTGAGAAGAATGGATTTAACTATGTAGAATTAATGACGGCAGCCACTGTGCTTGTGTGGGCTCTAGAAATTTACTGAGCCCAAAAGGAGTCTGACATTGTCCTGGATTATAGAGCTACACAGGTGAAAAAGTCACCTAATTGTGAGGAGATAATAGTCATCCTTGTACATTCTTTGGGTCTGAAGATGATTGAGACAATTGCTGAAAGCTGACCTTCTGTCAGGACGGGGTGGTTTCTAGGGATTATGCTGGGAAATGTTTGAAAGAAAGGAAAGATGTTGGTAATGAATCAAGTTTTCAGATTTTCTTAAGTCTACCAGAGGGAACTCTGGATGTCAGTTGTAGAGGCAGTCTAAACGACAGCAGCGTAAGCAGCCTGTGTATGATCTTCTCCCTGGGTACAGGGTGATGAGCAGGTCCCGTAAGAAGGGACTTTTCACTGAAAATCTCTGTAACAGGAAGTAAAGAGCACTATGCTAGAAGATTCTGCAGGTAGCGACTGCGCTTGACTTTAGGGGAAGCGCCTTCCCTGGTCACCAGCGAAAGCAGTGTGACTTGCCTGTAAACTAGTCATAAATATTTGCTCGGCTCTTTCTTACTATCATCATGACAAACAGGAGAGATTGAGCTTGTTTAGATGGGATGATTTCCCAAATTTTGTCAGTGTGAACTTCAGCCGAGTGAGGGCTGATATCCCTAAAAATAACAAATTCTCGGTGACATTGGCCTTTTTTGTTGCTAGAGTTACAAGGATAGGAAAAATAGACCCATGTCAGTTTTGTTGGATTGCAAGTTATCATCAATGGGTAGCCATCAGGGGACCGTGAGAATCTTCCAAGGATGTTCTGAAAGGTGACCCCAGAAGTGACTCTGGGGTCAGTCATCTGAAAACTCGACTGTGAATTGGTAGCGCACAAGATCCAAATAATTTTGATAAACACCATTCTTTTGCCTGACCTGTTTTTATTGTGACATTTTCACAGGTAGTTCTTGCCTCATTGTGAAGCTAACACTTGGTATCTGCCAGTCAATGTATTTTTTTTTTGTCTCTAACTTTCCATCTGGAGGGGTTTCTGAATTCCAACATGTCTCCTCGATGACTTACACTCTTACACCTGCCCTTGAACAACTTATATATTTGAATTTAAACCCTGTTCTTGAACAACTCAACTTCCCCTCCCTCCCTCCTTCCTTCTTTTCCTTCTCTGTCTTCAGTAAGTCTATGCCTACTTTAATGATCATAATGGCTTTGTTTATCATCTCCATTCTCTTAGTTTTATAGTTCATTTATTTCTGATCCTACTGTTATTTCCTTGTTTTGCTGTTTTCTTTAATTTTACTCTGTTCATCTAATTCCTTAAGATGTATAGTGCATTAGTCATAGCCTTCTTTTCTAGCATAAGCATCTATCTAGACTCTGTATTTCCCTCTAACTTCTATTTTACTTGAATTTAACAAGTTTTATATGTAGTATTTGCAATATATGTCAGTTTTAGATATAAGGCTGTTTCCACTATAAGTTCCTGATTGGTTCATGAGTTCAGATGTTTTATATTTTTATTCAGGAATATTCAGGACACATTTTATCCACACTGATTTCTAACTTAATTACACTCTGATCTGATGATATGTTCTATATTAAACCAATTCTTTGAAATTTGGTGAAAATCGATCATGTAATTTTATCATTACATGATCATTTTTCTGTATTTAGTTTAGTAAAATGTGTATTCTTGAATGACTATTTTAAAGTTCTGCATAATCTTATTAGATCAAGCTTGCTAATCATGCTGCTTAAATGTACTGTATCTTTTCTGGTTTGATTGATTGATTAATTACCAAGATATATGTTAAAGTAGTCCACTAATAGCATACTTTTCCATTTCCTTTTGTGGTGTTCTTAAATTTTTTGCCTTATCTATTTTGTGGTTATTTTTATTAAGTGCATAGATTTTTAGAAATATTTTTAACTTTTCTTGTTAATCAAAGCATTCATTACATAGGAAATCTCTGTATCTAACCATGCTTTTAGCTTTGGATTTTGTTATTAATAGAGCATCATCAGCTTTCTTTTGGCAGAAGTTATGATTCATCTCATTCTGTCCTTTCTGGTTCATTACATTTCAGGATATCTCTTATAAATAGCATGTAGTTTGATTTTTAATCCAGACAATATGGCAATTTTTTAGGGTAAACTTAATCCATTAAATGTATTTTAATTATTTACATACTTGTATTTATTTGTACTGTTTTGTGTTTTTGCCATGTTTCTTTCTTGCCTTTCAGACTGAATTTTCTTTTTCCCCCTTATCCTGTTTCTCTTTCCAGTTTAGAGATGATTTATTTGCTCTATATTCTTTTCATTAGTGTCCTGGAAATTATAACATGCAACCTATTATTATTTACTGTAGTTCAACCTTTTTTTTTTGAATCCTCATAGGTCAGATTTGTTTAGATACACTCACACTTTTGCCAGTTTCTCTGCTTATTCTTCTCCAGATCTTAAGCTTTCCTTTTGGGATCTCTTTCTTTTTTAATCACTTTAAGACTTTTTTCATGAAATTCTGTTTCTGTATGCAAAAGTTTTAATTTTTTTCATTGTTCTTGAAAGGTAGTTTTGTTGGAAACATGATTTTACACTGAGATACTGAGAGACATTTCTCCCCGAATTTGAAGGAATTCCAATATCTTATTATTTCTTGTGTTGCCATTGAACATTTTAACTGAGTTTAATTATCATTCCTTTATAGGTAATCATTTCTAACTGCTTTTAAGTTCTCTTCATTTTGACAACAAGGTGTCTAACAGTAGATTTTCTTTTTCTTGTTTTTTATTGAAGTATAGTTGATATACAATATTATGTTGGTTTCAGGTGGACAACATAGTAATTTGACTGTTAGCTACATTATTAAATGCCTGCCCCAATAAGTATAGTTACCATCTTGTTTTTTCTTTTTAATTCTGCTTGCAGTTTCCTCAGTGTCCCAAATCTGAGAATTTGGTTAAATTCTATTTATCTTAATTCCCAGCAGAAAAGACAAAAAAACCATATTTATGGTGCATTTGTAATTGTTTATATTGCATTATCTAGTATACTCCTGTCAAGCTACAACTTGCATTTTTGACTAAGCATCATTGATAAATGAATTCTCTGCCTATAATTTTATATATCGTGATTGGAAGTATTTCCATGGACTAGTTTCTGGCTCTGTTCATTTTACCTTGTTTCTTCTTCGTTACCCAAATGTTTCCAATGCCTACCACTGTAGGATGCGCTTACATTGTCATATGATCTCTGGCTCTATACTGTTAAGTCACGAAGCTAAGGAGTCAACATAGTGAGTGGTAGAAGTATTCCAAGAGGCCAGACCTACACTGAAATGATAGCAATAACTTAACATGGGCAAAGCAATTGTGAACCAAATAAATGTATTGCCCAAAACTAAATGAATAGCCAATCCTTTTAGATGGTTCCTTTGAATCCCTATTACCTCTATTAAGGCAGACAATAAAAGAGAAAGTGTGACAGAAGGGAATTTGGATAGGAATGAGCCATCAGTCTTAAAAAATTGCAGTTAAATGTAGTTCTGTTGAGCCTTTTACAAAAACATCATATAAGGACATTGATCAGGTTTCCTTAGGACCTTGAAAGGGACCCCTGCAAGCCAAGGGCCTAAAGTCAACTCATCCGTAGCTTCATTGCAAATCTACTTCTATCTAATCTCTACCCTCTCCTCCCTCCCGAGAGAATCATTACTCTGGATTCTAACTTCATAGATTGGCTTTTTTTTTAAACTTTATGTAAGTGGGATTAGATAGTATATATTCGGTTTTTGGCTTTTTTCACTGAGTAATGTTTTGGTGAGATTCACCTGTATTGTTGCACGTAGCTATAATTTGTTGATTTTCTGTATAGCATGACATCATGTGAATAAACCACATCCTTCCATTGATGGAAATACGAGTTCTTTTTAGTTTAAAGCTATTACAAACAATGCCATTATCAACATTCCTATCATATCTCTCAGTGTGTATGTGCAGGTATTTACTTGGGGTTTACATAGCAGTGGAATTCGTAAAGAATAAGCCTCTTCAACTTAGTAGATAATGTCAAACTCTTAAGTTTTATATCAACTACATTTCCACAGTCAGTGTATGAAGAGTTCCCATAACCAATACCAGTTGTTCTAGAAGGTGGGTAGGAGAATCTCATGCAAGTTATAATTTTCCTTCCCTTGATGACTTTCGTAAGTTTACTAGCCTTTTGGATGTCCCTTTTTGCAAAGTGTCTATTGAGGTCTCTTGATCATTTTTCTATTGAGTTGTTCACCTTTCTCTTACTGATTTGAGGAGATATTCCTATGTTTTGGGTATATGATCCTTGTAAGCAATATAAGTTGCAAATACTTTTTCCCACCAATTGAGTTTATAATTTTAATAACTGTGTTTTAATATTTCTAGAAAATCTATATAGTTGTTTCCAAATATACCTGTTCCATTTTTGGTAGATTTTTAATTGAGTCATATTTTAAATTTATTTTTATTTCTTTATTTTAAAAAAGCTAATATTTTGCATTCAAGACTTCAGTGTCTAGAGTGTTGTGAGTTCAAATTTGGTTTTATATTTTTCCTCCTTGCTGATTCTCTCCCATGGTTTCTTCATGTATTTGTGTTTGGGAGAGGTGGCAGGGTTAAGAGGGCAATAAGATCTTGGTTGAGGTTGTCTTTTGCCAGTGGGAATTGATTTTTTTTTTCCCTGCCACATGCCTATGTGTGTTAGCAATCTTAGGCTACCTAGGATTCATTTCTTATGAATGGTATGATACACTGGAGTTTGTATTTAGTTTGCTAAACAAAGGGAGACACAGAGAAGCTTGAAAGTGAAAGTGTTGTTGAAAGAGAGAATAACATGGTTATAGTTCTAGTATAAGCCCGTATCCCAGGGGTAGACTGCTCCTCAGCTCTGTATTCTCTTGACTTTCTACTAATCCTCAGGTCTGAGGCTTGAGGGTCATTCTTTTCCTTTTCCTGAGTACTGTTTTCCAGTCTGAGGGACAGAGAAAATTCTGGTCCACTGTGAATTTTAAATGTTTAATTAAATGAATGACATAAACCCAAATTTTGGTAGAGTTTATCAGCTTCTTTCCTTTATTGGGTTTCACTTTCTTCTCTCCCCAACCCTGACTCCCCATTCTATATAATTCTATGTAATTACATCTATCAGATATTTGAAATCATTTATAGATTGGGTAGGCTATACATTTTAAAGAGGTATATTGTATAATGAAATAAGGTTCCATCGGTTACTCTTTATGATCACGACATCTAAAAGACTTCTTTAATTAAACTCCACAGTTGAATAAAAGTCCTATCACTATCATTTCCTAGCATATCACTTTTCAAGATTTTCCTCTCATTCATGTCAACGGCAGTGATGGGTAAGTAACATTTGACTGTCCCAGTCACAAATCCCATCCCTACTCTTTGGTCTGGGGAGGAATCCTTTGATGCATTTTAGTGACAGTTCAAATGAAGAAAATGGCATCATGTCTCTTTTTTCATCCTTTCAGCAATCTGAGACCAGGAAAAATTGTTAGTGATACATTTGACCTCCAACAATTACTAGTCTAGTATTGACTTCATGAATTAACATGCATAAAACACCACTCAGAAGTGTTCCCCTTCAAATCAAATCTAATTCTCTCTCCCGCCTCCAAAGAAAGAACAGAACAGAAAAAAATTAGTGTTTAGAGGAAGGTTTAAGTGTACCCGTTTGCTCATACTGGCTGTGATCTTGCATGCTTGGGTTGTACCCAGGGTCCACCCTTCTTTAGTCCATGGAGACTAATTGAGCCTAATGCCTGACAGTTTTCTAAGTGGGACGGGGTTGGGGGGGAAGGAGGAAGAATAAATGTTTTGCCTTTGCAATATGCTTCATTTTTTTGGAATAGATTATTTGTAAGTCTGTGGGAAATGTTTTATTTCAAATTTAAGTTGGGGCAAGATTCTCTAAAGAGATTCTCTTCCTTGGGTCCCTTAATACATTTTAAAATTAATTCTCTTCAGAAACTTTGTTATGTAATAGTTCCTTACTGTTAAATGATTTTAACAGTAATCATTCTCTTCTGGGTAAATTGTTTTCATTGTTTACATTTATCACAAGTCCTTTTGAATTGGCATTAAAGCAGCTTTTCCTGAAGTTAGAGGTGTTGCCATCCATTCTTCATTAATTATATTTATGTTCTGCCCCTCATTTGCTTGCTCTTCTGCTGATAGGCTCCTGGAGAGTAGCACCAAGATGTAACTGTTTTGGTCTTCTGGTTTTCCTTTTTTTAAGACATCACCTTATAAGACTACTTAAGGATATTTATCTTAAATAATATTTATTTTGATTTGTACTTTTAAAACTTCCTTCTTGGTATCTTTTGACAGAACCTGGAATCCTCAAGTTGAGCTGCTATCTAGTTAGGAATTGATGGACTGCTGTGGGCAGGGATTCCTGACCAATTCTGAATTAGTTCTTGGTTTGTAAGCTCTCTGCCATTAAAATCTCTATTTGGCTTTTCTGATCTAATCGACACTAGCTCCCATGCTTCTCAAAAACCTGGCCCAGCCTGGGCCCCTTCTTTGCCTGCCTAGTTCTCCGGGTGCTCATTTCCCATTATCACTGTGGAATTCAACCTCTTTCTCTGCATAAATGAGTCCCGTTTATCTAAACCTTACCTTTCAACCCTTTATTTTATTATTTTTTTTTCTCCTTTTGCTTATGTTTGGGGCCTCTGGAAATCCGAGCCTGAGGAAAAGAAAAACAAATACTCTGACCTTTTCCTAAGAATGCCTCGGCTTTTCCCCTGTCTGCATCTCTGCCGCAGACACAAAGCCTCCATATCCATTTCATGTGGATCCTTCTCCCCAGGGCTCTTTTATTCCAAAGTAAAGTGAAGAAATTACAGCCATCTGGTGAATTCCAACATAGTATTTCTATTTTTTAAAATAGAAATTTTACTGCTTCATAGTTTGACTAGGCATATCTTATTAATCAATATTATTAATTATATTAGTAATAAGGCGGGTATCAGCTGATTGTTCTTTATGTGCCAAATAGTGAGTGAAGTAGTTTCTAGACATAGTTACAAAGGAAATCTAGATGTATCAAATAACGATTAGCCCTTCATTTTAGTCAAAATTGTGTTGTGTGAACCATGCTGCAGGCAGTCAACAAAACGTGGTTAGGATCATGGTTTTTGGGTCAGAGACCTGCGTTCTTTCTGTGTCTGCCAAGTAGTATGTATATGATCTTGTATAAGTCATTAAACATTGTCTTTTCCAACAAATGTTTTAGAAAATATATATGCTATTTACTTATTTTATTTTGAAAATACATACGCCATTTTATTTATTTACTTTAAAATCTAGAGTTCATGTTGAATGTGTACATTTTACAACATAAGCAACATCCTTTATCCAAATAAATGGTAATATCAAACTCATAGTTATTGTAGAGGGTAAATAAGTTATATATGCAGCTCCCTTAGCCAAGTGTTTGGCACACAGTAGCTGTGTAAAGTGTGGCTGCCTCACTCACCCCAGCAGTTATCAAGCAGGAATCTACCATGATCTTACTCCTAATGTATCACAATATTTCATAAGAATTTCTAGATTAAACTGGCTATGATAGAAATAGTGTAAAGTCACAATAAAATGAAAAATAATAGCTTAGATATATATCTGATCAGTTTTAAAGCAACTTCTAAATTTTTACACTTTTCCATTTTATTTTTTATTTCCTGGATGAAATCATTGTGGTTAATTGTGGGCCTGATTCTCTCTGTTCAGGTAAAATTTAAAAGGCAAAATCACTCGGGATACTATCTAGCTACTGGTTAGCCCTCAGAGTGCTTACATTCTCAGAACACACTAGAAGAAAGGAGTTATAAACTTATACATTTTTTAAAAAGTAGCCTAAAAGACTGCATTACATTAAGGTCAGTTCTAAACACCTAAACACTAAATTCAAATTTCCAGCTAACTTCTCATATTTTTCTGTTTTCCCATGCAGCTCATCCAGGCTGGAGCATGGGCTCCTCCGTGAATTTTATACAAGTTGATGCTTTTGAGACTTTGCTCATGTGATTCACCGTGGAAAGATTTACACCCCTTCTCCTGCTCCACCCCAGTCTCCTCTGCCAACTTGCCACTCATCTCTCAGATCTTGTAACCTCTTCCATTTCTCCTTAGCAATCTTGATGTTGACATTTCCAAGGCAATTAGGTCTGTATATCTAGCACAGCATTTATTTGCATCTGTCTTTTCTTATGCTTTTTTTAAATAGAAAAATCTGAGTAGTTTATAACATTTAAAGGGATTGAGTCATTAGTTCATCTTTCCACAAAGAAAACATGAGATTGAGGCAATTTTGTAAGTGAGTTCTACACTTAAAACAATACTGTATCAGTCTAGTCATACAAAAATTCCCAGACAATAGAATGCTAAGGAATACTCCCCTCCTCATTTTATAATCCTAAAATAACCTTGATATTGAGGTTAGATAAAAGCAATAAAAGAAAAGCTAATTACAGGCCAATCTACTCCTGAACATATACACAAAAAGTCCTAAGCAAAACATCGGCAAACTGAATTCAGATGACATAAAAAAAAAATATATAAACTGAAATTGTTATATTCCAGGAATTCAACATTAGAGAAACTATTATATACTAATGGATTTGTCACACTGACATATTTAGGAAGCCAAAAAAATCTAGATGCTTTCTCAATAGAAGTACATAAATCATTTGATAAGATTCAAAACCCACTGATGATTAAAAAGAAGAGTCTTTAGAAAATTAAGATTAGAGGAAAGTATATACTGACAATCTAGAGCAAATATGCTTAATGGAAAAATGTTAGGTATACTCCTTTTTGAATGAGAAATAAGAGGAATGCTCAGTATCACTGATTATAGTCAACGGGCCTAAAGGTAAGTGCACACTGGTAATTTCCACTGGCAGGGCCCAGAGGACCCCATGTCCCTGCTGGGATCTGGTAACTGAGGTAGTCTAGGGTGGGCAACAGACATGCCCAGCTGCATTGTGTTGAGTATCTTTTCTTACCTCGGCCTCCCGGTGGATATCAAATGTCTACAGTTGTGCTGCGCATTACAATAGCTAGTATGGTCAGCACTTGAAGTGTCTAGTCTGCATCGAAATGCATTGTTTAGCATTAAACACAGCATGGCATTCCAAAAGCTTCACAAAAAATGCAAAATATCTCAATAATTATTTGATAACAATAAATGCTGATATGTTGGATATATTGGGTTAAATGAAATATTATTAAATTAATCTCACTAGTTTCATTGTACTTTTAAAAATTATCATGACTAGAACACTTTAAATTGCATATGTGAGTCACTGAGCTGCATTCTATTTCTACTGGACATGTCTGGTCTAGAATAAATCTGAGTTGAAGGGCATTAGTCCCAGATGGTAGGGTTGGAGGTAACATAAATGCTGGCAGGATGGAAGAAGAGCCCAGCCTTCCCTCTGCCCTGGGTTGTAGCCTTCCCATTTGATTGGCCTCCAGGTCTACAGGGTGAGAAGCCAGAGCTGAAGATGCAGGAGCTATCCAGTGGGGAGTGTCTGGTTCCAGTCTGTGGAGGTTGAGGCGCTGCCTGCATGGCTGCCTCAGATGGCAGCCAGTTGGGGACTGCAGTGAGGCCATGCCTGTGATCCCTTAGGTTTGGTGCTGGGTCTTTGAGCTGTAAGCAGTAATCTCTGGCTTGTAATAACTTTTTCTCTCTCTCATTAGACTTCAAGACTGTCAAGGAGATCCTATATGTTACCACCTTTCTATTCCATACTCGGTTAACACAAAGTGTTTTGGATATAAAATGCCTTCCAGACTCATTTGCTGCGTCAGATTGGAATTATTTCTTAGTTCAGAAAATTTCCATGAGCTCATTATTTTTAATCTCCTCATTCACTACGACACTCCTTCAGGATAATAAGCAAGCAGGACCCTTTCTTTCCGTCCCCAGCACTTGTCAGAGACATAGAATCCCTTTACAGTACACAGTTCTGTGGTATTTTTAATGTATGTTGGAGACTCTAATATCATTATTATTTGTGTATACTGAATTCATTGTTTTATAACCCAAATTAAGAAGGGTTTGTGCATATGATGATCTGTGAAAGTACGAAATAATAATAACAGAGGTGCTTGAATGTCTCAGTTAATGAATAGATAGTAAAATAATTTTATTTCAATCTTTGGCATCTGCTCTTTTTCTTGACTTCTTGCACTAACATTGCTGACAAACAAATTCACATGTTTACTGGTGTTATTGAACACCTACTGTGTAAGGCTCTGTGAAGGTTGAGATACCCAAGACATGTTCTCTACCTTTAAGCTGTTTTCTGTCTCATAGGAGAGTGAAACACACTAGTAACTTTAGCATACACACAGTGTGAAAAGTGTGATAGAAGCTGTCAAAATTCAGGACTGTCAGATTGCCCAAGAAAGAGGTATCTCTTCCACTGGAGGAGATCAAAGCAAATATCATTCTTGAGATGACATCTGGACTGAATCTTAGACGGTGAGTGGAATGTGGATAAGTGGAAAGGATATTATCTCTAGACAGAGGGAATGGCATGAAAAATGGCATAGTCTTAGAAAACTGAAGTTTAACTGTATGAGCTGAGCAATAATTCTGTTTTTATCTTCATAAATAAAAGTAGTGTTTGCTTTATCTGAAAGGCAATAGGAAAGTACTGAAAAAATGCTGTGAAGATGTTTGATGTGATCAAAGCAATACTTTAGTAAGATAATATAGAATTGTTGTATAAGGTGACTTAAAGAGGATCAAGAAGGCATTTCCCTTCTGAGGGGTGTTGATAGGAGAATGAAATAAGCAAAGGTGAAAACTGCTTCTAAGAAAGAATTCACAGCATTTAGCAAATGATTTTCATATAGGTGATCTAGAGAATGAAAAGATGATTATAAACAGAGATCCGAGAGTAATAAACTGACTGGTGAAAAAAATTGTTTTGCAGTTCTAAATGCAACCGTCAAAATTTCTTTTACCTTCTTTCCCTTCAAGTAGCAAATCTATCTCTCTCCTTCCTTTTACTATATTTTTTGTAAAATAGTTGTCTTCATTTATTATTTCCATTATTTCATTTCCCATACATTTGAAATCTGGTTTCCATCAAGGCCACCCACCAAACTTTTTTAGGTAAAGGTCTTTGATGATCAATCTGTGGCTTAATATAACAATTTCTATTCCTTATCTTAGTTGACCTCACTGAGCTATTTGAGGATGGTAATTAATCCACCCTTTTGAACTCTGCTATCTTGGGTTGTGTGGCACCACTATCTCTTTGCTTCTCTTCCTACATATCTGGCTCTTTAAAGAGCCATGCTACCTCATCCTATCTCTTATTTATTGGTGTTTACTAACTTTCTGTTTTTCAGCCATTACATTTTATTATTCTACATTTGCATGCTCATGGTTTCAAACATTATTTATAAATTTTCTTTTTGACAAGTACTCATTGAGCACCTATCTTTGACAGGCATTGTGTTGATGAATCCCAAATCACCATCTCTAGTTCAGCTCTTTCTCCTGAACTCCAGATCCCAGATGCCCATCTGCCTGCTTGAGTTAATCTCTTGCCTCCCAGGGTCTGCAAAAATGGCATTCTCCATTCTAATCCCTCCTCCAAGCTGCTCTTATTCCTCTACATATTTTTCCTGGTTGAGCAGAAATATCATACATCCAGCTGACTTAATTAGAATCCCAGGAGCCATGCTTGACTCTGCATTTCAGGAAATGGTATCGTGGACAGACACCAATGGCCAGAGACCAGATGCCTTCCTTTTGTTACATAGAATTAAACACTAGCAGAAGAGAAAGAGGAGTAGAAGGAAGAAACATGTTTAGTAGAAAGCATTTAAATTAGAAATAACCATGTTTCTATAGAATTGACTGAAGTATGATAATGGAGATTAAAATGTGAGATTGAAGTGAATTATAGAAAATGAATGTTAAATTTTTGCCCACCTGAGTGTATGGCTTAAAATTATTATTTAAACTTGTTCAGTTATACTTCTAATCATTTTTCAGAGGCTCCTCATGACCTGTAGGGTAAGGTCTCCAAACTACAGCATGGGATCTAAGGCCCTTTACAATCTGGGGCATGCTTACCTCCCCAGCCTTCTCCCTGGCTACAGCCATCCTTGCATCCTACTCTTGAGTACATATGCTTTTTCTGATCTCTAGGACTCTATATTTGCTCCTACATTTTCCTAGAATATTCTGTAACTGGTGTTCATTTGGATAATTCCCAATAATGAATTAGTTCATAAACATTTACAGAATGTGTAACCACGTATGTCTCATTATCTAGCACTGAAGTCCCAATGATGAAAAAGCAAAAGTCTCTGCTCTTAAGGATCTCATTATCTATTGGAGGAGACAGAGATAAGTGTATCAATAGAGAAGATATTGATAAGAGATAAAACACAGATGGTGTCTCTGGAATTGAGGAGACGGTCTTCAAAGGCTTCTTCTAAGGCTCCTTCTTCAGAGCAGCCCACAGTATTCTTCCAGTTTTTAATGATCAGGAAGCGTTTTTCACGTTCAGAAGAAACCTTCCTCTCTGTAGTTGATCCTGGTACCTTCCAATGAGGGAGCCATCATTGATATTCTAAAGGAGAATGAAGATTTAAAGTGGGGAACTTTGGAAAAATAAAATGATTTTAGCTCCACTCTGATCCTGCTGAATCAGGGACCTTCCGTTGGGGTCCAGGCATTTTGACTTTGAAAAACAATTCTAAAGGTGATTGTGATGCTCACAACAAGGTTGAGTACTGTTAAATAATCTCAAAGGCAAAAATGAACAAGAATGCTTTTGGTGATTTACATTTTATTCACAGCTTGGAGACCATCCTTTCAGATATTCTTCTAGAATAATCTGGACCTAGCTCTACTGAAATACACAAACTGTGTATTTCTGCCTTCTCCACTAGCCCTAAGGGTAGAAACTATGTTATTTGCTAAGGCTAGAAACTGTATCTTATGTATTGATATTGCCAAGGCCTAGCATAATGTCAGAGTGGAGAACACTAAACTAAGAGTGGTTAAAATGTATGAGTGCCTTTATGGAATAAAGGAGACTCAGATTTCAAAGATGAACAAATAAGTTTTATTTCTTACATATTGAGCCCAATGTGCCATTGGCTTATTCAGTTTTAAGTACCCAAATGAGCAACTGGAAATACGGGACTTGGAAGTTGAGAAATAAGTCAAGACTAAACATAGTGGTTCGGTAATGATCTTCAGAATGGCATTAGTTGAAGCTATGAAGATTAGACTCTATCTCTTTGGGCAAAGTGAGACTAAAAGAGGACAAATTACAGAAGTTTAGAGAAATCACCCATACCCATGTATAAAAATTATATATGTTATTAAAATAATATGTAATTGCATATATGCACATACATGTGTATGCGTATATATTTAGAGGGGCAGTAGAAGGTGAAGAGATAGTGAAACATATACCAGAGGCTCTCCTAAGTATGACAAAGGGAGGAAGGCGAATCAGTGCCATAAAACTCAACAGGAGAGAATTTTCATGGTGAGGTAATGGGTCAACATGTTAAATTTGTAACTTCCATGTCAAATGCTGTTGGGATATATCAGAAAAGTCAAGAATGGAGAAAATTCATTTTATAGTATAATTAGAATATGAGTATTCACATGTAAGGAAACAATTTCAGCTAAATGATAGGGATTTGAATACTTGATATTAGTAGCTGACAAAATGCATAGTGAAAATGGTAGAAGTTTAGATAGGAGAGTGATTGAATAACGGTCTGTGGGATTGCCAGGTGAAAACAGAGTTTGTATTACCTTGAGACTGATGTATATTCAGAAGGAATGAATATTTGTCCAATGACTGACAATGGCAAATGGTAGAAAACATTAAAAAAGAAACCAGTGTTGGAGGAGGATCTTGGGAAAGTAGGATGGTATGGAATTGTCGCACGTGTAGCAGGTTGGAGAGGTTCAAGGCACCTTTTCACATGACTTGGAAGAGAAAAAGAAAATAGACGTTATTTTAGATGCAGAATCATTCTGAGGTAGAAAGGGAATTAATTTCCGATTGTTAGAAGTTCTGAATAAACTATGACATCAGCTGAAGATGGGTAACGTGAGTATGGAACTGCGGTGGGAGGCTGACTTTACGAGGTCAGTTTGGAGGAGCCACTGTGAAGATATTACAGACAGTCAACAGCCTAGTAACAGCAGAAAATAACTCGTGGTGTAGTGATGAGGGCGCAGCTGATACAGCATGACGCTGTGGACAGGAGCACACGAGACAGTCAACGGCCATGACCTGAGGAAATTGATTTGTTAGGTGGGCATGTTAAAAAATTTAAGGAGATGAAGATTCGGAGACCTTAGGAAAGGTGGCACTCAAGTAAATGATCATTTGAACAACAGTGAGTGAATGGACTGAGAAATATGGTGGATGGGTCAAAGGTAAACATAGGAATAAAAACAAGTTGAGCAGCTAGGAGGGTAACAGACTAAAAATAATAAAACAGTCTTATAGGCAATTGTAGTTAGTGAAGAGAAAGGACCTTTGTTATTTCACGTATATTTTTTTCACATTTTTGCTCCTCCAGTGGCTGATATGAAAGCCTTCCCATTAGATCCTTTGTGATTCCCAGACTTCTAGATTTTATAAGCCAATAAAATTTCACATTTTACTGGCATTAAGTTGCAGTTGCTAGCTTTCAAATGTTTTACTTATTTTTGACAGTTAAGGACAATAACAAGGAAGCTGCCATCTGCTGTCACTATAGTGGGCTAACATAAACATTTTAACATGAAAAAAGGCAGGAAAGGCAAAACTTCAGAATAAAAAAATGAGAAGTCTTTCCCAAGAAAGCACATTTTGAAATTGTCTTGTGCTTAAGTTTATATACACATACATATGCATCTATCTTTATTGTGTGTCATTATAACCACAACTTATTTTTTACTTATTTTGTTATAAAAGCTTTGCCATGGCGTGGTACAAGACTGATAACCAGCCTTTGGGTCCTAAGGAAGTGCTATTTCATCTAAATTCTGAAAAAAGAGGCGTAACTTAAGTGCATAGATGTATTCCAGCAGAGTATTCCGCGAAGAAGGAACGTCAGTGTAAGAGCGCTAGAGCAAGAGAGAGTGCGGTAAGCTTGAGGGACAGGAAGAATGTGACTGTGGCTGAAAGGCAGAGGCTGGCATCTGATGAAGATGTAGAATTAAGCCAGAAAAGAGGATAGCAGGTTGGGAGCAGAAGCTGAAGGTGAAAGGATCAGAACTTTTTCCTCTCATTGACTGCTCACCTTCTCCACCCTGAGCTACCTTTCCTGACCACTCTGGGAATTTGAATGGTGGGAGAGAGAAGAGTGTACTGGTTGAATAGTGTTATCAGATATTAATTCCACCTAGAACCGCAGAAAGCCTCTTTATTTGGAAATAGTGTCCATGTAGATGTAATTAGTTAAGATGAAGTCATAATGCATTAGGATGGATCCTAAATTCAATACGCCTTGCATCCTTATTAGAAGAGGAGAGACACTCAGGGGAGAAGGCTCTGAAGAGGCCGGCGGATGGGGAGCGATCCCTCTAAGCCAAGGAACACCAGCCAATACTGGCGACCAGCGGAAGCAAGAAGAGGCAGAGAGGGGTCCTCCCCACAGAACCTTCAGAGAGAGCATGGCCCTGCTGCTACCTTGATTTCAGACTTCTAGCCTTCAGGACTATGCTGTGTGTGGCGTTATAAACAGTTTGTGGTATTTGTTATGGCACCCTTAGAAAGCTAATGCAGGGAGGTGGGGGCAGCAGATTGTTTCTTATTGCCAGTTTTCATGTGCTTGCTTCATATTCTGTGTGCCTACAGCTGTTCGACCTTGGCCCTTTTCTTTTGTAAAGTACCCACGTGGGTTATTCAGACCCACCGCTGCCCTCCCTTGCCAGGCACTCCTCATTAACCATCTTGATGTAGGTGATATTTTCACTTGTGGTTCATTCTTTTCTAGGCTCTAAGAATCCTAATTGGCTTTTAACTTTTCTCTCCTATACCCTGTTCCCACTTTAGGTAGCCTCCAAGAGCGAAGCCCTAACACAACTCAGCACAATGCTTCTCCCCCATCTGTGGCCCAGAACGGCTCAATGGAAAACTCTCCAATGTCTTTTGCTTTATTGAATTCTGGGAACACAAGCCTACCTCACCTCAGCTACCTCCCTTCGCCCCACCAGTAGAACAATTAACCAGTGATTTCTTGTCTTCAGCATTTTCCAATGGGAGTAAAACCCCATCCATTGCAATTCCCCCCTCAAAGGTGCACATATCATGGTACCCTGGGGTACTCATTAAAATCCTGGTAATTAAATTGGATGCTGCAGACACCCCTCACCCCTTTCCCTCATAGGAGGAGGGCCTCATAACAACCAGCAGTTTTCTTAAATTTTGACCCCTGTCTACTCTTGAGATGAAGGACTTATGGGATGTTTAACTGGCTTTTATAAACCTCCTTTGAAAAATTTTATGTTTGCCTAGCACTTCTCTTTGATGCCTGATATCTGCCATTTTAAGGTGTTGCTTAAAACTTCCACCTTATCTTTTTGCTTGTGATGGGTTGTTTAATGTTTGCTTCTTCCTTGGAGAGTTACTTCTATAAAAGCAGAGACACATTTTTTTTTCTAACAATAGATCACAGCACCAATCTTAATGCCTAACTTATGATAAGATAATAAAGTATCTATTGAATGAATGAATGAGTGAATATATAGAAGAAACATGTTTCCCTGGTACAAAATTTTAAAATAAAAATTTCATGTGGTGAATTTAATTCATGTGATTTTTGATAGGGACATATTTTGTGATGTTTTAATAGGGATGTATTTAAAGATGGACTCTACTCTCAACATCAGTATAATAGAAGTTTTAAGCTAACTTATTTTATACCTTATCCTTAGATACAGTTTTCTCAAGGAGTATATGGATGGCATAGCTGTTAGAGTATCTTTTCTAAATAGCTTGTTTCTTAGCCATTTTTAAAAATCAGAAAACTTTTTGATATTAATTTCTTAATATATTATCTATAAGTATATTTATAGCTGTATAAAGATACCTGATATACACATATGTATCTGGTATCTATAAAGTTGTTTGAGGGCAGATCCGTATTCTTTAGAAACTGGACCATGAGGTGATATTATTTAACATTCCATTGTGAATACTGAGGTACTGATACCTGCCCTAAATTAAAGAATGTCTTACTTATATAAGCAACTATCCATTTCTACATAACAAATAACTCCAAACTCAGAAGCTTTAAACTACAAATAATTATTATTTTATACTCTCAGTGGGTCAAGAATCTGACTGTAGCATAAATAGATGCCAGTGGCTCAAAATCTCTCATAAGGCTGAGGTGAGGCTGTTGGGGTGGTTGTGGTATCATTCCACGGCTCGGTGCGAGTGGGAGTGGATGCTTTGCTTGTAAGCTCATTCATGTGGCTGTTGGTAGGCCTCAGATCTGCTTCCAAGTTCATGCATGCAGTTGCTGGTAGGCCTCAGTTCCTCACCTTCTGGGCTTCTTCATGGGTTTTCTGAATGTCCTCATAACAGGACAGCTGGTGACTCAAAAGAGAGAGCCAGAGTGAGAAAGGGAGAGCACCTGAGACAAAGGGAGAGCACCTAGAAGCTATAGTCTTTTTATAACCTAATATTGGAAGAAAGATCCCATTACTTCTGTATTTCACTCATTAGAAGCAAATCAATAAGTTCAAGCCACACTTAAGGGGAAGGGATTATACTAGAGTGTGATACCAGGAAACTACTTTAGAGGCTGCCTGTCATCTGCATGAGGGCCTAAAGCCAAAGCTAGAATTTTCTTGGGTAATTCAAATTTCTACGTTATAGAACATGAGAAAATTCTTAACTTCAATAATTTAGGTGCTTTTCTTACTATTTGACAACTTGCATGTGAAATTTTTTCTAAGAGTATTTCAAGCCATATTTGAGAGTACAATGGTGGGGATTACTAGGGTGCAAGTTCCTGAAATCTGTTAAATATTACATTGAGACAAACACCGTAAGGTTGTTGTAGAGAAACTTGCCATAATGTTTTGCAGAGATATCCAACATTTCCTTTTCATATCGCTCTCTCTTTATTTTTGTTGCAGTATATATAGGTAAACTTCCCAGATCTATATTCTAATTCATTAATTTTTCTTTCAGCTGTGTCTAGTTCATTGGTTAAATCATTCACTGACTTTTTAGAATTTTGATGATATAAAAATTTTAAAAATCTTCCTGTTCTTTTTGCAATGCCCTGCTTTAAAATATATATATTGTTTCTCTTTCTTCTGTTGTTTCTTTAACTATTTTAAGCATAGTTTTAAAGTACTCTGCTTCAGGTGGTTTTATTGCCTCTGGTTTTTGGATGTGCCATACGTACCTCCTGCTGTTTTATTTGATGACTCCTGCTTATGTTAGATTGTTTCCTCATACAATTTGCAATTTTTTATTTTGAACCTCTCTTCAATAAGGATTTTCCCCTCTGTTGGAATACTGTGGACCTTAAGTTATTGAAGTGATGCTATGTACTCATGTTAGTTCAGTTGGTTTAGGACTAGTTTTTAATTTCTAGGCTTGAGGATTCCACTACCATCCTGGAAGACATAGTACCACAAACTCTTCTGCTTTAAATTTTAAAGGACAATTTAATTTTTCTGTTAGGTCCTCAGTCCAAATCAGATACCCTTGTATTTCCTCTCCTTGACTTCCCTGGGGTAGTGATTTTACCCTGCTCCTCTATCACTCAGGTGTTATTCTTTCATTTTCCTAGCTTTTTATAGGGGTCTGAGGTTCTACATCTAAACAGACATATGTCTAAGGCTATGTTCATATCCCCAATGGACATTTAATCTGCAGCTCCTAGACATAAGTCTTTAGCTGAGTCTGAGAATCTACTAAGTCATTTACAAATCTTTGGTTTTACATTTCTTCTTTGTTGCTGGCACCTGGGAATTTCTCTTTCTTTCATTTAAATTCATATATATATATATCTTGATGTAATGAGTTATCAGAAATACATATTTGTTCATTCAGATGACCAACTGTACATTTCCCTGGTGTATTTGGTTTTCATCTGCAGTTCTTGGAAATACTTCAGAGCCTTAAAGGTGAAATGGGTGTCTTGTCATGTTGATGAGAAATTTTTGGACACCACCCAAGGATGGGGGCTATAGGTTGGATCAACCAATGGCCAATGATTTAATCAGCTGTGACGGCCCAATAAAGCCCTCACAAAAACCCATGAGAAGAGCATGTCTCACTCTTTTGCATGCTGCTTCTCTGTTGGAGAGAGCGTCCATGCTTGGGGAGCCAGAGCACTTCCTCATGCCATTAAGCCACAAGGATAGAAACTCACTTATTTGGGACCTTGCCCTATGTATCTCTTCATTTAGCCATTTACTTGTATCCTTTACAGTAGGTATCCTTTATTAAACTGGCAAATGTTAAGTGTTTTCCTGAGTTCTGTGAGCTGCTCTAGCAAAATAATCAAACCTAAGGGGGAGGTCTTTGGAACCTCCAATCTGGAGCTGGTAAGGTCAGAAGCACGGGTAACTGCCTGGGGCTTGTGATTGGTGTCTGGAGTTGGTGGTGGAGGGCAGTCTTGTAGGACGGAGCCCTTACCCTGGGAAATCTGGTGCTGTCTTCAAGCAGATAGTGTCAGAATTGGATTGAATTCTCAGACACCCTGCTTGTGTTCAAGAATTGCTTGGTGGTGTGTGTGGGAAGACCCCCTCCCATACACACACACGGGAATCAGGTCAGGGAGCCCTAAAGGATTTCATGGGGAAATACATGTGTGTGTGTTTACAAACACATGTATATGTATATATATATTCTTATTATTTTGATTATTTGTTATTTACTATTTGTAAAGCAAGAGAGGGTATCAGGACAGTGGGCCAAGTTGTGGGAACTGAGCTGAAAAAAATATAATTTTTGATTCAACCAGTTTACCTTATTTATTAAGGCTGCCTCTCTCTCATTCTTTATCATCCTTATTTTGTTAGATCTCCATATTTAGACAATGTCATAATTCCAGATCCTGTCCTAAATGAAATCTATGTCTGTATATAGCCCTCCGTTTCTCCTCACCCATCAATTAGTCCCTCTATCTGCCTAGGCACCTACTGTATCATTTCTTTTACCCTATAATTTAAAACTGTGTACATAAAATGCTTATGGAGTGAGAAGGCATAAATCCTTCTAGCTGAAAGAAATGCAATTAGTGCTTTGTGGAATTTGAGTGTGTCATGGCAAAACCCTGTTTTGCAGGGTGGCTTGGTGTAAAGAGAAGTAATAGAAATGTTCATAACAGAGCCCAAGGATATAAAAGTGCCTTTGTGTTTTTCATTACTAGGTTATTACTTGCCATTCTTTACAAAATAAACAGGAAGAAGTGTTTCCAGTTTCCAAAGTTCAAGAGTTTGGGGACAAACTTGAAAAATGAAAGCAGAAATACTTAAAGGACCACAGCTGAGGAGCACATATTTAAAGATGGATATTTTCGTACTAACAGAGATAGGATCACTATTTCTAAAAGCTGAAGTATGTCTAAACATTTTCATTCAAAAATGTAACACAGTAAACTTCTGCAACTTTACAATTTATGTAACCAAAAGGTGGCAGTGTTCCGTTTAGTTTCTTTTGGAACTTTACTTCCTAGACGTATAATTTTCAAATATATTCTGTGTCTAATTTATTTTTAAAAAATAATAAGCAATATTGCTATTGTCACATGGGACAAAAGATAATTATGGAGAAGAAAAAAGTTTTTGACAATTGGAATTTTAAAGGGTTTATTGTATAGAATCCTTTACTCTGAACAGCTACAAAAACAGACATTTTCAAAATCATATGGGTGTTCATATCCAGGATATTTTATTTGTTATTAGATCATCTCTTTGTTCTACTCTGTCTTGACTATTGATTGCTTCATTTTATAACACTGTGCAAGCATTGATTTATTTTCTGGTCTAAGTAGTTAATGAGGAAAATAATTTGGCTTTTAGGCTCATTGCAGACGATATATTTTCATCAGTATGATTAAAAGTTTTCTTCAAGAAGCACGTAATAAATATTTATGGCCATTGATAAGTAGGTTGAGGATAAATGAAAATATATACTTATGCTATTGGTATTACAATAAAAACAACTAAGATAAATAACTGAAAAGATTTCAATCCCAAATCCTTAATCTGTTCCAATATCTTAAAGCTTACTTGAGGCAAAAATTCTCTTTTACAAGTATATCCTGGCAAGAATTGGCCTAACAGTCAATTATTATAAACAAAATCCAGGTTTCTTAATTAAAATACAAAATGTTGGCTCTCCTACTTGGCCTGAAATAAGTTATGTCTTAAGAAGACTGCAGTTATGGTGGTGCCTCGTAATGCCACTGATGGTCAGAGCCTGTCGGGGTTTGTATAAAACCCATTTTTTTTAGAACTTTGCCACACTGCTGTTGGATTGTTTTTTCTTCTCTAAAGATTGGCATCAAAATTCTAATATTGAAGTTTAGGGATTTTGTTTTGAGTTTGGTCTGAATACCACAGGACTCATTTTTATTATCATAAATAGGAGAAAAAATGAACTCTTCCATGCATTATAGTCAGGTTTTTAGACCTGGGGATTTTATCTCTATACAAAAATTATAATTGGCTATATTTATCAAATTATATTAAACACAAATTCATGGGCCATTCATCACACTTTTAATTTTAAAACAACTTTTAAAGAAAGCCTTTATGTATTTGAATAATAACTATTTTTAGCTGAAATGAAATTAGTTTTCATAACAGATTTTATAAAAATGAAAAAATTTTATTTTTCAGTCTTCTTTGTTAGTGGCTAAGTCTTTTAAAAATTATTCCTGTAAAGCTCCTTTACTACCTAGCCTAAGAAAAATTTCTAGGACTGGACAGGTTTAACTAGTTTTAATTTCATATTTTTTCTACTCCCTTGCTTCCCATTTGGAGGAATGCAATGACAGTAAAATTACCTCCACTTGGTCAGTGAGAGGAAGAGAAAAAGTCAAGAACTGATTTTTATACCCTGGACTCGTATTATGATTGTTTACTTCTCTGTAGTTTTTCTCAAAGTACTTACATAATTTGAAAAAATGAAACTATCTTTTTAGTTCAAGGAAACTACTGGTAAAAGCACATATTTCTAGATTCATATTTGTTCATCTGGTGCACTTGCCTAGTATTACTGTCCATCTATTGGATGGTTATACGTCATGTTGGCATAAGAAAACATCCTTTAGGAGATAGCATCTTGACTTTTTGTGCATTAACTTGCAGGATGCATTTTGATGGTTTGTGTTATCAATGTGATAACTGACAATTTATATGGACCAGTCACTATCCTGACCTACATTTCTCAGACTTTAATATTATATTAGTAAAATAATAATATGTGTAAAAATTTATAAATGTTTGTTTACTGTTTGCTGTTGTTTAGCTACAGGTAAATGCTTAGTAAATATTTTTTAAACAATGGATGACCATTCATTCTATTGGGCATCTATATGCCAAACACTATGCTCAGCATAGAAATATAACAATACATAAAGTCCTGTCCTCCAGTAAGTAATGAAATCTAACGGTACCTGATGTTTATTACGTCTTATATGCCAGGCCCTATGCTGAGTCTTTTTACATTTATGAACTCATTTAATCCTCATAAAACCCCATGTGGTAGCAGCTGTTTATTATCCCCACTTTACAGAATCAGGACACTGAGTCAGGGTGTGGTTACACAGTGAAGAAGCAGTGGAGTCAGGATTCAAATTTAGTCTGGCTGCTGAGCATAGGCTCTTAATTACTGTTTTATCTTGACTGTCCAATTGTAGCACAGATTAATCCGTTCCCAAAATGTGCTGGTTGAGGATGAGTTCTGGGATGTGTTTTGCAAAACAGGAATCAGCTCCATAAATAAATGACTCCACAGTAAAACTTGCTTGGAATATACTGCATACTCTAACTCGCCTTCATCACCACCACCATTAAAATATCTTTCTTTATTCCAAATGTGTACTAGCAATATCTCCGTAAAGGTATGAAAATTACTCAGTAGACCTCTCAGTGACAGCATCCTGAAAAATAAATGTGGCAAATGCTGTCATAATGCTTGGTTGACACTTACGAAAGAATAATCATACAGTATCATTTAAGAGTCATAACAATCATCCACAATAGATGTTATTAATATCTACCCCTCCCTTTTTTTTAAATGAAGAAACTGAGGTGGAGGTGTTCAGTTCAGAGCTGCTACTTAAAACCACTCTGATACAAAACCTAACACTCTAAATGGTGTAGAGGAAATGTCTCCATTGTGGAACACCATATATTTGCAGACCTGCCTATATGATTCGGGGAATCTTTTTTCCAGCCCTTGGTCATATTGCTTGCTGGAGTCAAAGGTGAGCAGGCAAACTCTTGCTCTTGTCGCTAGCAAGCCCAGAATTGGACTGCCTCTGGAACGCCAGTGGAAAGCCTCAGGCTAGATGTGCATCTCAAATTTTCTTGCTTTTGCAGCGGAGAAACAGTTAGTGAATCAACCTATTTGTTTTGCCATGCACTCGGATACCATAGGAACAGATTTAAGATGGACTAATAAAATCAGAAGGAGATATCACCAGGGAGAGATGCTTTATGTCCTTCAAGATGGTAGGAGATTGTGCGTAAAGAAAACAGTATTAGATCCCTGACTTTGTCTAACTTTGTCTATCTGTAGACATAACAACCTTCATTTGGGGAATGATCTTTTCATAGTAATTCTTAAGTCATTTTTTCTCCCCTTCAAGTGATTAAACAGAAATACAAACATTGAGTTTCAATCTGCAGTACTTACCAATCAACAGAAAAGCTTATGAGAATCTAAATTCTACTGGGCCAAGTTGCCTATAATAAGTTATGAAACACATTGATTTTTATGAAGGCTTTTTTCATAAATTCTCTCATTTTAATGGGTTCATCAACCCTGATAGTGATGTATTGTTTTTTCCCCATTTCACAGATGAAGAAACTTAGATTCAGCAAAGTGACTCCTTGCTACTCTCTAGTTGTGAGATTCCAGAATGACTTTTCCAAGGTCATTCAGACAGTAAGTGGCAACATCAAGATGTAGATCTAGTTTCTTGGCTGACGTTCTGAGGAGTGACCAGGTGTAGTGAAGGCCTGCTAGAAGATCCAAGCATCCAAATGGGATACTTGCAAAGAACATGGTGTACATATTACAGGATGGTGACTTTTACAGTGAGGCCCTGTGGTTATTGATTTTATCTTTCCTAGTGATTCTGATTCCAGTGTATATGGATGATTCAAAACATCTGTTTGGTAGAGGAACCGCACCAGCATGCTCTTGGGTTTATAACTGTAGACCCAAGCACCCATTAACACGTGTAGATTTAGAACCAAAAAAGTTCAGAGCAACTGAACTGCTCCAGAGGGCCATGGAAATAACTTTGGCCATCTAATGAGTGCTTGAAAAGCTTGAACAGTTGTGAATATTGAAATCTGTACCACTCTGTTTAATGATCCTTGTCTAATGAGTCTTTCTCACTGATTTAAGAAGCATGTTTGAAAATATATGTGAGTTCTTTATCTACATATGAGGAATTCCTGGATTACATTAGAAATTGTAGAAAATCTGGCTTCACTTTATTTACTTTAAAATGGTTGGAAGATAACATACAATTAATAAACAACATATCTAAAGAATTTGCTAGGAAAAGTCTTAAAAGACATTTTAGAAGACAGTATGGAGTGATATTGCATGTTGGATTACAGCCTCCTATAAGGAGAAATGTGTCTCATGTCTAAATATAAAAATAATGAGAGTATGAAGTTAATGCTTTGGACTCAAAGATAATTATCTATTATGCCAGGGTGGGCTGGCATCAAGATGTAATTTGAATAACTACTTGGGTTATTTTCTTGTATTTTCATTATAAGGCTGCTTACCTCATTCAGATTCAGAGCTGTTATTGTTTGTATTATTTTTAACATTCTGGCTACAAATATTAAAAAGTTGTGAATGTTTCAAAAGGGTTTATTTCTTCATCTGAAAACTCTGAGCTAGAGTTGGGTGGTTAAGCTACAATATTTGCATCCTTTTCTACAAAAGCAGCTTAAATGTAAAATGCATTACTTGGGAAAATGTTATTATACTGCGATTCTATGTTGTCATTGTCTTGCTAATAAACATTCAGTGATAGAAATGCAACTGTTCTAGAAGGAAGGAAGAATAAAGAACTGGAGATTAGGAAGGGGAGAAGGGTAGGATTACCCTGAAGGAAGAGGGGGTGGTGAAAGGTGAGAGATAAGGAAAACAGTTACACGTTTGAAAGAGAGTTCTAGATAAGAAAACTAGGAGGGATAAAGCTTTTTAAAATGGAGACATGGAGATAAAGAGTTTATTGTCAAATGGAGGAACAAAAGATACCAAGAGAATGCAAGGTTTTAAGAGAAGAAAATCAATAGCTTTTAAATATAGAGAGTAACTGGGAATGGAAGATGGAAAGGAGATCCACTGCCAGAGGGACCTTCAGAAAAACAAATGTATACCTGAGGAATGCACATGTGCACACAGACACACACAGACACACACACACACACACACACCCCTTTCTAAAAACCAGGAAAAAAGGACGATTTCAGAACTGAACATATCCAGTATAGGCATGAAGGGCACCTGTTATGTGAGTTTAGAAGACTTTTTTTTTTTAATTGGAATTTTCAAGAGTTACATAATGGAGCAGGCCTTGTGATTCACATTGTATAACAATTCAGGAAAGAATCACAAATGCGAGCATAGAAGACTCTGTGATAAACAGATGCCATTTTGAGGAATATATTCTTATTCATTCTGTCATACAGCAGCACTTTGTAAGAAATTTTACTTTAAGCTCAGCATTCAAGTGCAAATATCTATGGGAGTTGTTCTAGAAACCACAGGCCTCTAAATTTCGGAAAAGCAGGGATTGTCTATTGTAGTAGATGCTGAATAAGCTGAATTTAGGGTATAAATGGGTGCAAAACATTTTCTAGATGCAAGCATTGTGTATTTATTTAAATAATTTATTACATAGTGGGGTATCTTAGCAACAATCAAGGAAAAAATCATAGGTCTTGTTCTAATTTGGGAACTCTGACACTGAAGCATGCACTTCTTAAGTGTGTCCTGGTTTAGATTTAGTTATTTTTTAGGGGTTCTCAACTTTGGCCACATTTTATCAGTATTAGAAAATATGGATACCTAGGTTCCACCTCAAGAGTCATGATTCCATTGGTCTTCACGATGGTCCAGCCACTAGTATTTCTTAAAAGTTCTCTCTGTTTGCCATTTGTGATTATAATGTGCAATCTGGTTTAGGAAACTCTGTATTTCAGGGATATTATATGCTTCAAACTTGAATATTAACAGTTATTATCCATGACCCTCATTATTAGTTGTATTTCCTCAGTGTACTACGTCTTAAGAAACAGTTCATATTCTCTTATGTTGCAGAATATTAATGGATCCCATGTGAAGTACATACAAGTTTTTTCTGTTGCTGATGGGGATAATTTTTGTGATATTGTTGGGGCTAATTTGTTAGGCTCTAAATTTATCCTAGGGCTCTAAGTGATGAGGATTCTATGAAGTATTGCTCGTTTCCTGGAAAAAAAGTTCCTGTCAAAAATTAGGGCCATTTAATTAAAGCATTACAGATAATAATAAATATGCTATTGTGGTGAGGTTGCATAGGTAATTTTTAAATTGCTTTCAAATGTTCTCATTTTGAACATATCATGACCTTGACAACATTTATAGACTTTTATCTTCCACTGAGGATGGGCTTGCTGTTCATGGGAACGACTGGGATAAATTGGCAGTGGTGATTTTTATTGAACTGTTAACACTTGCACAGATTTTGAATGGGTCAGTCTGTTGATAAGATCTGGAAGGGTCTTCCACCTGCAGGAGGGTAAACTATGAAAAGTGTGGGTTTAAGGACTTTTACTTTGGTACTCTCCAGTTAGGCTTAAGTACTTTTTCCCATCTCCAGACGTTTTCAGACCTAACCTCATCCCAGTGTTTATTGTGTATCTCAACTCTTTATATACCTGCCTTTGCCTTAGCAGGTGTGTTAATTACTAATATTTGTTAAACAAAGAGTAGTCACTTTCAATAGCTTCTTGCATTGTAATATGGGTCATAAAAACAGCACCACCGTGGCCCTCCCCCCGCAAAAAACCCCAAACAAATAAGCCATTACAACTCCAAGGGTATTAATTGACAGGAGCAGAATTTGCTCTTTTGGGTCAAGGGCCACATTAATTCAATTGGCAGTCACTTAATCAGCTCTCACAGTAATGACAGACCAAGGTATCTTGCAAATGCTAATGTAGTTCATTACATGATGCTTTTCCTTCTGACTCATTATGAGTGTCTATTATTGACAGAATTGTGTAACTTGATTCATAACTAAAAGATGAAGCACATAATAAGCCAGTTTCTTTATGATTGGAACATTAGCGGGCTAGGTGAGCCTACCTATTAAGAGATCCAGCAGTTCGTCAGCTAGTGTGCCTAATGAATCCTTGCAGTGATTGCTTCCAGAAAGAACTGCCCTTAAAAAAAAAATCTCTGGAACATTGTTCATCTTTGTTAAGAAGTCGGTTGTTTGATAAATATTAATTGAACTACTAATGTGTACTATTTAACCCAGGTGAAGAAAGTAAATTCAGCTCCTACTTTTAGGCCCTTGCATTTTAGTTAATCTCTCAAGAAAAAAAAAATAGAGATATCTCAATTGATAACCACACCTAAATAACAATTTGATGCCATTAAATAAATTGAAATGAAATATCATTTGAGTGTAAACTTTGTGAGGACAAGAATACTGTCTGATTTTATTTGTGTCTAAAGCATATAGCACGTTATAGACACAGTAGGTATTCAGTAATGGCACGTTGGACAAATACGGGCTTCAAAAGGCTGGGGTGTTGTAAATGAGTTTTTAAAATCACAAAGCACTTTACAAATAAAGATATTCCTTCATGGTTAATTACGTAATTGCTTAATGGTCAACCCACCTATTTAAAATATTCTGTCCATCCGGATGTTGGATAAAACATCTACACTAACAATTTGAGCAAATGTTCTGAAGTCAGTTAGCTAGAGTTTACTTGTCAGATACAATTCTTGGACTGGTGTTTCTTTAAGTGTTTGATTTTTAATGATTATATGCTGGTTTATTCCCCCTTTAGTGACTATTAGAATACCTACTCTCCTGAAATAAAAATAAAACAATCGTAGGAACATGTAATAATATGAAGCATATTGAAAAATCCTCTGTCCTTTAAAAAATATTCAGTAATGTCACTATCCATTAAGAATACCAACATTTCAAAAGTTTTTGGTGACTTCATTTTATTATTCATTTCCAAGGTTTCTTTAAAAAATATTAATTAGATAGACAAAAAGCACACACTGCCTGTGATTACAATCTCTTTCAGGTAACTGTAGGCAAATTTAAGTCAGCTGGTGGTGGTGGAGTACCACTGTGCCCTCCTTTAGACCACTATTATGCACACCAAATTCTCTTTTTATGTATATATATATACACACACACTATATTTTTGGCTCAAAAGAAGAGTGAACTGGAGGTAATTTAACACCATAGATGCTGCTTTGTTCTGCACATCTTTATGTTTTCACCAAAAAGATTCTAGAAAGGGATGATGTCTTCCCTGAATTCTCACATTACTGCCAGCATCTTCAGCCCCTAAGTGGTCTCCTTCCCACCCTTCCTCTTTATTCCTTCGAGCACAGTCTAAGAGCTTCTGCTTAATCATCTTAAAATGATTTGAGGTTGTTTTCAAACCCAAGAGATAATTAGGAACACATATTGGGTATCTCTTTTTCACTCCAGCCATATCTTTCACAGAGGAATTTTTGTTTTAAGGAGAAAACAATGACAACAGCAAACAACACAACAAAACCAGGGGTAAAACAGAAAGACCCTTCCAGAACAACACAAATTTACAGATGCTTCAATTTTTCTTTGAGCATGTTTGTTCTGAAAGACTGACTCTTGGACCTAATCGATTTTCAAATTCACAGAGTCACATTTTACTGAGGGGAAGAGAAAAATGGACAGAAAGAATGACAGAGGAGAAATACTTCTTACTTGGATTCACTTGTCTCCATTCCCCACCAGAAGGTTGCTTACATTAGTTCATACCCCAGGCAAATACTTTATTATGAGTGGTGGGTCTTGTTTCTGAAAGCTTCTCTTTAGGAACAATTTTTGTGATGTCCTGAATGTTTTTCCTGTCTCAGTGTCTTCCTTCTCAGCATATATATTATTCAGTATGTTCAATGACTTCTGCAACTTTTAAATACATTCTCTGAAGTTTGGAATGTTTATACCATGCAGTTGCAAAAGACTTTATCTTTCAAATTGCTCTCACATATTTAAATACAAATCTACCTGGGAATCGAAATGCTGTAGTGAAGGACATTTACTTTTAATTGAAAATGAATCTGACTTTTCATTCAGTGGTCAGCATTTCCCCTTTATTCTTGGCAGGTTTTTTTTTTCTTCTCCTTCTTCTTTATTTTCTTCCTCTCATTGCACATGTTGATCCTTTTGAAAAATGAATGTTTGCCAAATCTAGTCTGAGTTGGAAGGGAAGGTGGGGGGAAGGGTAGATACTAAAAATTCTAACTAAGAATACTGGCAACTGATTTCCAATACAGAGATAGGCTATATTCCTGGTTAAATAAATAAATTATAATTACACTGATTGATATTATAAATCATGCTTTGGGCAAATGAATTTTTTGAGGTTTCTGACACCTAGACTCATTTTTGTTTTTCACTTGTATCTAGAAAAAACATTCAGACATGTGGAAGATAATAGGAGTTATTTCTTCCTCTAATGTGGCCAATTTTTACTTGTCACTCTATGTTGTGCTCTAGAGACATGAAACAAATTCATAACCTTGATAATTTATTTTAATATGTAAAGAAGCTTTATCTGGCGCATGTCTTCTAAATGCAGAGGCTTTTGGTCTCAAAGTACTTGATCTGAATCTGCACCAATGCCCCCAAAATTCTCAGTTTGGTTTGAATATGAAGTAGACAATTTCAAGAATTTTAGTGGTTTAAACCATTTCTTACTGAAGTGATATTCCTTCACTTACTTCTGACCTAATGCTACTGCTATCCATGTGATATCTGTTTTTTAGAGGTGTTCCATGTCTGTCATAATTGGGTCTGATACTGTGGCATCCTACATGGCTGTTAATAAAGAATTTTCAGTGGAGCAAATATTAAACAGCGTCTTCCAGTTGTAGTACAGTGAGTTAATATAAGAAAAAAGATGTATAGAGTTTAAGATTCTGCAAGCTCTTTCACTATCTTGCCTTCACCAATAAACTGAAGACTTGTGAGGAATATGGCTTTGCTTTAGACACTCAGAGGAAATATTTAAAAAGGAATTACACAAGAAACCAGGTGCCTCTAGGTAAAGGAAAAACATTAAAATTTTATAATAGTTCTAGAATTTGTTCGATAAATCTATGCTGGTATCAGAATAATATCCCAGACAATGAAAGTACTGTGAGCCCTAAGGTTAAGTGAGAGCTTGTAAGGAAAATTATAGCTGCACGAAAACACTGTAGACTTCCAAATTTTAAAGGCATTAAACATTAAGGATAAACATGTACTTTGCTCATTTTCGCAGATTAAGTGTGGTATTTTTGAAAGGTGTGCACTTTCCCCATTATACCCATCAAATTTTAAAATCACAAATTTCAGTCTATATGTAGTCATGAATATTTGACTTGTGTTTATTTGCATGGGTTAAAACAAATCAAAGTACTAAGTACAACTATGGGAAATATCTAATTTGTAAGTCTGTTTATATTTCAACTGAAATGACTTAAAAGTTAAGAATTATGACACTACATCTTAGGATATTTGAATTTCAAGTGTACTGACTTAAGAGAAGTATGCATATACTTTTCTGCTTAAAATTTTGGTATTTAAAGACCATTAAAGCTGGGTTATCTAATTACCATTATTGAATTATTATAACTGCTGTTTTGGGATCTAGAATATACTTACTGGTGATTAATTTTCTACCGTATTTTATTCTAAAAAGATCTGGCTGTCATTAAGAAACAACAAATTAACTGCAATTTATGACCCTTCCTTTTATTTCTTAAGAAATAAACTTTAATAACTTACAAAAACTAGAAAAAAGCCTCAGATACAGAGCTGAGACATATCTTGTTAATTTAGCCACAACCTGAGATTTAATATAGAAGTGTCTTAAATGTGTACTATTAACAGAAAGATCTAAAGGAGTACTATATAAAACTGGTGGCAAAATTTTCAGCCCGCTGCTTGAAAACTGGCTTTTTTGCCCCAGAGAACTTACATGCCCCACGCATCACTGTGCCCTGTTAGATACATGGCTATAAAATTGCGAAAATGGAGGCTTTTCTGGTAGCAAAAGGGTTAAGTTCTTTTTGCTTTACCAGTTTCAAATTACAATGAGAAGCCTCTTCTTTCCCAGCAGGGTTGTGCTTACATTACTCTTTAGATCTCCCTTGAAGAGGGCTGGTATATTTGTGCCTGCTGGAGGTGGAATTAACAGTAAGAAGGAGAAAGGGGTTGAATGGACTTACAGGAAGGTTTTCAAGGAAATTCAGGGAAACACATTTACTTGAATAGTACAACCTTGAGTCTTATTTTACACTAAGACGACACAAAAGATGGTAAAGTTATCACCAAGCTGCCGGACAAATATATATTCCAACACCAAGGTGCAGATCAGCATAGATCTGTGATTCAGAAGTGAGGATTTGTCTTGGAAAGAACTTCAGGGTTGAGAAGAACTCAAGAGCAAAGTGAAGATAACTTTGGAAATACAGTTTATCAGAAGATCAACTTTCCTTAATTCAAATACCAAAGGCCTGATTATCATAAATTCTTATAGGAATGCATAGGTCATCTGATCAAATCATACTAGCCGTCTTCTGCTACATCAATGCAGCAAAAACTCTTAACAACTGTGGATAATTGGAAATCTGAGTTCCAGCTTTCTTAGGAATAACTACTCTTGACATATTCCGAAATATTTAAAATAAGGCAGGAAAGTCAGTGAAGATGTGTCCAGAGATGTCACTGTCATGAAGGATAGGTAAATTTGTTTTTTCAGCTACTGGGAAAGTGTATCTCCTAGCAACTTTTTTTTTTTTTTTTAAAGAGGACAAGAAGGACTAAAAATACCAACTTTTGCTTTTGGACAAAAATGCATCTGACTGTATTTTTACTTAGGGGTATTGTGGGTTTCCTCTGGAGCTGCTGGGTTCTAATGGGTTGTGCAAACGGAGGCTTGGGAGACAATCATGTCCACTCCAGTTTTATTTATAGAAGACTACGGAACCACGAAAGACGGGAAATACAGAGAGAAATTCTCTCTATCTTAGGTTTGCCTCACAGACCCAGACCATTTTCACCTGGAAAACAAGCTTCCTCTGCACCTCTCTTTATGCTGGACCTGTACAATGCTATGGCCAATGAAGAAAATCCTGAAGAGTTGGAATACTCAGTGAGGGCTTCCCTGTCAGGAGAGACCAGAACAGCAAGAAAGGGGTACCCAGCCTCTCCCAATGGGTATCCTCGTCGCATCCAGTTATCTCGAACAACTCCCCTGACCACCCAGAGCCCTCCTCTAGCCAGCCTACATGATACCAACTTTCTGAATGATGCTGACATGGTCATGAGCTTTGTCAATTTAGGTATGTTGTTCGTTTATTCGTTAATCTGTGTTATTACAAAGTGGAAGTTTTCCTAATACTAAAGTAGCTGCCTGGTAGGTGGTCATGTTTACATAAAGTCATTTTCTATACCTCTCCTCTCCAGCTTCTGTTTTTCTTCTTTCACTGATGCAGTGTTAAGATTTTGTCTTAGCAACGAAGTTATACACACACACACACACACACACACACACACACACACGCAGGTATATATACATAAAATATTTTTAATATGAAAAGCTAAAATTAAACACGATTT
This sequence comes from Smutsia gigantea, assembly GCA_032199065.1. Taxonomy (NCBI): domain Eukaryota; kingdom Metazoa; phylum Chordata; class Mammalia; order Pholidota; family Manidae; genus Smutsia; species Smutsia gigantea. The sequence goes on from JAVSCE010018752.1 coordinate 106,887, forward strand.
GGGTAGTTTTTTTTTTCAGATCTTGCTGAAATTTCAACCTTGCTTAAATGTGTGGATAAACAGGCATTAGTCTGAAAAAAAAGAGAATTTATGAGGATACCTAAGCTTTGGGCAATAATAATAATAATAATAATACAGAAATAAGCCTTTACAGATGGAAAAGTAGAAGTGCTCTTCTGAGCCATATTTTTGTTAAGCATATGTTTATGTGCCACTTAAAACCACTTAAAAACCCTCATATAAGAGAGGCAACTACTGTGAAACTATTGATGTGAAATTAATAAGATCAAATAATATTGTAAAAGATTAGTAACAAAGATGGTCAGGGAGAGATTTTGAAATTCTGTGAAAAATATTTTGGAATAGAAGTTTCAATCTAACATTTCTTAACTGTAATGATTAAGATATATCATACCTATTTGATTTTTTTTCAGAAGCAAAGTAAATGTAAAACATGCTATTGCAGTCTTTACCTAAACAAAATTTTCCTTTTTTATTTAAAGCAACAATTAATTGAAAAGTTCTCTAATTAGCATTATTAGAGAGTAACTTTTTAAATATGTTTTGCTCAATGCTGGTATTTTCATCATAGTTTTTAAATATTGATAATATCCAGTGGAAAATTAGCACCTAATAGTTCATCTCACAATAATATTAAAGAGTTACCAATTTAAAATATTTTACAAGGGCTTTAATTTTCTTTAAATACTTAACAGAGACTGAAATAAAAATCTACTACCTTCAGACATTCAAACAATAACACAATATGTTTATTTTAAGACAAACTTTTATCAACAAATTTAATCACTTAGAATGGAGAACATTTTAATATAGGTACTTTAAAAACTTTTAAAAATGCAATCTGCTTTGACTTAAAATTGACATGTTTTATTACATACTTAATTAAAACTTCCTCATACAGTAACTCAGAATATCATTGAAAAGTCAGATAGCAAAAAATCCTAATAACACATGGATGCTTTTATAACATGTGTTGCTTAATATGCTCTGCTCATTTGCTCTTAAGCAATCTTAGCATGGATAAGGTGCTTAATAAATCATGTTTCATGTTACTAGAGACAAAGCTTTCATTATTAAATTTTAGTACATCATCATTGGTTGCCCTAATCAGGTGTCATGGATGCCTTTTTAGCTGCATATAATTAACAGGTTTCAGCTGGAACTTTCAAACCATTAAAATATAGCATAATTCTCAATTACTTTAATACCTTTTTCCTACTATAATTGGCATGCAAATGTGATGCATGGTGCATTTTTCTTTGTAGCAATTTCTAAGGCATTATTCAATAATTTAAAGTAGTTTCAATATTTTAATAGAAAAATGCCAATCTAGCATGATTTACACATTCATAAAATAAATCACTGAAAAAATTCAGTTCAGGTCACCTAAAAAGAGACAGGGAAGAATGTGTTATGTACGTTAAAAAAACAGCAGCTCAATATGAATGTGTCCTAATAATGCATTTATTATAATTGAATATTTTGATCATTCACAGAAGTGAATTTATTTTTTTAGAAAGGAATTAAGTATGATTTTGGGACCGGTGTGACATTACTATTTATAAATCTACATAGAATAAGTGAGAAATAATAATAAACCATTTTATTCAGTGATTTCTAAGACCATTTTTATCATTAAAGAATACTTATATTTTTAAACCAATGATGTTTTGGTTATATTGTTTAGATTATATAACAAAGCAGTTTATTAACTATACCATAATATACAATTATTCATTTTACCCTAGAAAAACAATATTATATATAAGCTGAATACATTTTTTTATCATGCCTAAACTGCTGAGTAGTGATTCATCCTCAATAATAAACTATATTCTTTTCTTTATTTCATGATTCCAAACTAAACGTCTCACATGATATTACTGACAAGTTGATTCTAGCAATAAGTGCATTTTTCTCATATTCTATGAGGAAAATTGAGCCACAGTTTTTATTACTATCCTTAGACCATGTATTCTAATATATCCAAAGCTTACAACCAATCACTGCTCAGTAAAAGGCTTTAACTTCCGTAGTTCTTCCATAATGAAATAGGTCAAAACATACTTAGAAAAGGTAAAAGTGTTACGTCATTATTAACTGTGTTAAGACTTTCAGTGATTCTTAATATAACATTCATTAACAAATATCTGCAACTTCTTTCATGTTCTTATATGACTCGAGGATTTTATTTCATTTTATTTTTTAGTCTCTTAAAATATATGTGTATAATGAGGACTAAGAGCAAATGCTCAAATTAACAATAGGCAAGGGATTGTATTGAGGAAGTCACCTGGATATTTAAATATGTGAAAATAATCTGTAGACATTTCCCATAGTAAGTTGAATTATATAAAAAGGATCTAGTAGCATCCTTTTTATTAATGTTTGCATGCGTCATTTTCAAGTCAAATATTATAGTTTCTACAATTATCTTGTCATTTAGAAAGACATTTTTCCAACATAAGTTTGGTTCAAGAACAGTTAAACCTGACTCAGATTCTGAATCAGGTTTAACAAAATATTTATTTTTTAAACTTCAAGTGAGATGTTTTATGATCAGAAGTGAAAAACAGATTAGACTTTAGTAAAAGGAAAAATAAAATGTGAATCAATTGCCTTAAGGCCAATGTAAACAACTAAATATGAAACCAAACACATTATTTTGACCTTTAAATTATCTTTAGTTATCTGTTCACTTTTAAGAAACTTTGCGAGGAGAAAAGTTCCACTCTATTGTATTCCTTATTCTTAGGCCAAATCTGTCAGCCTTAGAGTATCTAATTTTAAACATTGACTTCTCTGTTTTGTCCCTAAACTGTTGAATATCAGTGAACTTTTTGCTTAGTACCATTTTTTTGTAACAAAAGTATCTTTCTAGTAAATTTTTTCTTCTTTAACCATCCCTTTTTAAAAAATGCTAAAGGTAGTTTACATATCAGATACCTATGCAAATGAAAGACATAATTAGGTAATTGATTTGCAATATTTAAGTAATCTCCTGTTTACATAAAAACATGTAGTGCATTTCTAAGGTCTTTTAGTCAGAAAGTAATTTTTTTTGGTTACTTGGTGATAATTAAAATGACATAACATTGTAGAAGTTTTAGAAGAAATTACAAAAACCAGTGAACCCAGGGAATTTACTTTTATCTTCTTTGCCTACATGTATTTCTCTGATAAAGAAGAACTTTGGTTTTATAATGTTTTTTTGGTAAGTCGGCTTAGAATCAATTACTTCTTAGATATAATTCAAACATATATATTTATTCTCAAGCATGAAAGTATATAAATGTGGTGCTTAAATTTTTTCATATTTTATAACAATATACATAGCATGTTAAGACATGAAACAGAAAAAAATGCTTTCAAAACTTCAAATTAAACCCTCTATCCTTGTTTCCCCAAATCATTAAACTCTCTGAGTACTGGAAGAAAAAGAATGCTTATGTCTTCAGCTGACAGATTTGAAAGACATCATTGATATTTATTGCTGTTTTTGGCTGACTCAAGTGCTCTGTGGAGAGGAATTTATATACAGATCTACCTAAAGATGCCTATCCATACAGCCTCTCCAACAGGGTTATGAACACTTGTGTAACATAAACACACCCATAAACACATGAAAATAATTTTTTTTGAGGGTGTGTGTGATGGGATGGGCGGAAAGATGATCTGAAATCATTATAGTACGTGTTCACAGGCCATGCTTGGAATAACAACTAATATTGGGTAAAACAATCATTCTTTAAAACCTTTAAGTTTCCAAGAGATAAGAAGTTGCTGTGGGCGGAGACCTTTTTCTCTTTTCTTCAACAACCCTTGGCTTTCATGAACATGATCCAAGACTTTCTGCTACTCCTTTCAAGCTATGTTATCACTGAAGGATGGACATAGCGGCAGAGATAGTTATAGGCATAATTGAATTGAAAGTTTTCTTGCATGTTTTAATGGTCCTTCACAAATAGCCAGTTTTAAAAGTTTAAGATGGTACATCTGGAAATAGGAAGGTCTGATAACATGTACCAGGGCTTGGGACTTCCTCACCCATCACCTGCGGTTCCCACCCCTTCAATCTGCCATTTTTCCAATATAGCCTCCCCTCTCCTCAACCCATGCTCCCGTCACATTTTTTTAGCCTTTCCTCTTTAGTCCTGTGGTCTCTGCAGCTCCAGGCTTCCTTGGCACCCCTCTCCTAACTGTCCCCCCCCTCGCCTTCACGGGGTCTGCCTTTGGTCCTAGTTTCTTCATAGCTGGAGGCTTAGATTAGCTGAAAATCAATTAGTTACAGCTTGATCATTTAGGTACAGTCTCCTGTTTTCTCTCTAGTTGAGAAGGAAAAGGTCATGATGTGCCCATCGCAGCCCCTGCCCAGGAGGAGAAAAGCTCCCCAGGGCATCAGAGCTGGGCTGGCTGTTGCCATCCCCTCTGATTGTTTCTCCGCCATCCCATTCATCTTTGCCTCTTCACCTCTCCCTGAGGATCCCACTGACGGAATTTAATTGTTTTTGCCTTTGCTATTTTATAACATAGTTAAAATTTAAAAGGGGACATTTAAGGGAAAGTTAAAAAAAAAAAAAAGGAACAACGCACTATTAAACAAAAATAACACTAACCAAAAATGCATAGTTTCTAAAACGCTTTTGCTTGTATTATTTTTATTTAATACTCATGCCCTGTCTATGAGATTATTCCCTTTTTTAAATTGAGATGACATGATGAGAGAGGATAAAGAGATCATGAGTAACAGTTGGAGGCAGAGAACAATGAGGATGAGACAGAGAAAGACATAAAGTATTTTTTTAAAAGCCCTTGAAAGAAAGAAAATGAATGAATTGAGTCATTAGAGGCTCATCTCCGGCCTGTGCAGGTGGAGGCTGTGTTGGGAAATCCTCAGTCTACCTCACACTGACACAACAGCTAATTCAACATCCCAACCACATTAGCTCCCAGGGAAAACCCTTTCATCCTTCCACCCTAAAATACCGAAGTGGGGAAAAAGGAGGGGGACTGTGTGTACAAGGAGCACACAGATGGGTTACTTACATTTACAGTCATAAATAATGTAGTAGCTCAGCTTGAAAAAACCACAGGTTGAAGGGAAGAGGCTTGCTTGACGCACAGAGAGGGGCTGAGATCAGAGAAGCCACTGAATGGGTTGGAGCAAAACAATGAATCCCTTGTTCTAAGTAATATTTATGAGCATGGCTTTGCACCTTAGGTTCATATTTTATTGGCTGGGCTGTGGGGTTTCCCCATTTGCTCATCTCTTAAAATAATACCTTGGGCTAAGATATCCTTTAAAATACTCCAGTCAGTCCTGACAACTGGCCCATTTATTTGGGGCAGGGAGGGATCTGTTGTGATTTTGATGTTAGACTGCGATGGTTAAAGTCCAGTTGTGGAAATTAAAGTTATGACAGTTCGATTCAAAATAATAGTGGGAGTATTCACCTGCGTTTGGGAGGCGTTTATAAGAATGTACATATCCAAGTAGTGACCCCTGATTTGTGTGAATTTTTTCTAAACAGTTGTGGCAAATGTATAATCTAAAAGAGGTAGAAACAAAATCTATTATAGTATATGGTGCTTAAAATAAGGGGAAAAATCATTTCTAGATTAGTAAGAAGGATCTTCAGTAGTTTTGGAAGAAAGGAAAACAAAAACAAGCCTTGTTAACCAAAGAGGGTGCATGTCCTTTACTTGGAAGGCAGCGAATTACATAGTCATCACATAAAATGTAGAAAGTGAGACCTTGTATAATTTTAAACAGTTTGATCGGTATAGAACTAGAACTAGAACATGTGCTAGTTTATAATTTCTGAAGTGATGAAGATGTCTGTCTTCATAGCAATGTATCCTTTCATTCTTTTCGTAAACCATAGAGTATCGGTATGAAGAAACTAGTTTAGAAATAAATTAATTAAATTATCTCTTGGATCTTGTGCTTATTTAACTTCTTTCTGGAAGTCAATAGCAACTTTTTTTGTTCTTGTTGTTTAACAGTTTCCTGGAATTTTTAGAAATAAAGAAAATAGTTTAAAACGTACAGACTAACAGATGTAAATCTCATCTAGATTTTTATTTAGGATGATGAGACATGTCGAAATGAAAAGATTTGTTGACATTTACAAACCCTTTCAGCCATTCTTGCTGTCGTGACATAAGAAACTCAATAGTATTTGTTGTGCACAGATTTTTCTGCCCCTTATGTAACTTTGTGATTAGCCTTCCTGTAGAGGAGACAGTCATTTCCAGAGTCTTAATTCCATGGCATATTACTGCTTAGATGGATTTAAGGTTTAATTATGGATTAAACCTAATTGCTTTCCTTTCTGTGCTTCCATCACAGAAGCAGAGTAGCATAGAAGAAGCCAGAAAGCCTGAATTGGAATCCCATAGTCTACACTTTCTAGCAGTGTGACCTTGAGCAAGTTACTTAAATTCTCTCTGAGCCTCTGCTTTCTTATCTAAGAAGTGCTGATAAAATAGCATCCTCTTCACTGAATGTGGAGGGCATTAAGTGAGTTAATAAGCCTACAATTTTAAGAACAGTATTTGGAACACAGATCTCAATAAATCTTCCTTGTTGTTATTAGAGTTATATTTGTATCTAACATCTGTACCATATTTGCAGTTGTGGCTAAGTAATTTGTGGAGCCCAGTGCAAAATGAAAATATGGGGCCCCTTGTTCAAAAATTATCAAGAATTCCAAGATGGTGGCAGCAGAATATTAGACCCAGCATTGGGCCCTTGTGAGTGCAGGGTCCTTTGCAATGGCACAGGTCACACACCCGTGAAACCAGCCCTGCACATTTGAGTACATGTTGTGATGGCAGGAACCACATCCTATTGATCCTTTTTTATCCTCAGTGGTGTATCAGGGTTCCGGAAGGTAGGAGGCCACATGCACAAACGGAATCATTTGAGGAGAGTTTAAGTAATGTTAAAAGGCCTATAATGTTAGCAGGCTTTTTAGCAAACAAGCTAATGTAGCGTAGTACCTGGAACATCTGGGGAGCCTTTCCTCCCTATTCCTGGGCAGAGAGCAGAAACAGTTACCAGAAAACTCAGAGGAGAGCTGTATGGGGAAGGTATCCTGACAAGAACGGTGGCCTTTGTGAGCCAGGTGCCAAGCAGCCAACCCCTAGATTCTCAGCAGGGAGGAAGACCAAGGAATAAGTACCCTGACGATACTTTTCTGCCACATTTCCATTGGCTGATCCTCACTGGATGCCAAAGGGCCATGGAGCCCACTGGTGCAGCTCATAAAAGTCAGAGAGCAAAGGAGACCGAAGTGGAGGGCGGGCCTTGAGGCACGACGGAGGGTATCTGGCGCAAGCGGATAAACAGTTATTGAGGTCAACATGAATTCTCGAATCACTTCAGTTTCACTGTAAGTTACCAATGCATACATTAACCTTTGTCCTGGTTAATTTATTTAAAAAGTCAAGATAGAATCAGAATTTAGTGTGAGAGTCAATTACTTCATGAGTTGGTGAAGTGACAAAAACAGGCATGGCATGATGAAAAAAAATCTCAAATTGTACATGGATCAGTAATTTCATGTGAAAGGTATATATATATATATATATATATATATATATATATATATATATATACACTGAAATGATTTTAGAGCAAACTGCATGTGGAAATATAAAACAAAAACCCAGAGAGAAGTAGCACTTTCAGATCACAACACCAACAGTAGACTGCAACTGCCAACACGAAAACTCAGTATGGAAAGCACGGAGCATATGCTAATACAAAGAGCAATATATGTTTTCAATCTTTGGGCCTATTTATTCTCAATCCTATGTCATTCCTCCTGAAATGACCCATGGCTGTGTGTTAAAGGTTTTTCAGCTCTAAGTGGAAACATATGATATTCTTCACAGTTAATGTTGCAGGCAGGAATAATGTTAGGAGGTAAATCGGGATTATTGTTTTTCTTCTTTGCCACCTTTACTATCCTCTGGCAGAGTTCCTGTGAGCAGAATTTAGTGGAGGAGCAGGTATGTCTGCTATTTAGCTCTCATAAATAACCAACTGCAAAGCCTCGAGGCCAGAGCCAGCCCCCTGCCCTTTAATCACAGACAAGCATTGAATAGAACAGCTCCTTTCCAGAATAGTCTATGTTCGCCTTCAAAGCTACTAAGGGTGGTAATTTAACCTGATTTTACTTCTATAATTATCAAAAGCAGAGGAAGAGAGGGTTCAACTGAGCCTATGGATAGGCTCCCTCCAAATAACTTTGATGCAGGCATTGAAGACTTAGTGGGGAAGCAGTGGAGGCCACCAATTAAGTAGGCTCTGTGCTTAGTGTTTGGCTTCGAGGGAGGAGGGACTACTTGGTTCCCTCACTGTATCAGTAGGGTGAAGTGTAAGGGCTTTTGGAGTCAGACTGGTCTGATGCCAGCTTTGCATGAACAGCTGCATACCCTCAAGCAAACAATTTCACTTCACTGGAACTGTTTCCTTATCTCTCAAGTGGCAATCATAACCCAGAACTGTACTTAGGACTTGAGAAGGTAAGGTTGTAGGCCTTGAGTACACATGAGAAAAGAACTCAGTTAATGGTCCCTACTGCTACCACAACTGGTACTCCTACTCAGGTGGAATCTGTGGCATTCTGACGTTGGGAAGGCTACACCCTGTCCACCAGACTGTCAGATGAACGCCTTGCTGACTGTGGGACATCATGCATATGGCTTTTCCTTTATTCCCCTCTCCCCGAAAATAATGAACTCTTGAATTTCACTGGCTACTGCCTTCCAGTTGGACCGTTGATGGATTGTATTCCCTCACGAGGATGTCCTGGAAGAGGTCAGGCCAAGGCAGAACCCACAACTGTGGGGCTTCCCTTTGGCACCCAAAGGCAACATTTTCTGTCATGTGCTGCTGAAAGCTGCTTTTCATATTACCTTTGGTCAGATTCCTAGAATGAACCCATGGTTTTCTTTAGTTCCAGATATTACCTGTTCCATTTCCTTGCTTGTTATGGAGAAGGGGAAACTGATTGCCAGCCAAAGTAATAATATACAATTAGAAAATATTTGGTTCTGAAGACATGGGCACTTTCTAAAAGGCCTTTTGAAAGAACGGAAAAAAAAACCTTGAAGAGTTTTCGTGCATATTTTCATAGGCCACCTTATTTTTTTAGTTTTAATTTTTTAAAAAGTTGGTTCATGATGAAAATCTCTGTGAATAAGGTCCTGAAGTCTAAATAGAAAAGTCACCCTGTTCAAATAATCATTCAACCATGGAGCTTTTTGTATTGCATGCCTCAAATGATGTTTGAGGATATGATCTTCTGATTTGCAGCCATTCTCATGACTATGGGTATCATTATTTTGATTTCTCTTTGATACCATTCAGCTTTAAGTATTTTGACTTTCCTAGGCTGTTTGGGCAGGCACTTTTTTTAGATGACAGTCAGATCTTTTTATTAATTTTCTTAAATTGCTTCCTGTTATAATATTTTGTAGCAGGATGGGAATTTATGGGTTTGATTCAAAAAGTTACACAAAGGCCATACATGAACTGTGGACATCTGTATCCACATTGTAAAGCCTCACACTGACTTTTGGTATTTCCTAATATATTGAGTTGGAAAATATGGGTTTATTGGTTTGCATTATCTGATAACATGCTGAAAGATGTCATTAGGATGATCTTTGTTAAATTTTTAATTGTCATGAGTCAAGTATAAATGTGGATTCCAACTACATGTATTGACATATTCAAATCAATATTTAAGAATTTTCTTTTCTATACTGCCGTCAAAACATTTATCATTTTACAGCTATTCATTTCAAGAAAGAATTTACCAGAATTAAGTGAACTCTTTATCTTTTTTCTGTGTATATGGATACATTTAAAGTATATGACATTGTCAGGTATATATATAATTTTAAATCGTAGCATAATTGTGGTAGTAATTAAAGCAACAATAACAGCAATAAATATAATTCCTGTGCCAAGAACTGGAACTAAGGGATTTGTGGGCATTATTTCAATTCATCTGCACCTCAGTCGTATGGCTAAAACATCTTTCTATTCCCATTTTATTGATCTGAAAACTGAGGCTTATCGGAGGCTAAATAACTTACAATGATCACCCAACTGGTAAATGGCAGACTCAGTAGAGGAACCATGATCCGTCTGGCTGCAGGATTTTTTTTTTCTTTACCACTACTCTGTAGCTTGGTAACCCACTTTTGAAAACTATGAAAAACAGTTCAACTTTTAACAGCAGTAGCAACAGTTTATATACTTTTTCAAAGCATATTTATGTTCATTATGTAGTTTCATTTCCATTCCTACAGTGTACAGCACCCAAAGCAGTCAGATATAATCCCCCAGCATACATCTGTGGAAACCTGAGTTCTGAAAGGTCATTCATTCAGTCATTTGACAAATGTAAGCTGATTACCTGCTGTTGGGCCAGGCACTGTGCAAATACCTCTTTTACTGCCAGGATCACAGGGCAAGAAGAGCCAGATCTAGGCTCTGAATCCCTAATTTTTGTGCCAGGAGTTTTGGCTCAGTGTCACATTCTTTAAAGAAATCACACAAAAATCCTAGCAGCAACTGAAATTAAAAGCCCTGCAAAACATCATCTAAGAGAATTAACCTGCTACGTATACAGAAAATATTTCTCAAACCTTAATCCCCTTAAAGTTAAAAAAAAAAAAGCCTGTTACCAGCAAACAGAACCTAAAGAAGCCTTTGAGTCCAGAAGGCATAGAGCAAAAGTAGAACTAAGATACAGGAAAATGAAGGGGCTCTTGTCAGAAACCTGCTTACGTAGCTGTAGGGCCTTATAGGGGGGCTCTAGTGGTTGTAAAGGAAATACATAAAAAGAAGGTTTACATTTTGCACTAGATGCTTACTGTACATCCAGAGCAGATGTTTGCCTCAAACACTCATTACTTATTTGTGTTGTATTCAGGAAATAAGGATAAGTGGTCATACAATTTTTCAAATTCAGTGTTTGATCTGTCAAAACAAACCTTACTTTACTCCCCCAGTTGTGTGCTACCAAGGTTGTGTTCAGTGTTTACTTGTTAACTATGCACACTAAACATGGTGTGGGTTCAGGTTATAATGAATCAATGGAGACACATTGTATAGTGTAGGAAATAATAAAAAATTCCAACAATTGGTATGAGGACCTCTTTGAAATATTGCTTTCAATCTACTCTGGATGGGACATTAGGCAATTATAACATCAAGTTGATTGTTGAGAAAAATTGACCAATGTTTTGTGACTGTTTTATTCCTTACCAACAATGACTGTGATTCTGAAACAAATACTGCAACAAAATGCTGATCTAAGTCTAGTGGTACATAATCAGTTACTGGTGTTTGTCTATCAATTCATAACAACAGAACACCAGATTGTTAAAATGAAACAAAGTAGAACTTAGGACTTATAATGATTTCTGCTCTACTGGAAATTCACTGTCTTCCACGGCTGGTACGTATGAAGTCTAAGACAGGGTGCTAATAGCAATTCAGGTGCTATCTTTTAATTCTCATAAAGTGACCCTATTTTACAGATGAGGAAACTGAGACCCAGAGATGTTGAGTCATTTGTCCAAAGTCCTACATCTTGTAAAAAGAGGAACTGGATTCAAAGTCCAAGCTATTCACTGCTATACAGTGTTGTAAATGTTATTGGGAAGGCTGTCACTGGGACATTGTTTGAACTCTTTGTAAAGTTCTATATATTTTTCCAACATTTTGTGTATTGGATTTTGAGTATTTCACTACATTAGCAATGCTTCATATAACAGAGTTTCCCAAGAGTCTCATTCCTGGAGTTGGACCTTCTGAACTAGGGTGCTGTGGCCTTTTGAAGGAGGCAAATACTCATACTCCGAAGGCAGAGGGAAAGAAGCACTTTGCAGACACCAATGGTACTACTGGCCTTTGTGCCATGCAACCTAACTGGTCAGTAATGAGGGATGGAAAGGGTATCTGGGTTGATTCCCACCTTTAGAAGGACAGACTTGGCATGAATAGGAGCAACACTTGGCAAAATAGAAGAGGCCGGATTATTTAAATTGCAAATGGTAAAAGACCTGTAAAGCAGTGGTTGGAGATTGGAACAAACTTATAGTTCGTTTGGATGCTGGAAAACCCAACCTGCAGGCTGGTGTAGAAGGCCACACAGCAGGGATGTGCTGTAACGAAGTCTGAGCCTTTGCCTTGGCTTCTCTGACCCAACCCTGGATTGGCCAGTGAATCTCAGGAAAACCTACTCACGTAGAAACTTGAACTGCAGGCCATCTACAACCTACAATTTAGGAAATTCCTGCTTCTGTAGATAGAAACTCTGCAAGATAGCCTCTGCTTTATCCAGTTGAAGTCTCGGGTGTGTTCTATCTAGCAATGAGCACTGCACATTTAATACACAGCTCTTGACTTATAGCAGCTACAGTGCTAACCTCTTGGATATGTAAAGTGAGTTCCTTTCACATAGCTCATTCGTTGACCTTATATAACAGAAGCTAGGTGTATTATTTCTGCACCTCAGCTTACGAATTAAAGAATAAGGTTTATTACTTTTTGTTCAAATGAAAATATTTGGGGGATGACAACATTTCTCAAAGCAAATTACTAAGGTACTTGAGGACAATTTGGTGTTAGCTCACCAAAGCTTTCAAAATACCAAGCAAGAGAAATCAAATGAGGAATTACAAAGAAAAGGTATCAATGTTAATATATCAACTTTTAGCTGAACTCCTGAGGACTAAACTGCTTTGAAAAGCAAGCCAAGAGGATAGCTGTGGGGTAAAGATGAACATTTAGGATGTCATCTGCTGCTTTTTAAAAATTCTGCTCTTTTTTTTCTCTCTTCTTCCCTTTACCCAACCACTCCTACCCAATTTTCCCACAGTCCGATTGTAAGATATGGAAAAATGTAAACAAACTCAATATCTGACTTCTAATTATTTAGGCTGAGATGTACTTAGGAAGTGAGATGATACAGTTATTGTTTATGAATAGGCCAACTATCTTATTTAATTTTAATTCAACTTTATTGGCATATAATAACTAAAACACATGCTGCATCATAATTATTTAAATCTCTTGGGCACTTTCAATGATTTACTCTTTTTAATCAGATTTCTTTGTATTTCCTGGAGTGTATTTTGAAAGCATTTCTGTGTCCTTTTAAGAGGTGTTATCTGAAATTTTGCAGTCACATAAATTTGAATGGGCTGAGAAACAGTAATTAAATAGCCTTTGATATTTGCAAGATGAGATTTCTCAGTATCTTTGTTATACTGATGAGCATTGTGAATCTCCGCAAGTAGGATATAGGTTATTTGGCTTCATATACACATTGCATTCTGGAATTCTAACAGAGCACCATGGATGCCTAGTATCACATGAAATTCACTCTGAGAAACACTCTTCCTTGTAGAAATACTATTTTATGGGAGTCATTTTTGAAATATGGGAGGCAGAGCATTATGATAATCTAATTTGTGGACAGTGTGGTCACTTTATATCCAGAATTAAAAAGAAGCAGGGAAAAGGTTTTAATTCCATTATCTAGAACCAACATTTGCTGATATTTCTATATATATATCCTTCCATCATTTTTAAACATACCCTTTTCTAGAGTAAAGCAATGTTTATCCAGTGTTATACCTTAGTTTATTACTGAATTTTAGTATATGAGTTTTCTCATTTGTTCATTTGCTCTGTATGAGCACTTTCTTTTTGTATTGAAATACAGTTGAAATACAATACCATATTGCTTTCCAGTATGCAACATATTGATTTGACAGTTATCTAGATTATTAAATGCTCACACCAGCTAGTGTCAACATAGAAAGATATTGCAGTATTATTGACAGTATTCTCTGTGCTGCACTTTCATCTCCGTGACTAATTTATATTATATTTGAGATTTTGTGCTTCTTTATCCCCTTCACCTACTTTACTCATTTGTCCCACCCTCACCCCCATGGTAATCAGCAGGCTCTTCTCTGTGTCTGTGAGTTTATTTCTGTTTTCTTCATTTTTTTCTTTTTTTGAATTCCATATATTAGTAAAATCATATGGTATTTGTCTTTCTCTGCCTGGCTTATTTCACAGAGCATAATACTTTCTAGGTCCATTCATGTTGTCGCAAATGGCAAGATTTCTTTCATTTTCATGGCTAAATAATATTCCATCATATATATGTGCCACATCATCTTTATCCATTCATCTGTTGATGGGCACTATGGTTGCTTCCATATCTTGGCTATTGCAAATAATGCAGCAATAAACATAGGCATGCATTTATCTTTTCTAATCAGGTTTTTGTTTTCTTCATGTACATTACCATAAGAAGAATTGCTGGGTTGTATGGTATTTCTATTTTTAGTTTTTTGAGGAGCCTCCATACTGCTTTCCACAGTGGCTGCCCCAACTTATATTCCCACCAACAATGTAGGAGAGCTCCCTTTTCCCACATCCTCATCAACACTTGTTATTTCTTGTCTTTTGGATAGTGGCCATTCTGACCAGTGGGAGGTGATAGCTCACTGTGGTTTTGATTTGCATTTTCCTGATGATTAGTGATGCACATTTTTAATGACAACATTTGAGCTGAATAATTCATCACTTACATAAACATTCTTTATTGTTGGCTGTGCAATTTTTCCAGTTTTTACTATGATGAACTCTGGATATCTTTACATACACATAAGTGTTTGTAACTCTGGATATCTTTATACATAAGTGTTTGTAAATGTATCTGACAATTTCTGGTCATTTCCTTAGAATCTGTCCTTAGAAAATGAATTATTAAATGAAATACATGATTATTTTTTTAAATCTCCTGAAAAATATTACTAAATTGTTTTATAGTAAATTTGTTTCAATTTCTATTTCCACCAACAGTAAATGCTAGCACTATTTTATCAGACTGTAACCTAAATTAAATGATATATTCACATTCTTAATAATCTGAACCACATCTTTTTTTTAATTTGCATTTTTTTCTGAGATTGATTTTTTTTATACCTGTATTGGCCATTTTATTTTCTCTTTGGGAACTTTTCCTCATTTTTCTATTAGCCTTACTTCATTGTTTCTTATGCTTAGAAATTTCTCCTGTGTAATTATTTGCTTTTATCTTTTTTCATGTTTATGCTTTGATTTCTTTCCATCCATCTAACTTACCATTTCTACTTAAGAGTCACCTGAAAACATTTCCAGATATTTTGGAGTTTGGAAAATATATCACCCACATTCCATTTCACAAATAACTGCTTAGAGGCCTACTGTGGCTGATTGCATGAATAAAAAATTAATAAGAGGGGGAAATTCATAGTCATCAAGGAGCCACAGTTTGATAGGTAAAATCAGCTGAACAAATGGATTTGGTCTAAATAACCTTATCTCCAAATGATCTGTAATTTAATTATAAAGCATGCAGATACATATGATCTAAGAACAAGTGAGAGGCAGGGGTGCAATAAGTATCCCATTGATTATACTACTTAAAGGTGGCATTTTGGAATTGAAGGGTGGTAAAACTAAGTAAATGCACACATTATTTTTTAATTGACTCGCAATCTCCAACATTTACCCACAAATTACATGCTTTCTAATTTATATCAAGTTTGATTTTTGAGTCAGTCTAAGCCTTTTTCACAGAATTCCAAGATGTTTTAGAATCACTTTTTGCCATCAGCCCTTATTTAAATGATCACGGTGATGTGGGATGTGGAATATTCACAACCCACTTTCATCACCTTGACCTCTTTAGCACCTTCTAGACTGATAGCTACATCTGAGGCCATGGGAAGAGTGCCAGAGTATGACTGCATTTTTGTTTTGGCTAAATCTGGCCTCTAAATCTTTTTTTTTTATTATACATGTTCATCATCTTATCATCCTCTCAGTTTTGAGAAGTTTTCATTAATTTATAATAACTTTTTGAGTTTCAAAACTATATCATAGCATAATTTAGCAAAAGACATTTAAGCAACAGAAATCCAAATTTAAGTATGCTAAATTTGCAAAAATGCTAATAATGATAGTATGCTAACTGCAAAAATGGCTCCACTAATATGCCAATCAAATAATTAGAAAAATTATGAATCAAGGAAGAAGGTATATCAGGACTATACAAGGAGAGAAAATAAGATGAAATTTTTTTTAACAAGTCCAAGTTTTAAAGAAAATGAATGATGTCAGTATGATCATGAACTATATAAAACTCAACAAAGCTTCAGCACTGCCAAATCTTTATATAGAAAGTAGTAAATCAGAATGTATAAAAGGAAAATTGGCAGAAGTGTTAAGTAAAAATTGGTAGAAATAAAATTGTAGTATGAAGTCTTACCATCCAGTTAAAGCCACATGATAGAACACACACACGCACACACACACAACACAGTGTACTTGAGTAATATAATTAATAAAGCTAGGTTATTTGACAAATATCAAGGACTGTACCTTGAAATACATTGACATGTATGTAATAGTGTAGAGAATACACTTTTTTTGAGAATCTATGAAATTTTTAAATCATTTATCAGATGGCCCATAAATTTATAAGTGTTATAAAAATTTTGAATAGCCAATTAGCACAAAAACCCTGTTCCAACATTATCGTCTTTAGGGAAATGCTAATTAAAACCACAATAAGATACCAACTGTACATCATAAAACAGGTAAAATGGAAAAAGAAAAAAACAAAAAACTAATAATACCAGTGTTGGCAAGAATATGAATCTGTCATAAATTGCTGGTAGGAATGCAAAATGATACAGCCACTTTGAAAAAAATCTTGGCAGTTTCTTATAATATTATACATTCACTTATATGACCCAGAAATCTTACCACTAGGTATTTACCCTAGAGAGATGAGGTCTTAGGTTCACATAAAAACCTTTACATGAATGTTTGCAAACTTTTACTAATAATTGCCCCCAAATGAAAAGACCTTAAATGTCTTTCAGTGGCGAAATGGCTAAACAAACAGTGGTATGTCCATTCAATGGAATTCTCAGTATAAAAAGGAGACAACTATTGATAAATGCTAAAACATGGATAAATCTAAAGAATATTTTTCTAAGTGAAAAATAACAGACCCTAAAGAATACATACTTTATGATATCATTTATATGAAATCCTAGGAAAAGCTGAAATATAAAGATGGGGAACAGATGAATATTTGCTAGGGATTAAAGGTAGGCAAGAGGTTAAGTACAAAGGAGCCTATAGGATGGTAATGGAACTATTCTGTATCATGATTGTGGTGGTGGTCACAGAACTTTCCATTTGCCAAAAGCCATAGAACAGGTATTATTTGTGAAAATAAATAACAGAGAAGCAGACATTTTATATGCCATATTGACAATTAAATATTCATAAAATATAGAATAACTCCATCTTTCAAAAAAATCTCTTGACTACATGAAGAGAAATTAAATGTTTAAGAAATAAGATTTAGAAAATACCATATGTGAAAAGTCATCAAAACATCAGTGTTGTCAGAGCTATACTCCATGATAAATTCATGCCTTTAGAACTTTCTTACTAAAAGAAAAAAATAGAAATAAATGTTGATAAATAAGCATTCTATTAAACATGTCCTATTAAATCCTGAAAAGATGACATATAGAAATAAAAACAAAATTTACTGAATTAGAAACCAAATTGTAGACACAATTCATCTAAGAGCTATTGATTTGGAAGACCAAATAATCAATAAGCTTCAGGAAAATACTATCAAAATAGAAAAAAAAGAGAAATGATATATAATTATAAATATAGATTTAACACTTTATAAATTACTACAGTAACTCTATGCTAATAAGTTGAAAATCTTAATGAGATGGGTTAGATATCAGAAATATGAATAGGTAGTTGTTGAAATTTTGATCAAAATGTTTTTTGAAAGATTTGAAGCATTGTCATTTGAGAGGGGGAAGTAAAAAAATAAACAAAATCAAATGCTACATAAACTGGTCCAGAATACTAAAAAAAAATGGCTACATAGTAATTTTTTATAATTAGCAAGCTTGGATAGGAAAATATGAAAAAGTTTGGCAGAAATCTTAGTTAAAATTACTTGCAAATCAAAATGAAAATTCCTGTGGCAAAATCTTAATTAAAATATTTGCAGATTGAAGTTAAGAGTAATTTTTTATAGTCACTTATCTTTACCAATTGATTTGACCCTAGAAATAAAAGGATGATTTAGTATCAGGAAATCTGTCAGTACAACAAATTACATAATCCTAATTAATGGCATACTTAGAATATTAGACACCCAGAATTGATTATATTAACACCTTGCTCTTCTTGTGACAAATTATTCTCAATAATAATAATGAAATGAATCAAGTAAAATAGGATAAAAAATATTACAGTGAAATATTTATTGAATGGTTCAACATATACATATTATACATAATATGTATGTATGTATATCAATAAAATAAGTAAAAATTACAGTGAAATAAGAAAAGAGATACTGGATTAACACATTTAAATTACACTAATGCATTTTTGAAATACAGGAAAATAAAGAAAAATAGTGACCAAAATCAACCTATTGGTCAAATTTATAAGAAATAACATTAGAGTTTCTGTTTCCAAGGTTTCTGTAAATTTGTCAATGATTTTGTTAAAATTATCTTTGTATATTTATGTTCAGTAGCAGCATAGCCATCTTTGTCAATCTTTCACTCCTTGATCAAATAATAATTTATTTCAATTTTAATTTTGAGAATTCCTTCCATATACAACAATGGATATACAAATAGTTAAGGAAACTCTTAAACATATAGATAAATATGAGATTCATAAAAATCCCATTTCAATACTGAGATTGCAGGAATTGCAATACTGTCTGTTTCTTTAGATGACTTCTAGTGGCTTTCAAATGTTTTCATGTTATCAAAAAAAATCTCTGCTGAAATATCTTTACCAGAAAATTTATAATAAAATTCTGTTCTATTTTGATAAAAACTTGGAGGTTCATAATGGTTCAGAATTGTTCAAGCTTTCTCTGGGTGTTAATTGTGTTTTCAAGTCGTGTGTTACTATATATTTCTGTATTTAAATAGTAGATTTGGTATAAATAATGATAGTACAGTGATTGTAAAGAAAAAATGTAACTTAAATTGTTCCTCACCCATATGTGTTGTGGTCAAGTGTATAACCAGCAGTTCTCCACATTAACTTTCACAGAATACAACGTTTATTAAAAGATAAATAATAAAAATGTATTCATATGAAGCTTACATAAATATTATGAAAATATAACAGTAACAATAGCAATTTTTTTTTGAACTTTCATCAAAACAAAATGTTTTCTGGAAGAAGTATTTTTATCACGGACACCATTTAGAATTGCTGAGGCATGGTGATAATAAAATGCATAATGACTTATAGATGGTTTTATTATTGTTTTTAATGAATCCCTTTCTTTCCTGGACCCAGCATGGATTGCTCTAACCACCTACTCTTGATACAGCAATGATCTTAATGGAGAATTAATAGCATACAATAAAATTCAATTCCTGATCCTGCTGAGAGAGAGAGAGAGAATGAGCTAGGAATAAAAGGATACTTTACTCATATGGTAAAACCTATCATAAATCAACAGCAACCAATGTAACACTAAAAGCCTGTCCATTTAAAAATAAGACAACAGAACCACAACAGCAAAAGCAAACAAGTGTGCTGAGTATCACCATCAATAATTAACATAGTCTGGAAGTTCTGAAAAATGCAACAGTTAGTCTAATGATACACAACATTGTTGCTTACTTTAGGAATCAACTGAAAAGGTACTAAAATAAATTGGTTTGGCTATATGAGCAGAAAAAAAACTAAAAATAAAAGCACAATAGATTTATTAGATATAGACACCAGTTAGAAACTGAAATGAAAAAATTATATCCCAGTGACAATAGAAGTAAAACCAAACACCAGTGTGATGGTGTACAAACTTTAACTTAACAAGAATGTGTACAATCTTTATGACTAAAACTTCACCTAAATAAAAAAGACATAAATTCAGAAACAAACCATGTCCTGAATGAGTGGAAAGATGTAAAATATTCTTTCTCAAAGCATATCAATTTACTGTTTTTTTCATTAATAGTGATTCAACAGTTATATACATCATTAAATCCTTACTCCAACTAGTTAGCATCTGTCAACATAGAAAGATGTTACAGAACTATTAACCGTATTCTCTATGCTGTTCTTTCATCCCTGTGACTAATTTGTATTATGATTGAGATTTTGTGCCTCTTTATCCCCCTCACCCTTCCCATCCACCCACCCTAACCCCTCCCCCATGGTAACTACCAGTCACTTCTCAGTGTCTATGAGTCTATTGCTGTTCATTCTGTTTTGCTCTGTTTTATATTCCACAAATAAGTGAAATCATATGGTATTTGTCTTTCCTCTCCCTGGCTTATTTCACTGAGCATAACCTTCTAGCTCCATCCATGTTGCAAATGGCAGTATTGCTTTCTTTTTAATGGCTGAATACTATTCCATTGTGTGTATGTACCACCTCTTCTTTACCCATTCTTCTACTGATGGGCACTTTGGTTGCTTCCATATCTTGGCTAATGTAAATAATGCAGCAATAGATTTACTATTATTCCAATTAAAACCCTTAACTGAATCTTTCCTGGATCTTGACCAAATATACTAGAATTCATCTTAAAAGGAAAAATTTGCTAAGATCTAGTTAAACAGAAGTTTATGAATATTTCTACCAAATCTTAATATACATTGTAAAGCCCTACCAAGTCTTATAATATAATGCTATAATAGTAGAAGCCATATGTATTTTTATCATAATAAATAAATCTTTAAGAAATACCTACACCAAAATTACTTTCTGTATTTTTTACAAGTTCCAGAGTTTTCTTCATACCTCCCTTCCTTTGTTTTCTTTTTTATTGAGCACCTCTTATTTACAAAACAAGATTTTATATAGCATGCTACCTGAAGTGGATCAATTTCAATATAGTGAGGGTAGATAGAAATATTAGCAAAACAATCTTCTAAGCTTAGTACTAAGAAATGCTTGGCACATAGGAAATACTTATCTTTAAAAAATTATTGGTAATGGGAGTCATGAAAATTTGGGTCAATGCCATTTTTTTCTGAATTTACTGGAAAATTAATAGAATCTTCAAGTCTTTTGTAGACTCAGATACACAAGCTATATTTGCAGTGCAACATGCTTTTTAAAATCTGACATACACCAAACTTAGATGAAAGAGGCTCTTCATACTTAGGAGTATTTCCCATGATTTATTGGGAGAAACTGAATTCTTATCAGATGCCTTCTGTGTCATCTGATCAGAATAACAACACCATAGCCATGACTAACTAACCTTTAAAATTAACAAGTACTTTTTATAATACTTCATACTTTTAGGTTGATTTTTATTTTTATCAAAATTATTCCTGAACATGTTTGAAATTGAAATCATGATATGAAGTCTTGTTAAGAGAAATAATTAGTACTCTTTTTCAAGACCACAGTTGCCTTTAAAATCCAGTCACTCCGCTGCCCACAGCCCTGTCCAGAAATATTTCTATCAGATTCCCTAGGTTAGAAGCCTTTCCACACTGCTTCTAGCATTATTACCACCTTTACCTCCAAGAAAGATCTGGTTATGGATCCCTTCATTAATCTTGGGAAATATTGCTGCCCCCACCTATTTCCCTTCAAAAGCATTAGCCTCTCTGTCTCCATCTCTGATATGCCTGGCATAATCCTGTCAGTGACATTAAGTTATAGGCTTAAAAAAGGCCAGGAAGGGAGGTTGCCTACAGACAACCTCTATTTTCTGTCATAAAACACAATCAACCCCTATAAGAAAAGGTACCATGAAGACTTGTCTAGTTCCTTGAGAAGGGGGAGGGAAAATAAAGAGAAGAAAAATTTAAACAACTTTTCTTTTCCTTATTCTTATTAAAATAATCAAAGACACAAACACAACACTAAGAATCCAGGCCACTATGCATTGTGCTCTCAGGAATATAAATAAATATGGGATATATGACCTCTTTAAATAAGTTTATAGTCTGCTGGATAGATCAAAACAACTTTGGTAATAACCAGCTACTACCATGCACCTGCTTTGCAATCCACAAAATGCTAGATGCTATACATACATTTTCTTGTTTAAACCATTCTACACCTTGTAAGGTTAAGTCCGGTTTATTCCCCATTTGCTGATGAGGAAGTGAGGCTTGGAGAGGCTAAATAAAACACAAAGTTACACATCTAGTAAGTTAGAAAGATAAGATTGGAATTCACGCTACTAACCACCATGCCAGACAGCCTCCAGATACGTGTTTAGTAGATATGAAATAGATATTTGATGAAAGAATTTATGATAAATACATAGCTTCTAATATGTGACATTGCTGCTGTCAAATAAGCATTATTGTGAGGCTTTTATTGGAAGTGAGCATGACCACTGTGAGGAGAGAGAAGGGAAGGGGGAAACGAGCACAAAATAAGGTTTATGATAGATAGGGTTTGCCGCGAAGACAATTTGGAACAGCAGGGCTCCACGCGACAGAGCAATGGCTTGAGTAGTGTGGAGATAAAGGAGTAAACAAGTCTAATTGGGGTCCAGAACACCTGCTTAGGGGTTTATGAAGAAGATTGTTGGGTATGCATGCACAAAAGCAATAATGCACTTATATATTTCATGTTAGGTGAAAATAATTAACTTTTATATACTGCTCGCTACTCACCAGACATACGTTAAACATTTATAACTATTATCTCATTTAACCCTCAACTAAAAATACTTATGCTATGAATACTATGATTCATCCCCACTTCACAAATAAATAAAATGAAATATTAAAAAGTTAGGTAATGGGTTAAGGTTATACAATGAGTAAATGGCGGCTGGGATTTGAATCCAGGTCATCCAAGAAAAGGTGATTTATTAAAGATAAACTTGAAGTTTTGCTGTAGGTCAAGACTAAGAAGAAAAATGCAGCATTGACAGATCTTGACAATCGTTATATGTGCAGCAAAAGATTCCAAAATGTTCTTTGACCCTAAGTTTGGGAGGAAATATATTAACAGGCCCACCAGAAAATGTAATGCAACTTCGGATTTTATTAATTGAGTAGTTTATCAAGAGTAGGATGGAAATAGTCTTCTAATGATTGATCAGACAAATCTAGGAATGTTTTCATTATTTTCTGGTCTCCATGATTTAACAGATGTAGAGAAAATTCAGTAAGTTCAGGGGAGGCGAATATAGGTTATGAAGGTATTATCAGCCATTTAATTAGTTCAGGCATACCTGAAGGAAATCTACAATTTTTCCATCACACAGAATAAGACCCAAACTCCTTATTCTGCCCTACAAGGACCTTAGTAATCTAGTTTCTGGCTAGCTCTCCTACACTTATTTCTTAAGTCTTGCACAACTCACTTTAGTCTTCTCATCTTACTTGTTAAGCCAAACACCACCCTGCCTCAGGGCCTTTGCATTTGCCATCCTCACTGTGTAAATGTTCTTCCCCAATATATGTATGTGGCATGTTCTTCCTACATCATCTTATGTAAAACAGCACCCAAATTACTCTGTATATTCTTATTCTGATATGAATGGGTGCATGCATATATATACACGTATGTATATTTGAAAGATGATACTTATCAACCCCAGGCATTATTTATCTATTCATCAATTGTTAATTATTTTTATTCGCTTCCACCAGTAGAATATGAACTCTATAAGGACAGGGACTGTCAATTTTGTCTATCCCTGTACACCCCATCTCCAGACCTGTGTCTGTCTGGCACATAGTAGGCTCACAATAAATATGTATTAAAGGAACAGGTGACTGACCATGTAGCCTGGAGAAGGGAAAAATACAGCGAGGCTAATCATTACCCTAAATATTTGAATTTCTTTTGCATAGAGGTGGGATTAGACGTTATGTAGAATAGCACCAGATTATTGGTAATCATGTCTGAGCTCAAAATGAGAAAGGATTTTGTAAGAGTTCCAGCTGTCCAAAGATAATAAAGTGGACT
The DNA here is from genome assembly GCA_032199065.1 of Smutsia gigantea. Taxonomy (NCBI): domain Eukaryota; kingdom Metazoa; phylum Chordata; class Mammalia; order Pholidota; family Manidae; genus Smutsia; species Smutsia gigantea. The sequence continues at coordinate 130,988 of JAVSCE010018752.1, forward strand.
GTGACAGGTAGTGTTCATTCCCTGTTAACCAAGATACTCCAGTAGCATCTGCATAAATTCTTAGTTAAAATTTAAAGGGGGCCATACTCAGATGAGATGAACTTTAAGGGCTGGTTTAACTCTGTGCTCTTATGATGGAAAGAAGAGAAAAATACCTCCTGCGGCATCTTTTGTCCCACTTGGTGCATGGTTTATATTTAGAATCATAACATTTTAGGGCTGATAAACACTAGAGATCTTAGAGAAAACGAAGTTGAAAACTAACCCTCTGTGGCCATTCACAGACCACAGCCTAAAGTTCCAGCTCTTCAGTTATCCACAAATACTTTTCAACTTCAAGTATATACCCAGCAGTGTTTTCAACCCTGGAGTTAATGCAAGAAGTGAGATAAACAAGGGCTTTCTTCTCATTGTAATACCACCTATCATCTGGTAGCTAGACTTAACAAAGGTATGTATAAATGTGTGTATATATTGAATTTATGAATAGCATGAATATATTGAATTATAAGTAATGTACTGATCAGCTAAACTTTGTGTTTTACTAAATGACAGAGATAGAGAATAAAATGTAGTGACTGGGACACAGTGTTTTCTCTGTTTACAAATTTGCATTCTTTTGGCCTTTGAATACTCATACCAAAGTGACAGCAATTGATTAACTAAAAACCAGGAGTCAGCGGAATTTTTGCAGGATATTTATTCGTACATTAGGGTGGTCTTCCAGGAAACAGAACAACAAACAAAACATTTTACAAGCAGTGTTATAGAAATATACACAAAGATACATTCCGGTTGAAAGTAAAAACTTTTGGTCTCAGGCAAGTCTTAATGTGACTTAAGCACACCAACAGTTCTGACTAAAAAAGTAAATGGGAGTCTAAAAAGTTATTTAAAAAATAATGGCTTAAGAGTCAGACTGCATATGTTAAGATCGTTTATTGTTCTAAGGAAAATTAACTGCAGTAGAATTAAAAGCACTCTTCACCGAGAATATTAATGATCTTTATGAAAAACACTATAGGAGTGATGGGATGTGCCCTGGAGGTCTTTTTTGAAATTCTGGAGTGTGGTTTTGTTTTCACAATCTCGTTTCACTGAGATCTATCACGGATATTTTGTAAGTGGGGTGCTAGACACCCAGTAGTAACGGACGTTCCATACAATGAAGACTTTCCTGTTTATACAAATTTCTAATCTCTACTAGATATTCCTGTAGGTGAAAACCAAAACTGAGATTCTAAGCCCATTTCATATAAAAATCCAAAATACTTTGGCGTTTTACATACATTGATTTCTACATTAGTGCATTTATTTTGTAAGTCTCAAGGATGATTTTGCTTCTCTGTTTTTGTCTTGGATTTTAAGAAACACCGCTTTCCATTTTGATAACTAATACGGCTGATGGCAGTGTGACTGCATCAGCCTACATTTGGGTGATGGCTTTCCTGGTGATGTAAACTTCCGATTTTTTCTGTAAGGGCTTTGTAATATTGACTTTATGTTGACGTTCCGGTAATGACGAGGGTAGGTAGGGTATGTATCTAACAGTTTTATTTCAAGATAGAAAAGGACACACTATAAAATAGTTACAATGAAAGAGAATGTTGCTTCTGCCCGGGCTGAGAGCGATGGGGCGAGAAAGGAAGTCATACATATAGTAAGAATTACACTGTGTTAATTCTGGGTTTGGTAAAGGTGACCAGAGGGCCCGGGTGTATTTTAGAATGCATTGAATTTGAATCCCAGTTCCAGTACTTTCTAGCTGTTGCCAACTTGGGCTAGTAAATCTGTAGGAACCTCAGATTCTCATCTGTGGGACCTCAGATTCCACATCTCTAAAACAGGGACTGTAATCCCCACATTTGTGATAATGGAATTCTGGGACAGGTCTCATCCACAGTTAGCCCTTGGTAGTTATTTTCTTCTTCATTCCTGAGAGCAGTGATTTCATCTTGAAACTAATTTACTCATAAATATTTACTTTCCTGAAGTGAAAATCATCAAAAAATATAACCTACCTACACATAATTTAAAAAAATATCAGTTAATGCTTAAATGAAATATAGAGGGAGAATAAAAGGAAAGTAATTTACTCTTAAATATTATACATTTAAATGTATAAAGCTTTAGGTGTTACTTCAGTAGATGAAACAATAAAATAGTTCTTGCACCTATAAGGAATGAAAATATTTCTAAATAAGAGATGTGATGCCAGAAGCCATTCCATTCAAAAAGCACACTGAAATGAAAAAGCAGACATCCAGGGAGATATGAGAATGTAAATTAGTATTTGAATAACTAATAAATAATTGGAATAAACAATGTGCTATTTGCATGTGATAAGAGAAAGAGAATGGTAATAAGTATGTGGACGAGAGTTCAGTTGAAGACAGGGACACAAGAAAATTATCCACTGTTGAAGTGAAGAACACGAGGGGCTATTATAATCTCTCAGGTAAGGATATAAATAATACTCTCATAATCTCATCAGATTGCCAACTTTCCTAAATTACTTTGGACAACATCTCTCACTAATAATGTAATGAGGACCATGCCAAACAATGACCATGTGTCTCCAGGAACAGTAAGTCAAATATTGACAAAATGAAAATTATTCAGTCAATATTGGCGTTTCCCTTTCCCTTTTATTTACTATGGTCATATCATCACATTAAAACTATACATTGGTTATAAGGTAGAGTAATAAGTAAATAATAATTTCAAGACAATGCCTTTATTCTACTTAACACTTTCCATTCCATGTTGCACTTCCCCTGAATTCCTGATATTTTCCTGGAAGTTCTTTTAAAAACTCTTCAGTATTATTAGGTACTAAAGAATGATTAGTTTATATTTACAGAGGTTTAGTCTGGTGGCCATTCGAAGGCAGAGTGAGGTCTGAGACAATTCTTCCCGTGAGGGATTTGTGTTCTTCCTATTAAATGTCAAGGCTGTGTAAATTTCCAAAACTCTCTAGGGACAGCAATACTTCCTCTGAGATTTTCTGTGTCTTAGAACATTGGGTGGGTGGGAAGGTGGGGACAGAGAGGGGAGGGAATTAGATTTGGTGTCCTTCTCAAATACTTTGTCCTATAAAAGCATGGAAATGAAAAATTAAATAGCTGCCTAATGGCACAATATGTGTTTTCCAAGAAGACTGACATGGGGAAATTTGATAAACTCAGCTCAGAGGGTTTATACTATGAAAGCAGAAGTACCACAGCTTCTCTCCCTGTAGGAGGGGAAACCAGTTCTCACTTCTGTGTGTTTCTCTGAAAGGCTTCTTGCTGTGGTTTTATGACAGTTCAACTTTATATTTTAATCCAGGTAATTATACTGGCTCTAAAGTAATTTTAAAGTAACAGCACATTATTGCTATCACTCATAGATCTGCATAGTGAATAAAAACACCTTAAAGCTAGTAGGAGACACTTATCTTCACAGAAAATGAAGTGTTGCCTAGTCACACATTTCACAGAAATCCCTCCACCTTCTTCTTATTTCACTCTATCAAAGCATCCAGACCACAATTTTGTTTCAAGAGTTGCTCCACAGATTCACTTTAGATTTCAGGTGAATTTGCTACAGAGTGATTTATAGTTACTTGCAGATGTCTAGTAATTTGCATGGTAAAATTATAACTTGGAATAAATCATACATTTCCACATTTATTTTTCATTATCTTAGCATATCTGATTTGTTGTGAAACTCAGATTTCTTGGCAAAAATATAAATCTCATTATAAATGTTCATTGAAGTAAATATGACAGCTCTGTTTCTCATTATGTGCATGTGCAATGTAAAGATATTAGCCGTAAAATTTGGTGGATGTCCTCTAGGGGATTTCAAACTTCAGTATGCTTCAAATAACTTGTAGGATAGCATTTGTTTACGGCTTTTCATGTGTATAGGAAATAACAAATACAACTGACAGTCATATACATGGTGAATGAAACGGAAGCTATATGATATGTACAAGGTGTCATTTCATTGTTTTTGAAATGACCTTAAAATGCATTTTGTGTGTCAAAGTCAGTATTTCAAAATGTACATCTAAACATCTAAATCTTTTAGCTAAACATCTAAATCTTTTAGAAAATATTTAGGTAGATCTTAGCTAGTATTATGACTTTTTTTCTTACATTTTATATTTTAAATATTTCATTTGGTATGAAATCATAAGTATTTTTCTGTAGAATTTCAAAATTACTTATAGTAAGAATTACACTGCATATTTACTGGATTTTAGATTTCTTGCCCTAAAGGGCAAGAAAATAAATTTTCAGTAAAGTATGTAATTTATAAAATTGTTAATAAGAAGTATTGGCATTCCATTTATCGAATACCCATTGAATTTTAACAATCTGCTGTGAGCTGTTTTGGAGTTTGAAGTTTGGGAAATGATGTAATCTGCTCATTTGTAATGCTCACAAATAACCTTCAAGGAAAAAGTCTGCTGAAAAAGGAAATTACTTCTGGTCTAAATACATAACATTAAAAATGATTTCACAAATATGCACAATCTGTTGTAACTATAAAATTACATAACTTCATTATACTATATCTTCCTCTCCTGATAGTTTTTATTTCTAATTTAGAAAAGGCTTACTGCCTTTAGGCTCATGTTTCAGGAAAGAAACCTAACAGTGTTTTAATTCAATTATCCTAATCAAATTTAGATTAATGATGCCCATGAGTTAAAAAGAACTGATAAATTATCAGTGGAACATCTCCAAGTTCTGCTTGTTTTTTCTCTTCTGAACGCAAAATCTTAGGGAATTGGGGGATGGCTTAATCAAGAAGACAGAACAATTAAGTCCTGAGCTGCTGCATTAATGTGAAACTTTATCTAAATGGTTTGTGGAAATGTTGTAAAACTAAAAGCTACTCATTCAGTAGCATAAATACAGATTCACATGCAGCTTCTCTCTCAGTCCTTCTCCTTCAGGATGGTATACCTTGGAAGAGATGTGAATGGAGCTATTTATGGTCAAGTTGGACTTTTCATAAGAAACCTGGTGACTGATACCTAATTAAAAGTTAAGGATGATTCCTTTTTACTTAAATGAAATTGCCATAATCTGAATTTTAGAATTATTCAGCGAATTCAAGTTTCTTTGCAGGATATTAAGGCTATTATTCAGGACAGACTGTCTAGAGTACCAGTTTTGGAGTCAGGCAAACCCACATTTCAATGTTGGCTCAGGCAGTAGTGGAAAACTTTCTTAATTTATTCAATGTCCATTTATTAAGTGAATAACATATGTCAAAGATTACATTTGGTATGATAGCGTGCCAGATAAATAATCCTGCTATTTCAGATTAACTATTTTCTTCTCTCTGAGTATCAGATTACGCCACTGTACAGTGTTAATTGTAATTCCTCCATTTTATTAAATAAGGTAATTACATAAAACCTCACCTTAAAACTAGTACCTAATTTTTATTATTATTAGAATATAAAAATTCAACCAAAGTAGAAACTAGTCTATTATTTATGTCTGTTTTTCAGTTATAAAAGTTAAATAATAAAATCCGAAAAACAAATGTTATATAACAACTCATCAGTGTGCTTAAATTATGTTCTGATAGCAACCTGATTTATTATAAACGCTTCTGTCTAAACATACTTACAGCTGATTTGGCTTTCACTGTTCCTAAATGATCGTGCTTGCAGAGCCCTCCAGTTCTTTAAAGAGATAAAAGTAACCTAATCAATGGGAAATCCAGGGTCTATGTGTTAGAATAATGCAGAAAAAATGTAATTCTGAATATGGGGAAAAAACATTACATTAAGCTTGATTAAATGGTTAAGACGCATGCAAGTATTTGAAGTTTTTGCTCCAAATGTCATTATAGAGATGTATATTTATGATTTATTTGGTTACATTTCTTGAATTCAGTAATGTGTTAATTTATCTATAGTTTATAAAATACTTAACTGTTTAAAGGAAACTTAAAAAAATTATATATTTGTACAAGCAATCTAATGAACTAGCCAGTCTTCTTTAAAAGCTTATTTATTGGTATGTCTAAAAATCTTATATCCTAACTGGGGATACTTGGAGAGAAAATAAAAAGGTTTTTCTTTTTTTAATATATGGTAGAATGTAGCCATGCAATTTACTTTTTTTTTTCTTTTACATAATAAGCCTATGGTAAAAGAAATTTTGGAAAAGTCTTACTTTGTTTTTGTTTTTTATTTTGGCTTTAAGGCTTTCATATGAATCAATATCATTGGTTGGGGAATAGATTTAATGACGTTTATTCTCAGGAGATAGCATCTATTTCAGGTAAGCAATTAGGTTCCTTTTAGTCTCATAGCGAAGAAGAAGTAATTAGATGAGTGAGCAAAAATAATGCTTTAAAGTTGATATATGTTATTTTAGATGAAACATTAAAACACACAGAAATAATATTTTCTTCTGTCAATGACAGACTAACTGGCCTTAGACTTGTATCTTCAATGTTAAAAACCAATAAAACCCAAAGAAATAACCTAGGAAACTGGGAAAAAAATACATGAGACAATTTTCTAGGCATTGAGCAGCTGGCAGTGGAGCCTTATAACCTTCCATGGAGTGGGTCCCCACAAGCTGAGGCCCAGATTTTCTGTGTGGAGACCTTTTGGGAGACTGTAATGCAAGAAGGTAGAGCTTAAGCTGAGAGCAGCTGCCACTGAGCTGAGAGGTAGTGATTGGAGTTGGGGGCTTCTGAGGTGGTTGGGATTTTCAAGGAAAGGAACTATAGATGAGGGAGCTGTGTAGAGGCACCAAGATGACCTCCAGAACTTGGTCAATGGTTAAGCTCTGTGAGTGAAAGTTGTGCTCTCTGTGAGGTCTAGCAGAGAACAGATGCTAGAGGCTTGACTGTTAAACCAGAGGCCAAGTCATGGGAAATAGGAAATGTTGCCCAACCAGAGTGGAGAGACCTTGCTGACTTCTTAGACCTGCAGTTAGGACCCCAGAAGTAAGGATACCTGGGGTGGGACTCATACCTTAGAACTAAAGACAAACTAAAACAGATCTACTCCTATTTTTCATACTTTCATAATAACGAAGACTGACAGGATTAAGAGGAGTCATCAGAAATTCAGTGGTCTATCAAAACAAAACTCAACAGCTTTTAAAAGAATGAAAACACAGACTCTGCAATATATTATTCACAATGATGGCTAAAATAATGACAGATTTTAGATGAATGAATGTGGAGATATTTCAAAGCAAGGTAATCTTCATTCTAAGAAATGCTAGAAGAAAAATTTTAAGGTCCGGTAAATGATGTCAGTATTACAATGGGAATCTACACAAAATCTACCAATAACATTATACCAGAAGATGAAATATTGAACGGTTTCATTCTAAAATAGAGAATAAGGTAAGAATATCTATGCTTACCATGTCTATTCAACATTGTAGAGGTGTTCTTAGCCAGGAAAATACAATATGAGAAATAAAAGGCATAAAGATTTAAAAAGAAGTAAAACACTCTTTATCTGCAGACCTATGCATATACAAAATCCTTTCAAAAAAATTCTACACAATCACTAAGTGGATTTAGCAGAGTCATAGGATACAAAGTCAATATAACAATAATAATTAAAATACAAACTCAATAAAAAAATAATTTTTATATCCTGACATAAAACAGGTGGAAAATAAAATTTTAAAACACTATTTACTAAAACATCAAAAGCAAATTTAACAAAAGACATATAAGACCTTACTACTAAAAACTATAGAATATAGCTGGGATAAACTTTTTTTTATATTTAAAAATTAATAATCAAATGGAGGGATGGATTGACCTCATGGATTGGAAAGATAAATATTGTTAAGGTGACAATGTTCCCCAATTTGGTTTATATAATCAATGTTATGACAATTGAAGTACCAATAGTCTTTTATTAAAAATGTCTAGATTGAAAAACTGCTTTCAAAGTGCACATGGAAATGCAGAAGACCTAGAATAGCCAAAATAATCTTGGACAAAGAAGAACAAAGACAGAAGACTCGTAATATCTAATTTCAGGATTTAGTGTAAAGTTACAATGACCAACACAATGTGGTATTGGAGTAAGAACAGACAAATAGAGCAATGGAACAGGAGTGCTGAAATAAACCCATCAAATTATACTCAAAGAATTTTTGACAAAGGTGCCAAGGAGGAAAGGAAATTCAGTGGAAAAGGTAAGTCTTCTCAACCAGTCCAGTGGTGCTAAAACGACTGGATAAATGTATAGAAAAATGAACCTTAGCCCCTCCCTCACACTATATACATGCTAATAGATCATTAGCAATGGATCATGGAATTAAATGAAAAGGTTAAAGTTATAATGTTGATAAAAATAGAACAATATCATTATGACCCTGAAAGGACTAACTATTCCTCTTTCTCTCTAAATAGGCAAGACAGATAGATTAGATAGAAAGATAATAGGTAGATAGATAGGACTTCATCAAAATGAAAAAATTATGTTCATAATACACCATTTAAACAAAATGAAAAGTAAAGTCATACCCCCAGACAAAACATTATCAGTATGTATATCCAACCAAGGACTTGCATCAAAAATATATATTATATTCCTACAAATGGTTGATAATAAGGTAAACTATACAAAGAATGAATGAAAAACATATGAAAATAGTTGTGAACATATATGAAATATTCATGAAAATGTGTATGATTAAAAATATATAAAAAGGTATTCAAAATTATTTATCATTAACAAATGTTAATTAAAATTACACTGTAATACTAAAATTTGCACACTATGTTGGTAAAGATGTAGAGCAATTAGAACTCTCATGCATTGTTAGTGGGAATGCAAAATGGTGCAACTATTTTAAAACAATTTCTGGCAGTCTTTCAGAAAATTGAGAATACATTTACCCTATGGCTCAGCAATTGTGCTCCTAGATATTTATGCAAGAGACATTAAAAAAATCTATGTTCGCAAAAAGACTTTTGCTAGAGTATTTATAGGAGCTTTATTCATAAAACCCCTGAATTTAAAATGAGCTAACGTCCATCAGTAGATTTATCCATTCTAGATATGTTATGGTTTATTCACAAAACTGAATGAATACCTTGCATATTTAGAGAATGAACATTGATAGATAGAAAAACATGAACGATTCTCCAAAATGTTTTGTTGAGTGAAAGAAGCCACAGATTCAAGAACAGGCAAAACTAAGCTTATAATAAAAATGGAAATAGTTGTCTAGGGTGCTTGGGATTGAATGGAAAGGGAATGAGGGAATTTTACACTTATGAACTTAAGTGTAAGTACTCAAGTACACTTAAGATCTGTACAATTCACTGTATATCAATTTCATCTAGTTTAAGAAAAAATTCCATTAAAAATTTAAATATATGGATTTAGGAAATTAACTTGCCATTATTTTACATGAACATGGAAATAACCTTTAATTGCAAAATGCTTTGGAGTAGGCCAAGTGTGCCAGAGCATGCTTTGTAGGTGTGTATGTGAGGTGTTTGTATGTGTGTACATATGTGCACACACACACAACCCTTACTTTTGCACAGTGCTGTGTAAACTGAAACTCATGCATATCAGAACTGTGTCCTTGCTTTGCATGGTTCTGTGACTCCGGAGACCAGGAAAGAATAGTACAAAGGACACAATCCCAAAATGCAGAGTTTCATTAACATGGTATCATGCAAGATGAGCCTACCTCTGTGTGTGTGTGTGTGTGTGTGTGTGTGTGTGTGTGTGTGTGTGTGTGAGAGAGAGAGAGAGAGAGAGAGAGAGATACAGAGAGAGAAAGAGGTGTGTATGGAGGGCATAATTGGGTGGGGATGGCCAAAAGTAGCTTCTAGTAGATTCTCATCTTAGTATATCCTAAGTTTGCTGGGATTTTAGCAACCTTTACCCAATATCACTCCTAGACTCCCGGCCCTTTCGCGGCCCCTTGCCAACATATCAACTGATTATAAAGTGTTAGGAAGACACTGCCACAAGGAATAAAAAAGTGAAGGCATCCCTTACACAATATGTGATACACAAAGTGTCTAAAAGTCATCTAAGAGTTAGAATAGACAGAAAATTGAACACATATCAGTGATCAAGTATGAAAACAAGACATCATTATCTCATGATTTTATACTTCCCATATGTTTTACAGTAGGAAATACTTAAACAGTCTGATTCAGAAAATAAGTTAAAAGTTCAGATGAAATAATAATTCTTAAAGATCTCTAGTGAACAGATTACCACCGGGAAATTTAGTCAAATTCCATTCGCATACATACCATGATATTAATAAGTTCTATTAAAAATGAGATGGTGTTATAATTCTGTTTAATACTTAAGAAAGAACAAATTCAGTGTTTTCTTTGTGTTAAATCAAAGTGTTCTGAAAACATACCAAAAGTGGTACAGACTAAATGTCTATCCTTTCATTCTAACCTACTGCTAACTTTAAATTCATTTCTCACTTTGGATTTAAATTTAAATTGAAAACTGTTTGTAATACTTCCCCCCAAATAGTTTCTGGCAGAAAATTCCTTAGTCCCTTGCTACCGAAGTGTTTTTCAAGTGTTGCAAATCTGCTCTATCTGTTGCCTTTCCTCTTGAACACAATGAAGGCTACAGTTGGCATTCTAGAAAGGAAAAATGGGTTACTGGAAATTGGACAGAATCCAAGCCTCAGACAGACAGAGATGGAAAAAATAGAACTATATATCCCTGAGCCTGAACAATATAGTTTAGTTTCAGGTACAAAAAATTGTGTTTATACTATGAATTCTGTTCCCCACTTCGCAACTTGAAGCTGGGCACCTTGTACAAAATAGATGCCAGTAAATATGAATGGAACTAAATTTGCAATTTGGGTTTATTTGCGAGATAGTACATAGTGCAAAAGGTAAAACAGCATTGCTTAACCAAGTCATAGTTTTCCTGCACATGTGCCTTTTAATTCAAAGAAAAAAATCCCTGCTCAGTTAAAAGTTTTGGCTCATCCATGTTATGCACTTGGTTTTGTAAGCTTCTGATGAAATCTTGGGTTTTCTTATCTTTTCATTGTTGGGAATTTGGCAGGGGGAATTTGGGACAGGGTCTTCGTTCTCATACATTTAATTTTTAGGTGGTATATTAACTATAAAGTGAATGTTTCTCTGTAAACGGGGTTGTATCAAAAGACTAAAGAGTGACTGTTATTCACAAGAAAGTCTCAAGAAACCGCACCTAGAATTTTGCACCATTTGTTTGGTATATACTGAGTACCTGTAGAATCTGTTTCGGCAATCTCATCTCAGCTGCCAACTTAAATGTGTTCTTTTATTTATTTTTTTAAAATAAATCAACGAGGGTATATAGGCTATGACTTTTAGTTTTTTTGAAGGGTTGCATTCCCCATGACACATAGTACCATATCTGCCACCTGTAAAGGTTCCATAAAGTGAGAGTTGGTTGAATTTTGTAGCCATAATCTAAAGGAATGGATGTAGACCTGAAAAAAGAAATACATGAACCAGATGAAGGCAAATTTTCCTTTGAGACAATTCAGAATCTTAAAAAAATAAAGGCAGCTTTCTCTGTTCAAGATAAGAGGCAAGTAATATTAAACACATGAGTATATAGTTTTACTCATTAATCTAATGCAGATAACATTAATAATATTTAAATATTAAATTCTTTTCTCAGATTATAACTAGGGAAGAATGAAAAGCAGGATTCAACATAGAGGAAAGGAAATGCCTCTTCAGAAAATCTAACCTAAAGTGGCTTTAAGAGAAAAATTTCTAATTTCAACAAACAAAACATTAATCACAGATGGAAAAAAGTGCACTAATTTAATTAACACCAATTTCACGTTATTTCCACGATTTTTATTTTTTCTAGAATCAAACTACTTCAAAGAATAGACAGTTGACTGCAGGAAGATAACATTCTTCTCTCTGCCTCCCCTCCCTCTCATCTATTCCCCAACATTCTCCACCTAAAATGGTGGCTGAATGATAAACATTCAATAAATGCTAGCTGTGTTTCTCTTTCCTCTCTCATTAAATATATATTGAATAAATAAGGTGATGTGTATAATGTCTCATAAATGTTAGTTTATCATTTTTATATCATCATCATCATTATTATTATTGATTCTCTGAACATTGTAAGATTTTTAAATATGTATCTAAGCTTCAAAAATTCATTAGGATTCTCTGATTGAATATGGAATATCCTGTATGATTTTGAGTAAAAAGAAAAGAGACACTATAGCTCAAATTTCTGCACCACTGTTAATATAGTTAATGACACAGATTTTGCTTTATTCTCCAGAGGTTGCTGTCCTGCTTACTCTATGACATCCTGTGCTTGAATTTGTTATGTAGTGAATATTAATGAGCTTTATTGACCCCTTGCTGTCTCAGATGCACTGTTTCTCCTTCAAATGAGTTCCTTTAACCATATCCATTACCATTGTCAGCTCTCTTCTGTGTAATGATTATTGACATCACCATCTTCAGCTTTAGCTGATTTCCTTTAAAAGCAATAAAGAAAGCTGCTTATAACTGGAAGTATGTGAAACACAGCTGTGAGATGACTTCTATTTTCACTATGTGTTAAGGACAGTGTAAAGTTGACTGCTTAGTAATGGTGATGTGATTTGGGGATTATGTCTGGTTTGCCCTATGAACATACATCGAGGGAGTGAGAAAATAAAACAGAACTTTAACTGTATCATCTGCTTCTATACAAGAGCATTTCTTGGTGTGCTTAGGCATAATTGCAGGAGTAACAAGCATTTTGCAGAGTCTAAAGATACTGTACTATGATTGTTCAATGCCATAAGGATTACTGAAATGTTCCCTAGTGTTAGATACTCCTAATCATGCTATGATTTATTTACGATGGAAAGACATCCAAAGTGAGAAACAGTAGAATTTTGGAATTAGTATAAACACTGAAGCAAAGTATAAAACTAAAATTCAAAACAAATTTAGTGGCCTCTTGACATGTTTTCTAAAAGGCATTGAGGGCAAACCTAGGTTTGAAACCATGCTCCATGGATTATTATATATATATGAACTTGGTTGAGTTATTTTTTCTACCTCAATTACACATCTTATATTTTATCAGCTAATTTCTAACATATAGGTAAGTATAAAACCAATTATTATTCCACTAATAGGAAGCACAAAGCTAAATATTTAAGTAAAAGTGTTTAGGCGAATGCTTACAGAAGATGAGCTAAACATAGCTACCAAATAAAATTATGCTTTAGTTTGCTTGACAATCTCTAAGGGCCTCTTCTAGGGAGGTAGCGCCCTGGGAATCTGGGGGGCTACAGCATGACAAGGCCAGGTCAGCCGAAACATGGTGAGAGGGGATGAGCTTTACTGTAGCCTCAGCTTCTGGGCTCACCATGTAAACTGTCATCTCGAAGAAGTACAGCAAAAAAGAAACATTTCTGTGGGAACAAGTAAATATTCGCAGATGATCCACACAGCAGGACTTTGAGGAGAGAGCAGGAACTTCATAAACATATCATTAGGAAGTCTACTTATAGGCACATGTCTGGTTCAGGCTCACCTGGATTTTGTCAGGTTCAAAGGATGGTACAAATGGGAAGTAATTTCTTTGTGATATTAGCTTTAACGTAACGCTGCTCCAAAATGGACTATTTGCCTTCTGTGCCTGAAGCACAGCTGTCAACCTGAGATCTCCCTTCAGAATCATTCTGAGAATTATTTTTGTTCCTCTTGTGTTAAACCTTCTCTTTCCTGTAGCTAATGCCTTCATTTTCTTTCTCTTTCTTCCTTGTTTTGGTGAAATTCCTGAGAAATGTATTTGGGAATCAAATTTTTGATACTTGCCGTGTCTGAAATATCATTATACCATCATATTTGATGGATAATTTAGTTGAGTATGGAATTTTAGGGTGGAAATAATTTTTCATCATGATTTAAAGGCATTGTTCCCTGTCTTCTAGATGGCAGTGTTGTTTAGAGAAGTCTAAATCCGTACTGATTGCTGATCCCTATGGACATGATTTGTATTGTATCTCTGGAAACTTGTAGAACCTTCTCCGTGTCTTCAAAGCAGACATTTTCTAAACTGCAATTTTGCAGTTTGGATCAGTGACCTGAATTCTTTCTTTGATGACTTCCTTCTCCGCACCCCGTGTCTCTCTGCAACCACTATTCTTAGGGACAATTCTGGATTAATCCTTTTCCATTTTATTTTCTTCAGTCTTCCTTTTTTATTTTCTACTCTTTGGACTCCCTTGACTTTGCTTTCCTTTTTGAAAATTTCTTCAGCTTAATCTTTGAACTGAGATTGATTTTCAGTTTTATTTCCAAGAGATGTCTTGGCATTGAATATTTGGTTTTTATATTGTTTTCTTCTTGTTTCATGGGTGCAATAGGTTCTCTTAGCTCTCAAAGGAAATTATTGTAGTTTTTGAGTAGGTTTTCTTAAAGTTCCTTCAAGTTCCTTTTTAGAAAAATATACTTTTGTGTCTATATTTAAAGGTAGATAATTTTCTCAGCTATCTAGTCATCTTGTTTGCTCTTATTTAATAGTGAGAGCTTAGAAAGCTGATTAGAATTTATAGATTATGGGTGGAATTTGTCAGTATCATTTCCTCTTTATATATTCTTGCTTTGCCATTGTGTGGACGCAGTCTTTCTCGTGGAGTGGTCAGATTTCAATGAGGGGGTCTTTCTCTTGTCCGCAAAGTACAGAACTGGCTGTCAATCATTCTGAGAACCAAGTGGGGAAAGAGGCCTGGGAAACTCAGCACTTGGTATGCATAGGCTTGTCTGGTTGCTCTGTTTGCAGTATACCACCACAGTCTCAACTGTGTCTGGGGATGCCACCACTTCCCCCCCTCCCCCTACAAAAGTTCCAACTTCTGCTTCCGTGGGGAGGAGCAGTCACTCGGCAACACGGATGTGGAGGGTAATCCAGGAGTCTGTCTGCTTCTTAAACATCTAATACTGAAGCATCATTTATCCCCACACCCATCTTCATACTCACTTCTGGAAGTACTAGGTATCACCAGTTCCTGACAATTGTGAGGAATATGTAGTTTAAATGAGGATGGTGCTCAGCTTTTCCTACTGCTGAATTTCGCTCTTTATGTTAGAGTACTTATAGGGTTAGTTGGATAGATTATTAAATAATATTAAGAACAAGTCAAACTTTTAGCAATAAAAGCAACAGAAAACAGGCCATCTCATAATTAACATAAAATTGGATTGGACAAATTGGAATCTGAAAGGAGATTGTCTGACCTGGATCTCGGAAGACTTATTGTACCTTCCGGGTGTGCATCTTAAGAAAATTGGAAGATTTGTATAGTTTGAACTCAAAACAAGATACTGTTCAATGATGAATTTTGCTCTGAGTTTTGTGGTTGATCTGAAATGCCAAAACAAAGGAAAAGCCTGGGAGTATGAAACCAGATCAACCAAAATATGAGACTATTTGTATGAATACTTTCAGACCTGAGACCACTAAAGGTCCCTTGACTCTTATTACAGTGTGGTCTCATTCAATAAGTGTGGGAAGATCAGATGATTTCTTTATTGATTTGGGCACCTGTTACATCTTTATTACATCTAGCACATGTTCAGAAGTTGGTCTCCAATTACAGAAAACATCTTTACTACAATGTATTGATTCATCTAACTCACCATTGTAATAACGTGCTCTGAAGAAATGTTGAGTAAGTTGTGTACTATCTGTAAACACATGGACTGATGAAATGAATTTTCACTTTCAAGAAAGATGTTACAAAAAACACACCAAGTAAAAACAGCTATAATAATTTTTTTTCAAACAAAAAAGACACAAAGATAACATTTTTTGAAGGGAGTGACTATTTTCAACATTTTAGGAAGACTTTTAAAAACATTATGAACATGTTACCAAAGATTTGGTTATACTACATATATATATTGTGGAGGAATGACAGCCTTAAGTGTTTTTATGTAAATAGAGAAAAATCAGCGAGCATATATGCATTGTATTTAAAAACTGCATAAACATAATCTTCTACAACACATGATTCATTCTGCAAATTTTTGAAACACAATGTTATTAATAACCATAAAATAAGAACAATGCTATTTCATTTTTCTATTACCTTTTTCTCCTTCTCCAAGAGTAATATAAGAATCACAGAGATTCTATTAGTCTTAATATGTTTTTAAGTACCAACATAGCTAGTGGAAACTGAAAATAAATATATGACATAAATTGGTATTCTGTCAAGTTATCATTATTTATTTGAATTCCTTTCAAAGAAGAAAGGAAAAGAATATATATATCATTAGGAATAATACTATTTTGTAACAGGGGCAGGGATCATTTAAGAATAAATGGTTGAGGGATTCTGCTTTTGGCTCAGTTGCATGAATAGGGTTTGCATTTACTCTCCCTCCTGAAATGACCAAGAAAAAAAAAAAAAGAGCCTGCACCGAATGGATATTCCTATATTCATTCATTCCACATGTGTATCGAATACTTACTCCATGCCAGAGATTGTGGGAGAGCTGAGTGTACAGTAATGAGCCAAGCAAAATTGTTGCCATTGTCAAGCTTAAAATCTTGTGGGGAGACAAAAAGCAAGTAAGTGCTTGTCAAGAAACAATCATGGGACCACCAGGGGCCACTTGTGGTCTTTGCCTAAGCAGAACAGATAAATCAGCTATCCTTTTATTAGTTAGAGAGTATATATGCAATATATTCTTATACATCCTTTTATTCCTCTTCTTAAAAACTTGTAAAACCATGAGATTGTGTCTCTAATAACTTTACATGTCACTAATAATCACAGTTCTCTGTGATCTCCTTCCATGTAGCAAAATTCACTGATGCGACCCAGTTGGCGGGAAAAAATCAATAGTTTTCTTTTGTTTCAAATGACAGGTTGAAACACAGATTGAACTTGAGTGAACTCTATAAATGTTATACTGATTTAAAAATGCAAAGCAGTTAATTTGAGAAAGACATTTATTTGTTGGTTCAGTTACAAAAATTCTCCCATCCTTTAAACTATGAAAACTCCACCTTAACTGTTTTCATTTTCCCCCATAGAGAAATTCTGAAGAAATTTAATATAAAGTCCAGTTTTCTAGTTGTTCTTTCTTCCATTAAGTATAATTATTTTTTCCTGGATAAAATGATCCTAAAATTCTACAAAATGAGCATTAGATATGCTAAAAATGTGATATGAAAAAATCTTTATTATATAAATAAAAGTATGTAAACACTAACTCTTGATACACATAGGGTGAGTGGCTTCACTTTGACATCACGTGCATAATGCCATCAAGATCATCTCTTTATTAAAACCAAAGGAAGAGAGAATGGATTTTAGGCTTGGGGAAGAGCTATTAATGGGATAATACTTTTGATGTCTGTCTTTTCACAGTAGCACAATAGCTAATTCCTGTGACTCCTGACCTCCTAGTGTCTCCTAACCAAGTACTGGCATTAATCTGCTTATCTGTCACCCACCACATTGGACAGTCCCAGTCTCTGTTTTCAATTATCAGTCATTAGAGAAGGCATTGAGCATTTCAGAGGAAAACTCAGAAAACCTTTGACCTGTTTTTGTCAGATAACCACAAGTATTCACTGTAGATAAACTATCATTTAATTGTATTCAAGATGTAAAGGAAGGTTCTTTGCTGTATATCGACTTACCATAACCTCTGTCACCTTCAGGTGGTTAAAAATGGACTGTTTTCTTTTACTGACGGAACTAAAGAACTCAAGAGGTCATTCAGTGAAATCTGGTGAGATTAGAATGCCTGACCTCTAGCTGCCCGGCAATCTATTAAACCCACAGATTTTCCCCCTAAAGAAAACATGAGAACTAAATATTTATCAAAAGGTGATTATCCGAGCTGTGCTTTTACATTGACTTCTTATAGGCAAACACAAACTTTGCTCAAATATTTGTACACAGTGTGATTGAAATCCACTGTTTATATACAAAATATATTCACTCATCATTAAGTAATCATTTTTATTATACAAAATGAGTTACTCAGTTACCATCCTCTGTATTTATTCTAAACTAACTTCTGAAGTTTATTAATGTTCAACTCACACAAGATGAATATTTGTTCTAAATTCCAATTAATAATTTCCTACATAAAATGCTTATAATGAAAAACAATAAAAAATATTTTCTATGCATCAGGCTGCTTTGTCCTCAGGGATAAAATAGCTAAGTGACTTTCAGACTCCTCTAAAGGGGAGGTGTGTCAAAACTAGTGAATTTTATTGGACTAGTGAACAATATGTGTATGTCGAAATATGTGCAACTGTATTCTCTAACTTGTAGATGTGAAATATCTAAACAAAGTAACAAGGAAATACATTTTCTATCTATCCACTGTTGTGAAAATCCAGCTTGAAGATTTTTTTTTAACTTCACTATAACAAATTAAAAAAAAACAATATTAGTCCCCTTTATTTATATATATCTGTATTCCAGATAAAGAAATGGACATTTTGATAATCTCAATGGTTGTGTTTTAGACCAGGTAGAATTTTATATAATTAAACTTAAAATAACCATTTGCTATATAAAAAGTCTTGTTTGGGGTATTTGCAGAAATGCAAAGATAAACAAAACCAAAGGAGAACATGGATATTTCTCTGAAGTATCTTAGTCATGGGGTGCAAATAGTTACATGATACTTATAATGCAAGTGGAAAGTAATTAATATGATAGCTAATGCTTTTTGAGAACTTGCCGTGTTCCAGGATTTTATGCTAAAATTCTCTCACATATCTTTTAACTTTCAGACACACTGTGGAGTAGGCTTTTGTTGCCTTCTTCCATTTTAAAGATGAAGAAATACAGACATAGGGATGTGGCGTAGCTTTCCTAATACCACACATTCTTTAATAAATTAGGAAACTAAGATTCAATTCAACTTTTTCTTCCTTCAAATCCAGCACTCTTAACGATAGCATTATGTCATTTCCATTATCAAAAGGGAGGAACGGAAAACAACACTATGGGGTTCCCAGCGGGAGAAATTTGTTTGGATGAAATTTTCAAAATAGTCTGTGGCATTGGAATTGGAGATTTTAAGTAGAGGTAGGATTTGGACCTCTGAAAATGGGAAAGCGTTTTAGGTAGTGGAAAGGGTGACCAAACCATCAAGTTAGGAAAAGGAGATGATTATGAGGAATCATTAATTTATTCAATTTCCTTTGAAAACTGCTCACCTGTGCTAGGCAATAGTGACTTAAAAAAATATGTTCCTGTATTTAATTATTGTAATATAGAATATATGAATAGGATGGGAATCCTGGAAAACATTGATCACTTCCCAATAAACTCTTACTATTCCTCATATTCCACTACTGACCCCCTAAGCCCCATAATGTGTAATGATACTGAGCTATTTATTATTCACTACTTGGGCCATAAGCTTTCACATCTCTCTCCATCTGTATGAACTCTTCTATCTGGTGCTACTTCTTTAAGATCAAGCTCAAAATGATCTACTTTTGAAGGCTCTGGCACAATGTGTTGTTCCTTCATTATTTAGCCTTAACGTTGCACATATCTCTCATATGCCTCAACACAATTGTATCATAATTCTACTTTTTCATGTCTGTTTTCTCATCCTGAGCTTCTATCTCTGCTTCTTATATCTCCTTAATTATTAAGGTTTGGTCCAGAGCAGTTATCCAATAAATATTTTGGGATTGAATAAATGCATAAGTAGCAGAGTAGCTCTTTTTAGGATAATCAAGAAGGGTATATATGGATGGTGAGGAGAGAAAAGCAACCCCCTGACAGCCTGGAGATGGTCTGGGTCAAATAAGGGAGAAGAAACAAAAATTCTAAATACATTAATTATATGAAATCTATAATTACTTAATTTATTGTTATTATTAAATATATCAGTTTTCATACAAATGCTTAATGTGTACAGCTGTTATCATTATAGTATTTAAATTAGCATTGGCGGCTGAGTGCTAGGCCCAATCTAAGGAGGCAGGTAGACCATGAGACTAGCTTCAGCTCAGTCCCAAAGGTCTCTTTATACAAGGCTTAATTCTTTGTGTCCCTACATTGCTTATGTTTTTTTAAAGCAAAATAATATATAAATATTGGATCATTATTTAAAGTTTATAAATTTCAAAATTGTATACACTGTATTTTAAATTGATGCAGGAAACCAATTTGTTTAGCTCTATAGTACAATATTTAAATTCATGTCACCTTTATTTTGAGATGTTTTTTCTGTATAAAAGTGTATTCATGAAGCATTTACAAGTACAAGTCAGAGTATCTTAATTATAGAATGTTTCAAAATCAGTTGAAATTGTTCTTTGAAACAAAACATTCAGGGCGACAATTTTCTCTCGGTCAGGTCACACATTGTTGTGGTGTTAAGAGGCTCTTAAGGTTTCTGGAATCTGGAGTTTTACCACATTCTCCGGGATGTTTATCCATTCAAAGAAACATGTACATTCAAACACTCACTGAGCAGTGAATAGGTCTTTATAGGACCAAGTTTACATTTCTCAGTAGACTAGTCAGTAAAGGATATCTTGTGAAGTGATACATCTTGGTAGTCACATTATATTGTTGCTCTTTAAAAAAATTTTAAATGCAGCACAGATAAGTAATAATTCTATGAGTAATCTCTTAATGATTTTTTGCACTCAGCAGAAATGATCTGTATTCTTTCAACAGCTGGCTAGGCTCCTGGGAGAATGCTATCTTTGCCTTGCAGCTACCGATTCTATTTGTGTCTTCCAAGTTACAGCCCTTGTGTGGGAGATTAAGACTGATTGCCCATGAATGCATCTCCTTAAGACTGCAGATAAATCACTAAAGAGATAAAATGCAATCCTCTGTTAATTAATTCCACTCTTCAGATACCGGTAGACATGAGAATGGTCAGGACATTTCTATCCAATTTCTATTAATGATAGTCATTCTGAGAGGTGTCTGTTTGGAAAAAGAGAGACTGCAATCAATCATTAACTTCTTTTAAATTATATCTCAACAATAAAAGGTTTCAGTGTATGTCTTTAAACACAGAAGCTTAATCTTTGCAGAACTTTGGCATTTTAGAGCATTTGGAATGGAGTTGGGTGCTTATATAAGGCAATCCTGTTTCTTTTCACTTTCAGCCCATTAATCATGGAATGTGAATCTTTCCACTCATTCTTTACCTCTTGTATGCTTTGACGTCCATACTTTAAAACCAAAAATTAATAATAAATTGATTCTCTGGTTCTGTCAGTGTAGGTGAGCTTTCAGTTGCTCTTAACAGTTCACATAGATGGAAATATTTGGAAAAAACAAAAACCTGCTTCCTAGAAGCAGAAGGAAGTATCATTCACTACCGTTAGTATGATTGTGTTTTGAGTTGTAAAGTGTATAAATTTCAGTAAATTTTTGATGGTTTGTTTTCTCTGAGTTTTTGTGTATTATGTATATATATGTATATATAGTAAAGCAACCCTCAGTTTTTGTAGGGAGTGTTGTTGGTAACCATCAGCTTAAATAAATAACCTATGTTGATAGGCTTATTTAATTTTTATGGTGATATTCATTGGCTTACATGAGCAATCTTCAAAATAAGCACATATCATAAATGACAATGGGAGAACAGCATGTGGTCTTAGCGTACTGTACGGCTGTTTGGTGAAATATAGCCCATTGGCTTAGTAAGATAGGTAAGTAAATACGTAAGGAGTAGTTGGGCAGGTCCCTGTGTCTTCTTTTTAAATACAATTTTCATAGGTGAATTGATCATACAGGATATGTGTTTTAAATCTAATTATATTTGTTCCTAAACTCTCTTTTCCACTTCACATGACAGGAATGGGGTGTGTGGTATGGGATAAGGAACCTCCTTATCTCTGCATGTTTTAACTCTTTGGTCATTCTATCCCCGTTGACAAGTCTGGGTGTGGCTTGCATAGGCTGACCCTTCTGCTTTTTTGTTTTGTTTTGTTTGTGTTTCTTTGTTTTGTCCAATAATTAAGAGAGTCTCTTCTATCATCAAATAGGAATGTGATTATGGTTTTTATGGAGTCTTGTGTATTTTAATCAGATAATACATATTTTATTAAAAATAATAATGAAGATGATTTTAAAAATTTATGGCACTTAGTTGATGTAACATAGAAATTAAAGAGTGAATTGAGAAGACCAAATATTTAATACTATATGAATCAGAATGTGGTAGGAAGCCAAGGAGACAAAGTTTCTGTTGAGGCTTCAGGAATGTAAAGGAATCACAAACTGATTGGGTGCTTGAGATTGAAACAATGTAACAATATCCCCCACCCCACTCCCACCCCCCCCACACACACACGGGGACTCAGTGGTATGGAACAGCTTGTTGATTATAGTCATGGAAGCCCGTTTGTTTATAATAGGGTATCTGGAAAACCTTTACAGAGATAGATTAAAATATAACTAGCATCCTGAATACACCTATAGTGATCTAATAGCTCCCACTGCAACATTTCCTGGGTGCTGACTCCCCCTTAACTTTGTAGAAAATGTATAAAAGGCATGGCCCTGCTGCATTCGGGGCTCAGCCTTTGGATAGGAATCTGCTGAGCCAGTGCCGGCACTAATAAATGCTGCTTCTCGTCTCTGTGTCCTGACTCCTTGCTGTAGTTCTTGTGGTTTCTGCAACAGAAAATCCAAAATAGTATTTTTCTGTTTTTTTTCATTCTTGTTTACTTGTTTATCTTTTAAGCTTTCCAAGCCATTTGCAATTGCCATGGTTTTGCACACTGTAATATATAGCGAAACAGAATGTTTAATATTTCCCCAAATCATCACAACATGAACAAGGCAAGGATATATCCTATGAAAAGCTTACATGTAAGGAATATAAAATATGTGTGCATATTCTTTTTCTTAGGAATGAGTCTGGTGGAGAAAAGGTTGGAGTATGGAGGGATCCAACCAGTGAGTTACAATTATTTTAAAATATAGTTGTAGTAAAAGGATGAGCTTGCATATTAATATAGATATGATATGGTATTAAGTCAATTTATGCATATAATAGATTATTTATTCATAAAAACTTCCTTAGATAAGAAATGGAACCAATATTAAATAAGTGAATATAATACAACATTGCCTAAGATAAAGATAGGAGGGAGTGAGTTCTAGAATGAGCTGAGTCCCGAAAGTATGGCATCCTCTGCAACACAGGAGCTCTGCTCCACAGAGAGGAGAATGAAAGCATTAAAAGAAGATCAACTTTCCAGAGTGATAATTAGATCAAACAAAAGTAACTAAACTACATTTAGGAAAAACAAACACAATCTTGTGTTGTTGGGAGCTGGGGAACTGAAAACATGAATCTGGAGTGGAACCTGTTCTCTCCCAATTATAAACTGGGGGCTCTTGGGCAAGTCATGGAAACATACGGACGTAAGTAAGGTTGTGAGAATTAAATTGAATATGTGGCAAACAAATGAGAGTTAAATCAATTATCATGCGTTAGGCTAGTGGGAACTGCAGCAGGGTGTTGCTGAGTGAAAAGATAGAACCAGACTTTGAGCCATTTACACAGTCTTTTATTCAACCAGTATATATTCGAAGACTTCTTTGGATCCGACATTATATTGTGAAATGCTGATTCCACTCAGTGATCAAAAGCCCTGAGTCTCCAACCTATTCTCTACCTTTTTGTGTTCTGCTGAAAAACATTGTTTAAATATACTATCTGTCAGAATAGAACAGTAGGACATCATTACGTAGGTGGTAGGGACACTGAACAAAGATTTATAATGAGCTTTAGGAGACAGACATCTGTTACCGTCTAGCTGTCATCACCCAATTTCTTATTCTTTACTCAGGGATATTAATATTTGACACCTCTCTAGCATTACTCTGAGGTAACTGAGATTACCTCGTGAATACTTATGAGCATCTTTAGTAGTGCAAGGCGATATAAATGCAAGTTTATTCCATTACTCCAACATGTTCCATGGAATTTACTAGTGCAATTATAATTCAAAGCAGTATGATATACAATTTGAATCACTGGACAAATCCCTACTGCAACTTTATTCTGTGTGGTATATTTAATATAAAATTTTATTAAACTCTGAAAATTTGCCCCCTTAAGGGGTTAGGTTAAAAAGCCTTAGAAAACTGAAATTTTATAATAATGGCAATTCTGGCTTTCCACTTTATTACATTATCTCACATGGGATCCCAGACCAAGTACTTAATATGGATTCAATACTTACCTGCATCATGCAGGTGCATGCTTTTAGACTGTATCCTAACAAGCCCATGTCTCTGCCATTATTTCCACGACTATATATTTTTGGTCTAAATTTCAAATGTAAAATTGATTGTTAATGAAAAATTACATAATGATGGTTACTACGTAGAATTTTGAATACTGACTTGAAAAAGAGAAAATATAGTTTTGAATGGAAGGTTCATGCATCTGTCACAAAGCATGCAGCTTTTCCAGCAGAGTCTCAGACAGTGTCACCTAGTCAAACACGTGAACATTTGCAGGAAAGCAAAAAATATTCGTATAAAGTGGGATAAATAGAGACTTCAAATGGCCTCTATCCATTAAGTTCCAGTTCTTCTGCCAAATGAACTTGAAGCCAAACTTTTGGTTTTCAGACCTCTTTGGATTTTGGACTTGTAAATGTGAGATTTTTAGATCTTTATTAAAGCCTAAATACTTAATAAATCAGGACAAACTAATGGTCTATGAACAGAAGTAGGGTATCCTGGCATTTCAGAGCCATAGTTTTTGGTAGCATCAGCTGCTCGAGGTCAAACTCTTTGGCAAGTTATTTATTCCCCATGCCCCCTCAGTTTCTTCTTCCTCAAAATGAGGATAATAATAGAACCTACCTCATAGGTTGTTATGAAGTATGTATGTTAATAGAATCCTTAGAACAGTATCTGGCATATAATAAGTACTGTTTAAATACTATTTCATAATTTCATCTACTTCATTTAAATTAGGATCCAAAAAGGACAAGTTTACCATGATTTAAATTTCATTCTCTGTAAACAGTAGTTGTGACTAGTTTTAATACTCAAATGTGCACTTTCGGTTATTAGACATCCAGTGTGTAGGTATTTTCTACCCTTACGCCTTCCCCCTCACATATCAATCAGCAAAACGGGAAAATGGAGACAAAGAAGAGCCATTGGTAGGAATCTATAGACTATTGCCAGCCAGTTTAGGAAGAAAAGGGGTTTAAATAATGGACCAAAATAGAATCCTAAAAATGGGGTTATCTTCCTTATTTAGGGAAAAAGTTGTTAATGGCCTCCCTGGGAATGGACCTTCTCTTAGGACCAAGATAACGATATTTTAAGAAAATGGAACTTCAGGGGTCTTGTAAGGTTGTGTTAGCATGAAACAGGCAGCCTGAGAGCACCATCCTTGCCAAGATCCAGAGAACGAAAATGCCTCCAGCTCTAGTAGCTTCTGTTTTTCTTTTGCTGGCTTAGGTGTCTAAGGTGTAGGTGGGAATGAGCTCTTTGCTCTCCCTAAACCACCTCCTACTATCTCTGGGGAAAATAAGCCAGGGATGATTCTGGAGTGCTGAAGGCAAGGAATTGTGCATTGCTCTGTCATCATGAGCCTCCTCGCAGACCTGGGCCCCACCTGGCCCTGGGACACAGAGGTCCAGCAGCCTGGGCTCCCACGGTCACTGCCGTTGGTCAGGACCCTCCTCTGTCTTCCTTAAACTTAACCCTTTCTCCAGGTTAGCATCCCAAGTTTATATATTGATAGCAGGGTTGACAAGACTGTCCTCCTAAAGATACTTTTGTACCTTGATCCAATGTTTGAGCCCCGTGACTTAATTTACACAACTTACACGTTTTCTGTCTTCTTCTAACAAAATTTTAGCAATGAAACAGGTCATTGGAAACATTAAAAAAAACATTACCTAGATTGTCATTGTGAGACGCCTTACACACAGTGTTTACAATAGAATTTTTGTAATCCTGCTCTCTATTTCCCTAGATAACTGAGATTTCGAGAAACCAGTTCTCAGGAACAACTTCATCAAATATCGCATCCCTAAAAATTAGCCCTTTGAATAGGTAGTTCCATTAGGAAGCCTTTGGTACCCAGTAGATTTAAGCTGTATCAGATAATACACTATTTTACAAAGCCTGATTTTATAATAGTGTGCTTGACACTTACTGTCCTGAATCATTCAACATTCCATTATATTCCCAAGAAGAAAAGCTCTCTGAGTTCGTTTGGTAGGAAGGTTGTTAAAGAGGGACATATGTTTTCCTCTCAGTTTTGAATAAGAACAGACTGAGGTCTTTGGGAGGTTTTATGCTACGCTACGGAAAAGGAGGCTGTAATAAACAATCTATACGAATTAATGAGAATGCTTTTTTTTTTGTTTTAAAAACAGAAATATTTTGTTTGTGAAGAGGAGAAAAAAAACCTTTACCGGGGAAGGCATTTTAGAAATAATCTTTCGTATGAAACTAAGTTTCTTTTATTTACTTGACCTCTAAAATGTCATAAATATAGTCCTTATGTGCCAGCAAGGCCTCAGTCCTCCCTCCTATTTTCTTCCCTCAGCTGTGCTAAATCTCATCACTGACTTCACCTGGAAATCTGGAAGTTTCTATAACATATTCTTAATTCCTGTACGAACCTTCTGTGTTCTGGTATTTGATACATACTAGTAATCACTTTACAACCTTCACATTTTAAAACATTTTTGGATAGCCTTTCCATTTAGGATCCAGGAATTTGTATAAAACCACAGAGGTTATATTGCTTTTGAACGAAAGGCTATTGGTTGGTGGAATTTCCTTCAACTGGAAACAGGTATGAGTCTGTGGTTTTAGTGTTTTCCCAGTTTCATAATATCCTGCTTGTTTGTTTTCATTTTCGAAGCTGGAGAATTTACCATTAATTTCCATATTCTTTAAAGGGCTAATTTTTTCGTTCCTTTTTTTTTTTTTTTCCAGTTGAAAGAGACAAGGATTTTTCCCACCAGCGAAGGCATTACAAAGAATTCCGGTTTGATCTTACTCAAATTCCTCATGGAGAAGCAGTGACAGCAGCTGAATTTCGGATATACAAGGACCAGAGCAACAATCGATTTGAAAATGAAACAATTATGATTAGCATATATCAGATCATCAAGGAATACGCAAATAGGTATCGACTTTATATCTAACTTCTTACCCTAGCGAGCAAACGTTAATTGTAGTAAAATCCATTGATAACCCATGTGATTATCAAATTGTGTTTTCTTGGGGTGTAATGACATTCAAGGCCATATAGACCCACTGAAAGTGAGAGCAATTGATCTGAAAAGTGCCTCCTATATTCCAGTCTTTTTTTCCTCCTGAAACCATGCTGTGCACTAAATGGTCTCAAACTTCCCCATAGGTGTTTTCTAGGACCCTTGTCTCATTTTGTAAATGAAAAACATTCCATTTGGTTCTGCACACATGAAATTTACAGTTAAGATGACTTAAATCATTTGGTGCTTTGTAAGGTAGAGAAGACCAGCTTTATTTTTCACTGGCATTAGTGTAAATATTATGTGTATTATTATATGTATTTTGATGTAAGACATTGTATTTGCAACAGGTTCTGTGACATTTAACAGGTAAGTCTGCTGTCTATAAAATGCTTAATACAAAGTGGTACAAAAATGGACAGATCATCTGAAATAACTAAATGTCTGAAAACCTCAGGTGATAGTTACTTCAAATAAACCATCAAATAGAAGAGTCATGAGGGGAGCTTAGCCAAGTTCTTTGGCCTTTACCTAATGAAGAAATTGCTCTCCTTTGTTGGACAGTTTTCACATAAAAAAAACTCTTATTGAAATGTTATATTGAGGTAAAATCTGTCTCTGGAAGCTTATTAAATCTAGATATTCCCTTTGGTAGATCTATGAAATACAATGTTTTTCTTTGATGAGACAAATGTTTAAAGATAGCTGTCACATCCTCTTTAAAACCCCTTTCTCTCCTTGTTGAATATTTCTAGTTGCTGATGTTTAGGGTTTTCTTGGTCTCTTGGAGTGCCAGAGTTCCCCAACTAGTGTTCCTTCACAATACTCAGTGAAGAAAAAAAATAAAGAAAATGCTTCGGAAGTCAAATGCATTTGAAAAGTCTACTTGTTACACCATCCTCTAGGAGATTCAGAATGTATATCAGAATATGAGTCTTAGAAAGGTTTATAGTAAAGAAACAGCCTTCTTCAAAATTATTTGACTATGGAATATTTTTCTTTGGGTGTTTAATACTTAATATCTTATGAAACACGAATTCAGCAGGATATACTTTAATAAGTACTGATCTACATAGAGTAGTATTTTAAGTGCAGTAATTCCAAGGCAGAAATATCAGTGTTCCTTTCTTAGCTCTTACTATTTGTGTATGGGTGAGATTTTGTTTGTTTCTTTATTTTAACTCCCAGTTCAGTGGTTCCATGTATAAAACAAGTATACTAATTTGTTTTTCCCTCAAACAGAACCTGGTGTACTACATTATCTTTTTTATTGAATTATGGTTGATATGCAATATTATCTTGGTTTCCGGTGTACAACATAGTGATTTGAAAATTATATACATTACTAAATGCTCACCATGATAAGTATAGTTACCATTTATCACCATACAAACATATTACAATATTATTGCCTATATTTCCTATGCTGTACTTTTCATCTGTTTGACTTATTTATTTTACAATTGGAAGTTTGTACCTCTTTATCCCCTTTACTTACTTTTCCCATCTCCTTACTATTCCCTATGGCAACCACCAGTTTGTTCTCTAAATTGATGAGTCTATTTCTGTTTTGTTTTTTTGTTTGTTCATTTGTTTTATTTTTTATTTTTTCACATATAAGTGAAATCATATGTTATTTGTCTTTCTTTGACTTATTTCACTTAGCATAATACCCTCTAGGTCCATCCATATTGTCACAAATGGCAAGATTTCATTCTTTTTATGGCTGAGTAACATTCCATTGTATATCTGTACCACTTCTTTATCCATTCATCTATCAATGGACATTTAGGTTGTTTCCATACCTTGGTTATTGTAAAATATGCTGCAGTGAACACAGGGATGTGCATATATCTTTTCAAATTTGTGATTTTGTTTTCTTTGGGTAAATACCTAGAAGTGGCTGGGTTCTATGGTATTTATATTTTCACCATTTTGAGGAATCTCTATACCATTTTCATAGTAGCTACAGCAATTTGGACTCCCATCAACAGTGTGCAAGGTTATCTTTTCTCCACATCCTTGACAATAACTTGTTATTTCTTGTTTTGTTTTAGTTTTTTTATTAGCTACTCTGGTAAAAGGTGATATCTCATTATGGTTCTGATTTGCATTTCCCTTGTGGTTAGTAATGTGGAACATCTTTTCATGCATCTGTTGGCTGTCTGTATGTCTTTGGAAAAATGTCTATTCAGCTGTTTTGCCCATTATTTAATTGGATTATTTGGTATTTTGGGGTTGAGCTGTCTGAGTTTTTTATATATTTTGGATGTTAACTCCTTATTGGACATAACATTTAGAAATATATCTTCCCATTCAGTAGATTGCCTTTTCATTTTGTTGATGATTTCCCTTGGTGCTGAAGCTCTTTATTTGCTGTAGTCCAACTTGTTTATTTTTGCCTTTGTTTCCCTTGCCTGAGGAGACATAACCAGAAAACAATCGCTAATGCTGATGTTTAAGAGTTTACTACCTATGTTTTCTTTTAGGATTTTTATGTTTAAGGTCTTATGTTTAGGTCTTCAATTCAGTTTGAGGTTATTTTTATGTATGGTGTAAGAGAGTGGTCCACTTTCATTCCTTTACATGTTGCTGTCCAGTTTCCAAACACCATTTATTTGAAAAGTCTGCCTTTCCCCATTGTATATTCTTGCCTCCTTCGTCATATACTAATTGACCATCTAAGCATGAATTTACTTCTGGTCTGTCTATTCTTTTCCATTGATTTATGTGTCTATTCTTGTAACAGTACAATATTGTTTTGATTACTATAACGTTGTAGGATAGGTTGAAATCAAGAAGCATGCTTTCACCAGCTTTGTTCTTCTTTCTCAAGATTGCTTTTGAGGTCTTTAGTGCTCCATACAAATTTTAGGATTATTTGTTCTAGTTTGGTGAAAAATACCATTGGAATTTTGATAGGGGTTACATTGAATCTGTAGATTACTTTGGTATAATAGACATTATAACAATATTAGTTCTTCCTATCCATGATCATGGAATAACTTTCCATTTATTTCTGTGATCTTCAGTTTCTTTCATCAGTATCTTATAGTTGTCAGAGTACAAGTTTTTTAACTCCTCAGTTAGATTTATCCTAGGTATTTTATTCTTTTTGATGCAATTGTAAATGTGATTGTTTTGTTAATTTCTCTAGTTCATAATTTGTATATAGAAATGCAACAGATTTCTTTAAATTGATTTCTGTATCCTGTGGATTTACTGAATTCATTTATTAACTTGAATAGTTTTTTTGGTTTTTCTATAGGATTTCCTATATATAATATCATGCCATCTTCAAATAGTGACAATTTTACCTCTTCCTCACCAGTTTGGATGACTTTTCTTTCTTTTTCTTATCTGATTGCTATGGCTAGGACTTCCAGTATTATGTTACATAGAGAGTGGGCGTGCTTGTCTTGTTCTTGATCCTAGAGGAGAAGCTTTCAGCTTTTTACCACTGAGCATGATGTTAGCTATGGGTTTGTCACATATGGCCCTTATTATGTTGAGGTGTGGTCCCTCTATACCCACTTTGTTGAGAATTTTATCATAAATGGATATTGAATTTTGTATTTTCTCTGCACCTGTTGTAATGATCATGTAGTTTTTAACCCTTCCTTTTGTTAATGTGATATATCACAATGATAGATTTGTGGATATTAACCATCCTTGAACCCCTGAAATAAATCCCACTTTTGTTGGTGACTGATCCTTTCAATGTATTTCTGAATTTGGCTAATGTTTTGTTGAGCATTTTTACATCCAGGTTCCTCAGGGATATTGGTCTGTAATTTTTTTTGAAGTGTGTCTTTGTCTGATTTTAATATCAGAATAATGCTGGCCTCAAAATAATTTGGAAGTAATCCTTCCTCTTCCATTTTTAAAAATAGTTTGAGAAGGGTAGATACTAACTCTTCTTTAAATATTTTCTAGAATTCACATAGGAAGCCATCTAGTCCTAGATTTTTGTTTGTTGTCAGTTTTGTTAATACTGATTCAATTTTGTTGCTAGCAATCAGTCTGTTCAGATTTTCTATTTCTTCTTGGTTCAGTCTTGGAATATTACATGTTTCTAGGAATTTATCCATTTCTTCTAGGTTGTGCAATTTGTTGGTATATAATTTTTCAGTTGGTATATAATTTTCACAGCAATCTCTTATAATCCTTTGTGTTTGTGTTGTTGATTCTAACTTTTTTATCATTTCTTATTTTATTTTTTTCTCTTTTTTTCTTGATGAGTCTAGCTACAAGTATATCAATTTTGCTTATCTTCTCAAAGAATCAGCTCTTAGATTCACTGATCTTTTGTATTTTTTTTTTTAGTTTCTACTTCATTTATGTCTGCTCAGGTATTTATTATTTCCTTCCATCCACTAGCTTTGTGCTTTGTTTGTTCTTTTCCCAGTTCCTTTAGGTGTGAGATTAGAGATTTGAGATTTCTCTTATTTCTTAAGTTAGGCCTGTATAGCTATAAACTTCCCTCTTAGAACTACTTTTTCTGTGTTACAAAGATTTGGAGCTGTTGTTTTATTAGTCTGCAGGAATTTTTTTTATTTCCTCTTTGATTTTTATCATTGATGCATTGGTTGTTTAATAGCATGTTGTTTAGCCTTGATGTGTTTGTGTTTTTTTTTTACAGTTTTTTTCTTATAATTGATTTCCAGTTTCATACTGTTATGGTCAGAAAACATGCTTGATATGACTTCAGTATTCCTAAATTTAGTGACATTTTTTTTGTAGCCTAATGTGTAATCTATCCTAAAGAATGTTCTATGTGCATTTGAAAAGTGTCTTCTGCTGTTATGGAATATAATGTTCTGTATGTATATCTATGAAGTCCATTTGATCTAATGTGTCATTCAAAGCCACTGTTTCCTTATTGATTTTCAGTCTGGATTATCTATCCATTGATGTAAGTGGGGTGTTAAAATCCCCTACTATTTTTGTAGTACTATTATTTACCTGTTTATATTTGTCAATATTTTGCTTTATGTATCTAGGTGCTCCTCTGTTAGGTGTATAGATGTTTATAATTTTTATATCTTCTTGCTGGATTGACCCCTTTATCATTATGCAATGTCCTTCTTTGTTTCTTGTTATGGTCTTTGTTTTAAAATCTATTTTGTCTGAAATAAATATGGCTGTCCCCATTTTCTTTTTTTTTTCACCATTATCTTTGGAATATGTTTTTCCATCCCTTTTCTTTCAGTCTATGTATATCTTTAGGTGTGCAGTGAGTCTTTTGAAGGCATATAGATGGGTTTGATTTTCTCATCCAGTCAGTCACCCTATGTCTTTTGGTTGGAGAATATAGTCCATTTGCATTTAGTGTAATTATTGATAGTATGTATTTATTGCCATTTTGCTACGTTTTTTGGTTCATTTTGTAGTTCTTCTCTGATCCTTTCTTCTTTTGCTCTTTTCCCTTATACATGATGACTTTCTTTAGTGTTATGCTTAGATTCCTTTTTCTTTATTTTTTGTGTGTCTATTATAAGTTTTTGGTTTGTGTTATCATAAGGTTCATATATGACATCCTATATATAACAGTCTATGTTAAAAGTTGATGGTTTCTTAAGTGTGAATGCATTCTAACTCTACAACATTTTTATTCTCTGTCTTCCATGTTTTATGTATGTAATGTCTTGTTTTTACACTTTTTTATTTAGTGATTCCCTTATGTAATTTTTTAGATATAGTTGATTTTACTACTTTTGTCTTTTAACCTTCCTACTAGCTTTTATGTGATTGATCTACTACCTTTATTATGCTAATCAGGGAATTTTTTCCTTTCATAATTTTCTTGCTTCTAGTTATGGTCTCTTTTTTCCACTTAAAGAAGTTCCTTTAACATTTCTTGTAAAGCCGGTTTTGTTGTGGTGAACTTCTTTAGCTTATTAATCTGGGAAACTCTCTAACTCTTCTTAAGTTCTGAATAATAACCTTGCTAGGTAGAGTATCTTGGTTGTAGTTTTTTTCCTTTCAGCACTTTGAATATATCATGTTATGCCCTTTTGGCCTATAAAGTTTCTGCTGAAAAATCAGCTAATAGCTTTATGGGGTTTCTCTTGTATGTAACTGATGGCTTTTCTGTTGATGCTTTTAAGGTTTTTGCTTTACATTTGAACTTTGACATTTTAATTATTTTGTGTCTTGGTTTGGAATTCCTTGAGTTCATCTAGTTTAGTACATTCTGTGCTTCCTAGAACTGGGTGTCTGTTTCCTTCTCCAGATTTAGGAGGTTTTTCAGTTATTATTTCTTCAAATAAAATGTTCCCTCCTTCTCGGACTCCTATAATGTGAATGTTAGTATACTGATGTCTTCCTAGAGATGCCTTTAGCTATACTGATTTTTTAAATTCTTTTTCTTTTAGCTGTTTAGCTTGAGTGCTTTCTATTACCCTGTCTTCCAGTCACCAATCCATTCTTCTGCATCCTCTAAAATGCTGTTGAGTACCTCTAGTGTACTTTTCATTTCATTTACTCTATTCTTCAACTCTGATTTGTTCTTTTTTTATATAGTCTATTTTGTTGAAGTCCTCCCTGAATTCATCTACTCTTAAGTCTGGCTAGTACTTTACAACCAGTTTGAACTCATTATCAGTAGATTTCTTAACTCCATTTCATTTAGTTCTTTATCTGATGTTTTGTCTTATTTTTTGTTTGAAGCATGTTCCTCAGTCTCCTGATTTTGTTTGACTTTTTGTGTTTGTTTCTATGAATTAGGCAAGCAGTTACCTCTCCCTACCTTTAAGGAGTGGACTTTGGTAAGAATGTCCCTTGGGTAGATTACATGTACTTGGTGGCTTTGGTTGACTGGCTAGAGGCTGAGTGGGTGTGGGCCAGGGTATCCTAGGATACTTTGTGCAGGATACATTCTGGCAGGTGGGCCAGTGGTTAGATGGGCACAAGTGGAGGAGTTCTGGTATGCCAGGCCAGGGGCACCCTGGATGGGAGGCCTGGGTCTGAATGGACAGGAACCAGGGGAATCCGAGTGTATGCCACACCATGTGTATCTGGCCATTATTATTTTTTAAAATACTAAACAGTGATGCTATCTTTTAAAATTAAGTGATAAAAACTCAAAATACTACTCCAAATATTATTTAATTATATTGTCATAACTAACAAATTTTTTACTTATAATTCTCTTTTTTGTGTCTGTTTCCACATTTAGAGTGTGAACTCCATAAAGATGGGATAGTGTCTTAACTAACTTTATTTTTATCCTTAGAACTACTAATTTTCTTGTATGAATTATAGTTTTGAAATCATTACTACCCATAATTGGGATAATACTTCTATGATATACCCTAAAGTGTTTGAACTATCTTTATTTTTGATCATTCACAATATCTTTTTAAGGATATTGAATTTATAGTTGCTTATTTAATATTCCAAGTATTTTTTTTACAGGAACCATTGGCATGCCAGATCTCTATCTTCTGAAATATATTTAATGATTATTGTAATCTAACTGTAGATTTTTACATTGATTATAATTAAAGGCCTGACTTTTATTTAGGTCTTTTATTCAGTCTGCTCAGGATATTTTTGAATGTCGTACATTGAACTAACTATCCCTTTTAGCTTTCTTCATCTCTGTTTTCTAGTATATGACCTGTATAATGGCAAAATAAAAGACTAATAGAAGCATCTAATGATAATAATTTGTAGATTTATTTCTGAGTGAACCCATACTGATTTTTATTAATTATGTACATTTTGTAATATTTATGGGTGTTGATGCTTAACTTATCAGACTTCATAGTCAAGAAATTTTATTTCTCTGGAAAAATGAGAGATTAATTTATTTTGAACTTTTGGTGTTTCAATATTTATACCTGATTTATAAAGATATTACTCTCAATGTTTCTACAGCTATACCTGTACTTTTTCAGTACTCTTGGGTATATTTTGATTAAGTCTTTACTTATTTTAATTCATGTTTAAATCTATTTCAAGGATTTCCTAGTATCCTTGCTATTTTTCCTAAGTCTTTGAAAAATGATTTCTAAACTCTCAGGTACATGTATATATTTGATAGCTATTCCTGTGCTTTGCAATTCTAAACTCTAGAATGGTATAGATTGGATAGGTTGCTATTCAATTAACTGAACAGTATTTTTTAAAATTCAATTAAGTAAATTCAATTTAATATTAATGCAATACTACCAAGTTTACATTTTTAATATCTATTAAGTATTGTTTCTGAATTATGATTTCCATCATGTAGGTTTATGTTATACCTATTGTTTTCTGTGGTTTTGTTTTTACTAATGTATGTGGGAATTTTTTCCCAGTTAACTTTTTCAATCTCTGAAACATATAAACTCACTCACACATGAATATTCTACATTTCAATTTATATACTATTGATTAAATGAGAGAATCTCTGGCAAAATGCCTTCCTTGTCTTTAAAATAGGCATTTGGCCATTGCCAGTGGTTCATTAATCTGTGGTGTAAAAATTCCCACATACATTAGTAAGAAAATGCAGTCTTGTGCCCTATCATTGTCTATACAACCAGGATTTATTTTTTGCACACCACTTTCTCTTCCAAAGAAAGATGTTTAAAGGACAGATGATATAGAAACATCACTTATGCCTCTTACAATATTTCAAGTTTCTATATAGGATCTCAGGCACCATGGAAAATGATAACACATAGCAATAATAGCATGGACTTTGGAATTCCATATGGCAAAAGTGTTATATATTCCAGAGTCTCAGTTTATAAACTAAGTCTAAAAAAAAAAAGCAAAAATAAGTACTTCAGAACAATAAAAATTTTTCAGATGATTTGAGATGGGCTAGTGCTTATCAGAGTGCCAAGACCATAATTAGTACTTAATACATAGGTTAATATATATTCATATACCTTAATAAGTCCATCTCTTTTACTAGGGTTTGGTGGATTGTATATACAGGGTAATCAAAAGTAGGTGGTTATTATAATAATGCTAGCTATCATTTACCAACACCTACTTTTATATTAAGATAAAGTAAGTAATATGATGCTAGCTACCTTCACTTATTAAAAAAATTACCTAATCTTTATGTCATATAAAAGGAGTTGGTACATTTTTAAGTCTAGTAATGAAATTTCCACCAACTTAACAGCAATACCATTGGAACTATATGTGAACTTGTCCCTGAAAACACAAGTTTTAGATAAAGTCACACTCTTCTTCAAAATACAGTTGAAGAGGTATGAGGATGGCAGACATGTTATTTATAAAAAGGTAGGGGAAAAATTGTACTTCTGGCCTTTTTCAAAGCTAGGATCATCTCTTAAAACTTCTATTTAAAATGTCTATCTTCAGCTTCTGGATTTTATCTACTTAGTGTTTTGATTTAAACTCAGAAGCAATTGAAAAGTCAGTGCAGACTATGCTCTTTAATACAGTGCAATTATTTTTCAGAAATATCAGATATTCATATATTTATCTTTATCACAGTATTATTATTTATGATTACATAAATTGAGAACATTTCCATGTTAACAAGAAGAGAAAAGGTGACACTCCATTTCCTGGAAAATGGAAATGCTATACTTCATATAGCAAGTAGAAATTGTGTTTTAAAAATATTTGATAGCACTAGAAAGTTCTCAGGCTGTAACATTAATTGTCCAAAAGCAAGAAACATAATTATATTAATTTTAAATAAATTCATGTGAAAAACAAATTGGACAGAAGCAGTAAATGTTCACTGAAGGCTTGTGGGTAATTTTAAATTTTAGTTCTTACTCCTTTCTGTACTTTCTAAATTTTTATAATAAACATTATTTTTATAATCAGACACAAACACAATTACAGTTGAGACAGAGAAGAGATAATGAAGCAACTTTATAATACATATTTTTTACAAAATAACATTCCCAATTTCTCCAGATAAAAGGGCAAAAAAACCAAACGAAAACCAAGCTAAACAGAACACCAGGATTTAAAAATAATTTACTCTTATTTTTTCTTAAGCCATGGAAGGTATTTTTTCTCCCACAGAAATGAAGATAAATAAATAGCCTTTTTCTATCCTTTATGCTACAGAAAATTTTCTCCAACTGGAAACCATGACTCTAATTCCCTGAAAGTGGGGAGGAATAGATTAAGAACATATCATTTATATATCAGGTGGTTACAGTTCAAACAGAAAGAATTTCAATTTAAAAAAGTAATTTTAAAATCCAATTATTATTATTATTTGTTTAGAGCTCATTATCTGTGGTTTCATATATTTCTTAACTCAAGAACAAAAATAGGGTGGGAAAAAAATTGTACTTCTGGCCATTTTCAAAAGTAGGGTCACCTCTTAAAACTTCCACTTAAAATGTCTACCTTCAATTTCCGGATTTTATCTACTTAGTGTTTTGATGTAAACTCAGAAGCAATTGAAGTCAGTGCAGACTATACTCTTTAATACAGTTCACTTGACAATATATAATGTGTGCATATGTATATGTATGTGTGTGTATATATATATGTATTATTTCACATATAAAGCTTACTCTTCCTGTGGTTTTATCTACAAGTGTTGGGATAGGGATTTGCAGTAATATAGATGTTTTATAGATATGTTCTATGGTCAAGACATTGATCTAGTAACCATCTAGTATATGAATTTTTTGATAGTCTTATGCAGAGTTTTTAAAAAGATCCATTATGTCATCTTTTTCACATGTATTTACCTTAGCAAAACTGAAAACTCTTAAAATTATATATTTTATTCCCACTATCTTCCACCTCCCTCGCTTATCCCTGCTCATATTTAAATGTGTGTAATTGAAAGGAGTGTTCTGACATTTATCCAAATCTTTATTTTTCTTGGTAACAATTGAACACACTGCATCATTTCACTTATTTAATCTTTTCGTATAAGGTTGACAGCCCCAAATTCTATATAGAAGGCAGTGCCCTTCAATCACACCTCATATATCTGACATTATTGGGAAATGAGGTTTCCACATGATTGAATTTTCCAGATAATTCAGCCGAGTTCAGCACGCTTTTGGTGAGCACCTACCATGCAGCAAGCACAAGGGACATAAGGCCAAGTAAATAAGATCTTAAAAGGTCATAGCCTGAAGGCTGGGCGCTGCTGCAGGCCTGCCGCACACAGACTTTAATAACTGTAATACAATGTGCTAAGCACTATGATGTAATCATGTACTAAGTGTTGTGGAAATACAAATGAAGGGAAAATTAATTCTTCATGTGGGAGGGTGAGGGACCTTAGGGGAAGCCACTGAGAGGAGTTTGCCTGAAGTTGGGCCTTTCAAGGTGGGTAGGAACTTTCTATAGCCATAGAGAGAGTGACTGAGAGAAAGAGAGGGAGAGAAAGAGAGAGGGAGAGAAAGGGAGAGGTGTATCCTAGATAAACTATTCCTGAGCATTAAAATGTTTAAATGTGTAAAGAAGTAATAATACAAACAAAATTATCAGGGCCAGTATTACTACTGAGCATAGCAGAGCAGCCAGCACTTATCCATTTAATGGGCACTCATTGTATGTCTGGCACTGTGCTGAGTGCTTTACTTGAATTAATTTTTTCACAAATATATATATATATATATATATATATATTTATATTTATATATTCCCCAGGGAAAATGTGCTGTATATAATTCAACCTTTTCCTAATGTTCTACTATGAATATAAATTTCTGTACTCCATTGTAAAAACATTTTAAGCTAGCCTGCTTGATGTTAG
The DNA here is from genome assembly GCA_032199065.1 of Smutsia gigantea. Lineage (NCBI taxonomy): Eukaryota > Metazoa > Chordata > Mammalia > Pholidota > Manidae > Smutsia > Smutsia gigantea. Next base: position 169,972 of record JAVSCE010018752.1, read on the forward strand.
TAGCCACCTTCACTCCTGGATATATTTAGTTAAGCTGTCATCATTCCATTTCACAAGTCAGCTTCATATTTTCATCATCTCCCCTTAGCTGCTTCTCTAAGATTTGTGATTCTTCTGTGGACATACCTCAGAACGTACTCTGACAATTTCCATTCCGGAAGATTTCATGGGCTCTTGAGTGCCGTGTAGCAGAGCAGGACACTGGGATGGTCGATGATGTTTTCTGTAAGAATATAGGACAGTACATAAGCGTAGCTTGCATTTCTTCACTGTGCTGGCATCATGCTCTGTTTAAGTGATTCTCAACTGGGGCGTTTTGGCCCCCAGGAAACATTTAGCAGTATCTGAAGACATTTCTGATAGTCACAGTTGGTAAGAGTTGGGAGGCGGCTTTTGGCATCTAGAGGGTAGAAATTCTGGTGTAGTGGGAGATGCTGCTACCATGGAAGGCAGCTCTTTTGCCTAATAAAAAACTCTGATCCAAAATGTCCATAATGCTGAGGTTGAGAGATCCTGCTCTATCTGAAGATTTAGGTTGTAAACCTAAAAATGGGAATAATTTGTGCCATCAAGTCAATTTTCTTTGACTATTTATTTTCTGAATCATGCGAGGCATAGCATGGAAAGGCTCTTAGGAACTTGCAGTGGGTATGTTGCTCATTCATTAGGGTGCATTAAAAGTGGTTGAACTATCTATGTAACAGTCTAGCTTCCTTGTTTTGTTGAATGAAGGGACCTCCCCCCACCCCCTTCTCTCTCTATATATACCTCCAGTAGCTCTGGAGTTATATATGTAGAGATTTAGATTTCTCTGCAGGGGAAAAATATGGGAGGATGTAATTGCCAGGGAACTTGCTAACCATTAGCAATATCTTGGCAATCAAAAAAATTTTGCAGAGAAAAAAGTGATTTGAGTTTTCATAATGGGAATTCAACTTGTTTCTCCATTTTTTTGCCAAGCTTGTCATTCAGTTTCATCTAATATTACTATTTCACCAATTTGCAACTGTACCTTTTAAATATAAATATGGCATTGAATCAGATATTCTGAAAATGGATGCTCTGGAGATTTACAGATTTTACTGTTTCCATTTGCTTTGGGAGAAAAAAATACCATTTGAAAATATTAATCAACTAACAAAGTCAAATCTAACACTTTTAAGCTAAAGCTGCTCATGAGAGAAACTTTTGACAATATAAACTCCAGAAAATATCATGTATTAATATGTAGTCCCTTGTGTGTTGCATACTAGAGCTGTACGTTGCATTTCTTAAGTGGTGTGACAATGTTTGTGTCAATGCCCAGAGAAAAACGTGGCTTTCTCCTTGGGTGACCGTCATTACATTTTTAGTAGACTTGATAAGCTATTCAAAGACAAAAGGAGTTGAAAAGAGATGGAGGAAGGTGAAGTACTTATAACAGTAGAAATTTTGGGAAAAGTGGAGATGTCACTGTGGGCTATAAGGCTCACATCTCATGGAAATAGGGATTTTTCCCCTAAAATTTACCTGGTGTTATCTTCCAGAAAATATCTCAAAGCTTTTCTTGCCAGGCTTAGTTCTTGTTGGTTAGATAATAGAATGGTTGTAATATTTCTTCTCTTTTTTCCTCTTTTTATATATATATATGTGTTTACTTTATATATATATATAAACTACTGACATTATACACACATGCACACTTATGCATACATACATACAATTGAAATGATAACAATCTGAAGACAATCTATAAATACTTTCACTTTCTTTTGAAAAGTTTTCAACTTAATTTTTTTCCCCTAGTTGAGTTTAGGAATAAAGGTTCATATAAATAAGGTATATAAATAAATGCACTAAAGTTAAAGAAAATGAATGAATTACTATATCCAAAATTTTAAAGTTATTGAAGAACCTTCACAGTAATAATTGCATAAATCACTTTTGACCCTAATCATGTCATCAAGCATAATATATTCAACTTATTATATACACACATGCCATAAATGTGTTTTGGTAAGAAAATACCAATGTAATTTACGAAGCATTTTTATGTATCCTTTTATCTCTGCCATAAATTTGAGGTAGATATTATTTTAATCTTCATTTGAAAAATAAATAGAAACTTAGAAAGGTGACTTAAAAGGTATAATTGTTTTTTCTAATATTATATGCAATTCATAATGCAAATAAGTCCCTTATGCCATATCACTCATAATGCAACCGTGGGACCTGTTCAAACAGTTGTAAGAGTCTTGTTTCTGCATCTGGTGATGGATCTGAACTTTGAAGCCCAGGCAACTGGGAAGGAAAAATGGATGTGGAATAAGAATGAGAACTAAAACTTGGGAGGATAAGCTGGAACCCCAAGGACGAATTGTAACCCATTCTACCTCTCAGCAACTCTAATTTCAATGATGTGGGTGACCTGCATGGATGTCTCAGCTTCTAATTTAATGGAACCATTGCTATAGCCACTAGTGGCTGCATTTCATCATTGGGAACCAAACAGAGCCTGATATTTGGGCCTGGCAACAAAAATTTTGCTAGTTGGATCAAGTAGATTGAGGAGGAGCTACTCCTCTTTCCATGCCTTGATTTCTAGACTCATGAGAGAGATGGCTGTGAAAAAATAGTCCTATATTGATTGCTTATTTAGATTCTATAAAGCTCCCCCAGGATGTTAGTCCATTTGTACAAGATACTCAAGACCAATTGGTGGCATAACTGAGTCTTCAAAGGCCATTCCATTGTCCTATCAAGCCAGCAGCTTCAAGGTGATAGGAAACATGGTAAAATCAGTGAATTCCATGAGAACGAGCCCATTCTGCACTTCACTTGCTGTTAATCAAATTTTTTGATCAGAAGCAATGCGGGGTGGAATGCTATGACAGTGAATAAGGCATTCTATAATTCCTTGGATAGTGACTTTGGCAGAAACCCCATGGGCAGAGAGGGAAAATGCATATCTAGAGTGCCTGTTCCATTGAGAACAAAGTACTGCCCTTCCATAATATAAGTGCTCCATTGTAGTCAACCAAACAAAAGATAGCTGTCTAACCCCTCTGTAAGGATTCACTGTAGGGATTTGACCTTATGCAATTATGGAAGGTAGTTGAACAGTTTGTGTAAGGCTGTTGCTGTGCGTCTGATACTGAGCTAAGGTCCTCTGGGCAAACAGGAAGGAAAGGTGGGTGTGAGCTGGGGGAGACAAGGATAAAGTAGAACCTGTGAGGATGATCGGGATCCATAAGGACAAACTAGAAGCTACCTTCAAACCTCCAGCTTCAAGGATGCAGGTGATTTCTCAGCTGCCAGATCCTTCCTCTTCGATGTGTCCACATGCCTGGCCCTAGATTCAGAGGAATTGAATGAAATTCAGGGGGATCTGAAGGAGCTCAGGCCCAGCTGCTGCCCCACACCGATAAGGTGAACCAGCAGATCCCAACAGTATACCTAAGCTGCGATAACACTTGATCATACAGAAGTCTTCCAAATACAAATATGGCTACTTCTTCACTTCCACTTTTCAAAGGCCACCCACATTTCTTTTGTATCCAATCCTAACCTGGAAACTTATAAAGTAGTTGCCGGTTAGTTAAACTGATACAGTGAAAAACCATCACAGGGGGTCAATAAATATTAAATTGAAAGAGTGAATGAATGAATGGATGGATGGATGGATTTATGAAGTTTCAGGTCAGTCCTTGGCTCCATTCCTACCCATCTTGTTTAAGGCTGCTGGCTCAGCTCAACTTTTTAGTATTCCAGTACGAAACCCAGTGACTTTCAGCATAGGGAGAGCAGTTAACATATGGTTTGAGATTAAAGGGAGTTTCCATGATCAGAGACAGTGTGCTGAAAATGGCCTATGGAAACCTGGGTTCTGGTGCTCCAACTGGCTGGGTGACCATGGGAAATAATTTGATTTATTTTTAAATTTTCTCTTCAATGAAACAATAATTTGGCTAAGTAATATGTGTCCCACTTAGTTCTAGTATTCTTTGATTTATTTTGGTCCCTTTCAGAAGTAGAATCCCAGACTAGCTTATTGTCATCATTCTTGGTCATAATTTTTATTTTAGCCTTATAGTAAGAATACTTCATTTATTCAGCTATATAGACAGTAAAGTTAAAGTTTCAAACATCCAAACCTACGTGCATAGTGTGCCTGATTATAAGAAAAACATATCGTTATATGATCATATAAAAATGGTATCTGCTTTACCCAAATAAAGAATAAAAAAAAATTAGAGGGGAAAATTGAATATTTATTTAATGGATCTGTTTATAGACATAGAGATATATTAAATGCAGTTAAGTAGAAAAAAAAGAGCTTACTGATATAACTATGTATACATATTTTAATCATGTTATATAAAATATTCATTAATATAGTTATATCCTTTTTTCACTCTCAGAATTTGAAAGAAAACTTTCTTCAAACTTTTCACATGTATGGTTAACATTATGTCTATCACTATAAATACAGCCATATTTTGCATCACAGATAACCGTATTATAAGTTACATCATCTCCAGGTTCATCTATGTTGTTTTTGAAAAATAGCATTTTTTTGAATCTGTGTATGATGCTGTCATTTGAAATATGATTATCAAAAGCACCAGGACCCACATGTGTCTTGCTGTTGTCTGCTTTTAGGCTTTTCTAGATGGGTGTTATGTCCACAATGCCACCTCTGACTAGGCTTATTATATAAGTGATTTTTAAGAGAGTGACTAACAAGACAGGTTTTATACACATGGGGAAACTGAGGCTGAGGAATTCCTTAATCATTCAAGCTCTGTCTCATCTCTGATTCTTGTTTATTTCATTAAAATATACTGGTATTTATATAAAGATGACAAAAATTGCTTTAGCTTTTCCAGTGTCATATGCTTAGATATGGAACCTCAGATTTTCCATTCCACCAACCTGTATTCTCAGATGAATTGTGAGAATAATGAGAACCAAATTTTGTGGCGTTTTGGCTATGGATGCTTAATTTTTAGTGATATACCTATTCTTCTGGTATTTTGGGATTCCCAGATCACATGTAGACAAAACTGTTTCCTTTGTCAGTAAAATAAAAAATAAATCAGTATCTTCAAGCCCACCAGTTTCCCATGACTAGACATGATCAAACCAGATCATGATGAAAGATCTGCTCAAATGTATTTGTGCTGAATTATTAATGTATACATGTTTACATGCATATTATTTCTCACCTTTGAGTAACTGTATTTAATATATCTAGATATTCCATATCCAGTAATTCTGTGTGCTGTAAATCCTTTATCTGTTAAATATGGCTCTGGATTTAACAACTATATGATGATTTCAGTTAGTGGTATAAGAAAATATTATGCTTATCTTTATCATAGTCAAGACAAATGTTCAAATTCAATCTGAAAGAGAAAAATACAAATTTTAGTAATTACGAATTATTTTCATCAATATAAATTTGCTTTGGAAAACATTTCAATGTTGATAGCTACTAGAATCTCAATGAACACAGAATATTCACTTCCAGGACCATTCCTACCTTTTCAAACAAATTTTTAAATAGAATTATGGGTTGATGGGATCCCTTCTCTTCCCCATTTCCTGTGTTGAAGCCTAGACCTTATTTGGAGACAGGGCCTTTAAAGAGATCCTTAAATTGAAATGAGGTCACTAGGATTAGCTTTAAGTCAATATGACTGGTGTCCTTATAAAAAGGAGACATTTGGACACAGACACAGATTTAGAGGGAAGATGATAGGAAGACACAAGGAGATGATGGCCGTCTACAAGCCAAGGAGGAGGCCTCGAACAGATGCTTCTTTCACAGCTCTCAAAGGAATCAGCCCTGCCAGCACCTTGATCTTGGACTTCCAGTCTCCAGAACTGTGAGCCAATAAACTCCTGTTGTTTAAGCCCCTCAGTCTGTGGTACTTTGTTACAGCAGCCTTACTAAAGTAACACAGGACCATTTTGGAATGTTTGCTATGTACATCCATGGAAATGGACTTTATTTCCTTTGCTAGAATGCAGATTTTATTTTAGTTTCATTATTATAACTACAAAATATACAGCAGTTATATTATGGATTTCTCTTGGCTACAAATATATTTTTCTACATACATGTTTTCTCAATATTGCATTCCTTTTAAATGCTTTAATATTTTAAATCTTCTATTAGATATTGTAAGACTATCTGTTAAAAAATCAGCTAAAAATGGTAAGAGAGGGTAACTTTAACAGGTTTATTTTATTCTGTTCATAAGAAATATTTAGTATTTCTACTATTTCCAGTGTATAAGTGTCATTTTTTAACAGTAATTTTATAATTTCAAAAGAAATCATATCTAACTTTCTGCAGAATGGATGGGGATTTATCTTTAAGATACTGTTATGAAAGTTGCTGTATTAGTGAAAATGACAGAATTGTTATCATTATGCTTATTAGTAACAGGCTTGATTCTCCCAAAGCATATTCTTTTGTCTGTAGGTAATGCTGAAGAGCTTCCTATATAAAAGGAGGAGAAAATAAAGAAGAGAAGTTATCAGTCAAAAATAACATACCTTTGCTCAAGAATAGGAAATTATGGAGCTTAGGAAAGTATAAAAAGTTATATAGCATTCATAACTTTTAAGAGGTGAACTAGAAATGTATGGATTTTTCAAACCATGCTATTTGCCTATATTTACCTTCCAATGAACTGTGGTTTGCATCACTGAAAATCAGATATTTAGGGCTTGCTTGACTCCTTGGGATGGTTCTTTTTCTAAATATATCCATTAAAATTGGAACATTTTCTTCATAGACATGCTTGGAAGTTTGGGGGGAGTTGAACATGGATAATCTGGAGGAAATTCTGGAAAAATAGAACAATTTAAAAATAATAGAAAATATCATTTAAATAACTACCTAAAGATACTTGTTCACTAGTTGAAATGCTCTCAAAATTTACTTCTTTGTTCTTTCTTGTTTTTCAAGTTTTTGTTTGTATTATGCCAAGGGATGGCATTATAAACAGAGTGTATTAGGACATTTTAGCCTATTTCAAATGAAAGCAGGCTTGAAAGCAGGGTAGCATGTATTTCCCAAGCTACGGGGTGCCTCCTTCCATGTAAGAAGCTAATAATATGATTAAGATAATTCCAGGATCACAGTCTCAAAAATGTTTACCAGATATCTAAAAATTTTAAGGATAATCTATATTTTCTTGGATCCTGTTTATTTGGTGAGTTTTCCAAGTTTGTAAAAAAGAGGGATAATTTTATTGACTTTCCATCACACTGTGAATATAAGGAGTTCTTAAAATCCAAATAGGAACTAAATGAATCTTTTAATTGCATTGTCGTATATGCTCATCATATGTCTTAGGTATCTTAAACTGAGCCTTATATTGGATGTTAAAAGGTGTTTGCAACCTTCCTTTGATAAATATCATTATTAAAATTGTGAAGGAGAATAAATGTGGCGTAGTTGCAAGTAATAGTTGCATAGTTCAGAGCTGGATGATTTAATTGATCATAATACATTCATTTTAACCTCATGAGTTAATAGAAGAATGGTGTAAATTGAGTTGAAGTAAAGAAATAAAGATGTAGCTTATAAACTATTGGCTGAGAGTTTTTGCTTCTGTTAAAAATTAGATTTTCAATTATTAATAGACTATTTTATCCAAAGAAATAATATATGTGCATGAGTTGGTTTTATCTGAAATTTGCTTTTTACAATTTGTAACCCACCTTTGAAGTGACTTCTGTGATGCAGACAGTATGGTGTAGTAGATAAGGCAGAAGAGTAACATAGCTTATTAGAGCATGGCTCTGATTTTCCTCATATAAATAATATGTTCTTCAACTGATTTTGATAGTATAAAGGTCATAAAAATGCATAATAGTGTATTTCTGTTCTACTTTGGAGGAATTCCAATGTTTTACCATTAACATGAGCCTCAGTTTCATCAATATGAAAGAGCTGTTATAAAGATTAAATGTTAGAAATATATAATATTTAGCTCAGAGGCTACGGAAGGAAATGATAAGCATTTTTATAATTCAGCAAATATTCATACATTTGTCCAGTTACTGCTGAAGTTGAAATCGATAAATGTTAGTAATAGTAACACTATGGAGACTATTCTAAAACATGAAAGTGCATATTTATAGCCATTATTGTCCCCAGGGGACTGATACATGCAGATATTAGAGCAAGTCAGGGTAGATCTGCCACTCAATTAATGGGATTTATCCTTTAGTCCAATGGTGTACTCTGTGACCCTCCTTGGCCTTCGGTATCCATAAAATAACTATATAATAAAAATGGAAAATGAAATTTAAATATATATAAGAAAGGAAAAAATGGAAAACTATCTGTAAAACAGCTGCTTGCATCATATCTTGTCTGTGCACCATGCCTCTGAGAATCCAAACTGTAGCAGATACTTTCACTTCCATCTGTATTCAGCTTAATCCTTGCCAATGAACTTGCCAGTGAGGGCTACTTAGAGATAGTGGTTTTGGGGAACACTGATAATGAGAGACCAAATCCAGGCCACTAAGTCAGTTTGTAAAGGCCGGTAAGGAGCAGGAGAATGGAAATTACTTTCAGATATTATTAATCTGCACCAGGTTTGCCTTGGGAGCCTAGCAATAAAAGGTTCTGTATCTTATTACTCATCACTTGAGTCACTTGTTCCCCTTGTTCTTTAATTAACTCCTGTTACTTTAAAGAACACTTTTGGAATGGTTTCACTTAAGAATAGGAAATGATGATCTTCATTCAAATCTTTAATTTTTTTTTGTTGTTCTTTTTCTCCTTAGGGATGCAGATCTGTTCCTGTTAGACACAAGAAAGGCCCAAGCTTTAGATGTGGGTTGGCTTGTCTTTGATATTACTGTGACCAGCAACCACTGGGTAATTAATCCACAGAACAATTTGGGCTTACAGCTCTGTGCAGAAACAGGAGATGGTAAGCATTGAATTTCGTGTATTTTTTGTGGTCCTGGTTTTGATACATGGACAGTTATATAGCTTTTTGTACAATCAAGCCAATATATGTTTTATACTTAAAATGTGCTATGTAGCACGTTCCATAATATAGTATAATATATTAACTAGTTAATTGATTTATGAACAAATCTACTCAACACACATTGATTGTCAGGCTCTACTGTGGGGATGGAAGAGTAAAGAAGTAGGTACGTTCCTGCTCTCAGGGAGTTTTTAGTCTGGTATTGAAGACCTGTATGCAAACAAGTAAAACTACTGTTTATAACAACAATAAAAGGAATCTATATAAAGAGTGCTATGGGTTTATGTCTTGATTGTGTGGTGGTTACACAATTACATAATTCGTAAAAACTTCTAGAAATTACTGTATGTAAGCTTTACCTTAACACCAGAATGAAAAATAATAAAAAAAATAGACATAAAAAATTATGCTAGGGAGACAAAGCACTTCCTAATATACAGAGGGAGTGGAGGACGACACAGATGGAACAAAAGAGTCACAAAAAACACGGAAAATAATATCAAGATAGGTCTTAATATATTGTAGTATTTGACCAAAGACAATAAGTCTAACCTGTGGGAGGGATCTTTAGGAAATTTTCCTTGTTTTTCCTAAGAAGCTCCAGAAGTTATTCTTATGGTCACAAGCAGTTGTTGAGCAGCTCTGTGCTGTGCACTTGGCTAGATGCTAGAGCTAGAATGGGGGGGCATAAATGGAGGGCATACGCAGGGGTGGCTTCATGAGGGTTGCAGCTGAGTGAGGCACAAGGCAGTCATTGCAATGATATTATTGCACGCATGTGACTCTACACTGAGAAGAGTCCAATGGACTTACTGGTATGGACCAGTGGGTGACTTTGAGGTACAGTCTTAAAGATCAGGCAGATGTGATTAGGGGAAGAAGTTGGGGGCAGGCATTTCAGACGAATGGAATGGAATATACAAAGACCATGGCGAGGGGGACCCTCTCACATTCAGTCAGGAGGTTGGGGAAGCCAAGGCCATTTTATTCAGAGCCTTGTGTTTTGGGTCACTTAAGGAGTCTAAAATTTTTAAATTCAAATCTGGGCTTCCAGGTCATCTAAAATTATATTTGTCATGATAGGAGGATAGAATACAATGTATTCAATGATTTGTTAGCTAGATTTGTACTTTTTAAATATTTAGAAGTATACCAAGTGGACCTACACCGTGTTCTTGTTCCATACTCTGCAAATGCTAGGGCCAGGCCTACCGATGGTGTTTTTAAAGGAATAATTAGTAAGAGAATGTGTCTTATTTAAATTTTACTATCGCTAGTTTTCTTCAGGACCAGGCAATAGACACGTTAGTCCTAGAGTCTGTCCCATCATTCCTCCTTGCTGTATTACATTAAAGTTTTGCTTAATAAACTATAGAGTTAAAAAAAATTGGGTCTGTCTTGGGTCTCTTTCAAGGGGTTCATTATTGTAAGCAATAGGATTTTGTAGTGGTATTGTTTTACCTATAACCAGATTCACAGCCTAAGAATAATAGCGTAACCAGTGTTGTTACCCCAAGGATTATATATATGGAAAGAGGCTGACAGACACAAATTAAATATATTCCAGTGTTAATCTAATGAAGTTTTCATGTGCCTCAGATCTTAATCTAGAAAAAGAGAGTTTTAACTGAATGTGTCATAGACAAGTCTCAGAAATTGCCCTACCCAATCCAGACTTTTCCATAGGTTTTCATTACAATGCTGACTTTTACATTTTTCTATAAACAATTCAAATATTTTGAATTATAGGTTGTTTTCCAATTATGGCTTTGAGATTATCATTAAGGATTTTCAGAGTTCAAGCACTATAAACATAAACCTCGAAAAGCACATATTTAAATAATCTCCTAAGAATTCTTACAATGTTAAACTACTGTACATTTATGGTCAGAAATGTGACTGGGAAATCGGCACTGTGGGGGCGAGCCAATTGTTTCTTCCTTGGTATGTGGCCCAAACAAGAAAAATTAAATTAGTGGTATGTGCTTTTCCCCAGTCTTCTCCTTGGGGACATGCTTGAAATGTCTAACTAAACAACTCAAGAGATCTGTGAAATACGATCAGCCTGTTTCCTTTTAATCCCCCTCAACCTGCACCATCCCATGTGAAAATTCATAAATTTCTCTCTTGTTTTATTGATTCTTCACTTGTATTAGTTCTGTTTTTCCTTTATTATTTATATAATTTAGCATCTATCTTGCTTTCAAGGTATCCTGTTCTAAAAACTACTTTATATTTTGAGTTTTTCCTCTCTCCTTGATTTATTTCTCTTATATTTTAGGAGGAGGTAATTTAAATTATTGTTATTTATGGGATTTTTTTTTTTGAGCCTAAAAGAAACTCCCATTTCACTTTTTTTGGTAAGGTTTCTAAAGTCTTTATTTAAGTGTTAGGTTTGAGATACACAGACTTTTGGTGCTTTTCTTTGTATCTTTAATATTGTCAAATGTGAAATATTTAAATGGTGTGGTAGGTAAGCTGGGGTTTGGGTTTTAAACACTTAAAACACATTCTAACCAGAGGTAGAGAGTATATGTATGGCCTTGAGAAATCATGTGACCCTCCCAGTACCTTAGATTCATTAACTGCAACCTCATGGAGAATATACATGTGGTATTTCTCTATAAATATGGATAACCAGATGCTTCCGCTTATTGTTGCTTCATTCATTACTACTGCTGATGTTCTCATGATAGCGTAATATTGCTTCAAACAGAACAGTCAGGCCATCTTTTATTTGCAGCAATAGATTCTCTGAGTCTGTTTACTTCTCAGCAAAAGTAATTGGAAGTCATGAAAGGATTATACTTAGGAAAGTCTGCTTTCAAGTTCATTTGTTGATTATGCATTTATTCATTTGTTTGACATAAAATTATTGAGTAACTATACATGTAAGACATCATGTTAAAGGGGACTATAGCCTGGGAGACAGACATATGCAGCTAATTTTAGAAAAAATAAAGTTCCCTAAATACTAAAATGAGTGATATAATCAAGACACGATAGGAAAACAGAAGAGAGATGCTTAAATCCAAATGGGGCAGAGCCAAAAGGGCCATAGAGCTTTTAAGCTAAGTTGGCTGAGTAAGAAAGATTCCGATAAACAGAGATGAAGAGTGAGGCAGTTGTGGGGGCCTATGGAGAAGTGGTGAGAACAGTGGGAGAGAACTCACTCCTGGATGAGGAAGCAAAGCACAGAATGGCGACAGGGCATGGTATGTTCTGGAGAAAGTCAATGGTCTAGCGTTGCCTAGGACAACATTTGTGTATAAAATATGAGTGCAGATGCTAGTAGGAAAGGGGTTTGAAACAAATCATGGACAGAACATGAAATCTCATTTATGTATAATGTATTCTTGTAGCTTGACCACACCTCATAAAAGAACTAGACTTGCTACTTGAATCAATCACAGTAACACCATTGTGATTACTTTGTTTAAGTGAATATCAGCTTCATGAGGTCATGGGATGCATATTTCTTATTCACCAAGTTGTACCCTTGGTGTTTGGTATAAAGCAGGTTGTAGGTATTAAAAACATGTCTTGAGATCATTGAATGAGTTTGTGATTTAAACAGCTCCTATAGACTACCTGTCACAGAGCATGTCACTCTTATGAAGATGTTCCAAACCATAAATTTTGGGTGATCATTAACAAACCACTTTGGTTTAACACAGGAGCAGAATTTTGTACCACAAACCACAGAATGGTAGTTAAAATAGTTTCAGGAATAAGGTGAGGAGAAAGTCAGGGATGTACATTATTAAATTTTGTTTATCCTGCTTCTGCAAGGAAAAAATAGCACAGAGGCCTAAATATATTTAGGAAATCAAAAGTAGCATTTCTCAGAGGACCTGTGGAAAATATGTCAGCTTATGAAATGTCCTTTTTAGAAATTTGACAAATACACTGCCATGGATTTGGCAGGAGAGTTTAAGGATGTTGTGTTGATTTTTTTTCATGCAGAATAGATACTTCTCTGAGCTTCATGTGTTTGTTTCGGCTAAATAAAGCAAACATAGGGGTAAGAATAAAAAACAAAAACATTACTGCTTCTTCATGGCCAAGTCTAGAGATTCCAGACAAGTGGTAGTATCCAATAATGCAAAATCAGTTTTAAAGTTCCCAGGCACTTTCTCGGGTGGTTAATAAACCTCTATGACAAGGTGGGTACTCTTTTCGTAAAAGCAAATGGGTAGGCTTAGTTCGACTTTTAATTTATTATAAGATTTTCAGTTCCTAAATTATAAAGATACATTTAGTATCTGATTAGGTCTTAATTAAGACTGTTAGCAAATCTATGGTCATCATTATTCTTTATACACATGTGCACACCGAGTTTATTCTACAGATAGCAATTTAATCTAGCTTTTAATAGCCAAGATATGGAAGCAACCTAAGTGTCTATCAGTAGATGAATGGATAAAGAAGAAGTGGTACATATACACAATGGAATACTATTCAGCCATAAGAGAGAAACAAATCCTACCATTTGCAACAACATGGATGGAGCTGGAGGATATTATGCTCAGTGAAATAAGCCAGGTGGAGAAAGACAAGTGCCAAATGATTTCCCTCATTTGTGGACTATAACAACGAAGCAAAACTGAAGGAACAGAAAAGCAGCAGACTCAGAGACTCCAAGAAGGAACTAGTGGTTACCAAAGGGGAGGGGTGTGGGAGGGCAGGTGGGGAGGGAGGGAGAAGGGGACTGAGGGGTATTATGTTTAGTACACATGGTGTGGGGGATCATGGGGAAAACAGTGTAGCACAGAGAAGGCAAATAGTGACTCTGTGGCATCTTACTACACTGAAGGACAGTGACTGCATTGGGGTATGGGTGGGGACTTGATAATATGGGTAAATGTAGTAACCACATTGTTTTTTCATGTGAAATCTCCATAAGTGTGTATATATCAATAATACCTTTATAAAAAAAAACAAAAAATAAAAAAATAAAAAATTTGGGGTTTCCTCATCAAGCACTATAATTTTCCACTGTTTGATGCTTTATATAGTTTAAACTTTCCAAGTAAATTAATTCTTTCTTCAAATTTGGGTTTGTAGAATAATTTAGAGATGGAAAAACACAGAGTCTTTTTGGGTTCATTAGAATGTCTTTTTAAAAACCCTATGTTTTCAGACATTTTAGGTTTGGCAATGCTCAGGATGAATTTTGCCAATGACTTTTTTCCTTTCTATTCAAACCCACTTATATGTCAAGGAAAATTCAATCCGTATGTTTCTGATTCATTTGTATTCAAGTCACCAAAATGTTTTTTTTGTCAGAGTATTGTTTAATGTCCAAGAAATATTATAAGGCTCCTTTTTAAATAAGACTCTAATATCCATTTTTCTTCAAACAAACTTGGGCATAATTTTCAAGTGTATCAAGGTAAAAATTCAGATTTAAAAGTCAGAGATTTCAAAGTTTCACTGGATTTTATAGCCAAATCCAGAAAAACAGATTTCAGAGGTATCCAACTATCAAATTAAATTCCAATATAATGAATGCTTAAGTATACTATAAAGAAATTTTCTGTAGTTCTTGGTACAGATAACTTAGAATTTAAAGTTTTGATGCTTAATTTAAGTAAGAAGGCTAAATAAATAGAATAGTTAGCTCTCTTCTGGAAATATAAATTCTAAAAAGAAATAGTTGGGAAAACTAGATTCAAATCTTAACTCTGACAGAATACTTCCTATTTTATGCATGGCATCAATAAAATGAATGTAAGAGTAATTCCCAGGAGAGTGTGAGTCTGTCTGAGCTGACACTACCTGGCATATGGTAGGACAGGAATAAAGGTCTTTATGCTGAACTGGACTAGATAATTTGTTCTTATTCCAGAGACTTTTCTCTTATTCCAGGTGGTACTCTTTTAACTTAGAATCTTCCATTGTGGAGATTGTACAGACAATTTAAGGGAGTTTTACATAAATTCACAAATGAATAGTCCACAAGGAAAGGTAAGATTATTGATACATCTTCTTAGACTTCAAGTTGGCAGTGCAGTGTATAGGTAGCTATGGGTAGGCTTATGTCTATATGTCTTTATGTCTACCAGTAAAATAATTATTGGTAGGAAACTTCTAAATATATTCCAATCTAGGGTATAAATCCAATAGAAATGAATACTCAGAGATATGTGTCATAATCAATTCATTACTTATATTAGGTATTCATAGACACCAGAGAATATCAAAAAACTGGTGCTTAATACAGTAGTTTTCCTGAGTCCCAACTATTCTTAGAGAAAAATAACATATATTTTGGGGATAACTAATTTCATCCATGAATATAAGGGAAGCAAGCTTCTTGTCACTTGATGGAGTTACATATGCAGGGATAATTGATTAAAAGCTGGCCTACATTATCATCAGAAACATTCAACCCAGCAATGCCTCAGTATAAATTACTAGGATTTACTTAGTAAATCTACTGGCAAGTCTTATGTGTCAAGATAGCTGCTTACAAAATACTGATAGTTTCTACTTAAGAATGGAGCCCAGTAGTTCCTAATGTATGTAGTGCTGATATTTATGGCATATTGCATAAATCCCCCACCATATAAATGACATTTCCTATAAACTAATCAGAAAATTGGAGCTACCTTATGAATTCATTTGGAAGAACATCAGAAAAGACCTCCTTGAAAGTGAAGGAAACAAACCATTTTAATTCCTGCCTCCTCAGTTTGTAACCCATGCTGGTCTGCAGCTCTATTTCCCAGACCTTATAAAGGGGAAAAATTATGGCTTTTGGTCTGCTTGTTGATATTTTAGAGTTTCCTGTATTCTATTTTTAGAAATCATATAAAACAGAGCTTTTCTAAAAGCACCAACAATTCAACCATCTGTTATCTACACCAACATTACTGTGCAAACTTAAAAACTAAGTCTTTTGTTACCAGTACAATCAAATGGAAAGTGGGTATTTTTACTCAGGGTTTTGCCGTGTTCTCTGCTCTTCAACTTGTGGGATTTTTTGGTTCGGTCCTAGAAATTGACAGCTGCTACATCTACATTAAAAATAAGGAATGGGATTTGTCGTTTTTTTTGTACAACTTTGAGGGTTTTTTTTTTTATTGTTGTTCTTTACCATGGGCAAAGTATTTAACATACTGGTAAAACTGTTTTTCAAAACTACAATATCCTATATTATCTCCTAAATCTGCTATGTTAAGAAAATCAGGCTTAAAAAAAATTCCATAACATTTTTTGAATTACAGAATATATGTTTCTATTAGATTTTCTAATATATATTTTCTAATATTTTAACACATGAGGACTTATATCTAAAGTCCTCATGTCAATATATATTAAACAAACTTACAAGTTGCTAATGATATTCATTTACCTTTATTAAATGTGAGCATGTTTGTGTGAGACAGAAGAGTTCTTAATGTAATATCTGCTTAAATTCTAGAAGTCCTGGAATCTGCTGTTTTTAAGTGGAAGTATCTGGTTAAATAAGCTGTGCTCTCTTTAGGATCCCTAAGACAGTTGTTTTCACCAAAGGGAAAAGTCTCCAAATTAAGCTGCTATGTTGTCAGATGACTATTTATCCATGTCAAGGGTCAGGTGATCTATGTGGCTGGTTAATCTGAGTATCAGCTGACATAGTGTTAATAAGTAGCAGAAGAAATTCAGAGATCAAGGGTGATATTTTTCTTTCTGTTTTGCTGTTTTGACTACAGTTTCTCATTATTATTTAAGTTCAAAAAGTTGAATTATGTGCACTTATCAGAGGATCTTTTAAACATTTTGAGATTTGATAATATTCTCTTCCCTTATCTAAACTTTATCTTACAAAGCAATTAAGTCATTTTTGATCATAAAACCATATGGCTCCCTTTTGCTGAATTTATGATGAAAATAATTGGTTTCAAATAAATAAATGAAAGTCTCTACATCCAAGGAACTGCAAGAATCACATATCTTACTAAATGTTCTGGAAGGAAAAAAGAACATATACTCCTATGATTTGTTCTAGGTAAATATTAGTATAAATGAAGTAGTTCTCTATGTACGGTTTAATGTTAAGGATAATTAGAACATACTTGTTTGGCTTCTGGATGAATATTTAAGAATAAATTAAGAGGATAGTTGAAGAATAGTTATCTTCAGATACTTAAATAAATAAAATGAGTAAGTAAAATTGAACTTCCCCCCATAGTCCAGAAATTAAATCAGTGTATAAAAAGGGCAGATTTAAGGCACAAGAAAAAAAATGTGCCTAATAAAAGGAAATTAATGGCTATGGAATTATTTGTCCTGTATGGGAATGCGCTGCTTGTGACTGGAAGAACTCACCATTTGTTTGACCGTCTTTCTAGAGATCAGTATATTGCATGAGATAATTTCTTAGGCAATTGTAATTTATAAGCATGTATTTGCACTTTAAGCATTGTACATCTATAAATATTATATTCAGGGAGGGTACAGTGAATAGAAATATACCATCTTAAAGGAGCCTGGTGTTAAACAATTACATTCATACCAAAACTGGAGATATTATATAAAATCAGAGAGGGAGAAATTAGTAAAGGGAAGCAAGAACTGTTAGATATCTCTCGAACTTTCTTTTGGGGGAAGTGTGTGTGCATGTGTCTGTTTAGAGGGGGAATATCCAAGCATAAACACATTCTCAAGTAATCATGTGAGGGATCAGATATAACTTCGTAGTTGAAAATCATAATTACTAAGGTTTCTGGAGAGCTCTTATTATTAAGCTGGCATTTAGTAGGATTATATTTAAGTGTCAAGATAAGTTTTTCAGTATTGTAACAAAACATAAACAATCTAAATTTCTCTAGAATATTTGAGGGTGGCTTCTGTTTCTACCATATTTCTGTGAAATTTCAGAAACTTTAAAATATAAATTAATCAATCGAAATGTATGAGTTTCTAAAAATCATTTTTTTATATGAATCAAGTAATGGAAAGACATCTAAAGGATGGTTAACAGAAACAACTATGTTGGTCATTTTATGTGAGTGATTCAGAGAAGTCTCCATTGAGAATTCCTGTATCTTTATGTAAAAATGACTAGATTTGTACTGAAAATAAATATGATGTAGATTTCCCTTGGGTTTAAAATCAGTATTTGTTAATTTTCCAAATCCATGTAAGCTGTGACCTATGTGTTTTCTAATTCATGTAAATCTTAAAGTACATCAGAGAACATAAATTTTCCCTGTATGCTTTAGATTTTTGCTATTTTCCCACTGCATAAAAATGAGCAAAATCATTAATATGCCTTCCATGGGTAGAGTAACTAAACATAAATATTGGGGCACTGTTAAATTTTTACTTTGTTCAACACAAAATCGTATTAATTCTATTATTAGTTATATAAGATTTTCATAAACTATACCTTATGTATTTTCAGTCATTCTGCTTATAAAAACCTATTTCTGTCTGTAAAAATATCTGCTTTTTTAATATCCTGATTTTGGCAGTATTTTTTACCAACATCAACTATTGCTCCATGCTAATATTTCATATTTTTAAGGTATTTATGATTAATCTAGGTTTTACTTCCTGGGTACATCTTTCATTCATTTTTTAAAAAGTATTCAAACCATGTATTTGCTGTGATGGTCAATTGAAATAATACTAATAATTAATGGAAACTAACATTTACTGAGAGTGTACTAAATGGCCAGACATTTTGCTAAGCTTTTTAAATGGAATATCTACTTTACCTTTACTATTATTATCCCATTTTATACATGAGGAAACTTAACTTTAGAAAGTTTAAGAATCTGCCCATGAATCTAAAAATGATTTACTGAACCATCTCTTATATGCTATGACTCTCAGAAATTATATGAATTTTGTATGTATTTCAAAGTGAAGAGATAAAGATATTTTTATAATTTCTAAATAAAACCAATGCTATTAATATGATTGTTACAGGACAAAATTGCATTTCATGTTGGATTTGTTGGAAATTACCTTTGGGTTTTTATATTTTCTGTCTGGAATTTAATTGTTATCTGGCCCACAAAAGGTAACAGCATTTTAACTATGTTTTTTGTTTCTAAATCTAACTACCTCAATGTTTCTTTTAGTCCCTTACACAATTATAGTTAATTTGATAAATTTATAAATTGAAAAGAAGACAAAGTAACTTCTCCTCTGCCAGGGATTCACTTCAACACGTAATTAAATTTACCAAATTTAATTTCTTTTATTTTGAATTTGATAATGAACTTCCCCCTTCCTTTGTGCCCTATTTCACTCACAGATGTATTTTGAGAGGTTCTCTTTCCCTGTTTTCTCTCCTCTCTTTTACTCTCCCTTAATTCACAGTCCCCGTCATGGAATCCTCATATCTACTTCCCTTACTGCCCTTTTTAAGTGTGAATTGGTGCTGAGGTGTGTTGTTTAAACCAGGATACAGCAAACTCACCTGAAGCCAGTCAAGGATGCAGTTTCCAAAATTTCTTACTTTACGATTTCACAAAAAGCCAGTATGAAATCAATGCTCTCATCTCACCAAACTACCTCCCAGCATCAAAGCTGATAGTGAGTAGGATATTATTCCAAACCTAGAGGTCTGGGACTACTTGAATTGTGTTTTGAGGAGAGATACACTGGGGTAATATTTTCCCCAGAAGATTGAAAGGAAAACTCGCTTACAATGAAACACGTTTTTAATTTGTCAGTATGCTTGGCTTCTTCCCCCCACTATAAGCAGAGCTAAATTGGGTGAACCATGACTGCTTGCTTTTCTAAAAACCTCGCTTTGTTTGAACAAAGTGATTTGAATGTAATTTACAGATCCCTTAGTTCTGTTGAAATGAAGAATCACAATTCTGATTTATTTTTAGGTTATCTGTATCTTTTTTGATATCTATATCATGTTTTCTCCAATTAGTACCCTGAAATGGGCCTCTCATAGCCTAATTTAGTCTTGTATAATGATACGTAGAGAGAAAACGATTTTCCTTTATAAATAGATGTTGATTATAGATTATATT
Source organism: Smutsia gigantea (assembly GCA_032199065.1). Lineage (NCBI taxonomy): Eukaryota > Metazoa > Chordata > Mammalia > Pholidota > Manidae > Smutsia > Smutsia gigantea. Next base: position 189,971 of record JAVSCE010018752.1, read on the forward strand.
CAGTAATGAATTGAAAAACTTGAATTTGCAGTTTTACCATGCCCATTACATATACAATGTTTTAAGCTAGGGTTAAAAGGCAATTTTCTTTGTTTTAATTTACAGTTTGCTTATATTTGAATGAGAGCCACATGGCAAACATAATTTGCTTATCCAATTTTTAGCATCACAACTCAAAAACATATATGGAAAAGAGTTTTGAAATCAATGATTTAAAGTAAGCAGAGACAAACAGGAGTTGGTCTTGCTTCATTATCTGGTGAAAGATGTATTTTACCATATTTTAGATTTCCTTTAATGAAAAGGGATATGGAAGTGTTTGGCTACATCTGTATTTCTGCTTTTGATTTTCCCTAATTCAGAACAGTAACCATGGAGCATCAGTCTTGCCAAACAAATGCCAACGTCAGGCACATATGCCAGTTTTTGTTTTTTATTATATTCCCTGTTTTAGACTAACTCTGGTTTAACTAACGATCTGAGGGAGAAAAGCTTTCATGGTAATATTGATTGAGGGCCATGAAGAATTTGAGATTCTCCATATTCTCATCATACACTGGCCTTAACTCCGTCTTTCCCATTGTTCTTTCCGTGTAAATTTAACCTCTTGCTGGTACATATTTCTTAAAGACATATTGCAAACTAACAGCAGTTCTGGTTTTGCATTGAGAGCAGAGAACACAATGGGAATAAGAGAGAACCTTTAGTCCTGTGAGGCATGAGTAGCCACTGTAGTTCTGTACTGCTCAGCTAAGCTTTAGCACACCTGGCACAAGCTCACAGGGGATAGAGCGACACCACAGGAAGACCAAGAGCTTCTAACAACCAAAGCCAAGAGCATGTATTGCCAGAGGTGATCAGAATGTAAAATTAGAGGGGAAGCATTTCCATGCGGAAACTACATAACCCGGCTCCTTCAAAATGCATACTAATTTCTCTGTAGTGTGGCAAGTTTCAAATTTGAGTGGAATAGAAACTGGGGAAACCACCTGTCCTATGATGGCTGGCAAAGAGTGTTGAGTCATTTTCTTCCTACTTAACAAAACAAGCAGCTATATAACTTGTTCTTAACAATGTGTGTCTCACTGAGAGATTTATGAAATGGATGGTGTTCCTCCAGTCTTCTCAGCATGGAAAGCAGAGACCCAATACAAAAGCACTAGCCCTAACCAAGCCCTAACCAGCAGGAACCCTGTGGGTTTAGAGGAATAGCACACAACTTTAGGATTGTAGGGCTGAGTTAATCTGACTCTTCTCTGAGCTTTACTTTATTCGTTTTAGAAATGTAACCATTGCCTTGTTGTGAAGGGTAAATAAGATGATGTATTAAATCAACCGGTAAAATATCTAGTTTCAATACATGGCAGCTGTTGCCTCTGTCTTAACTTCAGAAGTATTGAGTTTGCTAGCCTTCTCAATTCCCAGTTTCCCTGATCCTTTTGAGAGGCATACTTCTTATTACTTTTGGATACCAGCTACATGTATGTGTGGAGATATTCACATAATTTCTCTCTGAAGTAATGAAACTGATAGAAATATGAAAGTTCACTTATGCTGTGAGATCAGAGGCTGCTGCTGGCTCAGGTGACACAGAGGTAATCACCCATGGAATCCAGCCACTGTTTTGCAGGTAGATGGCTCTGAAGGATACTTTTGCTCTGGGGTCCACTATGGAATCCCAGTGGTGTGAGGTCTCACTAATAACTGGCTTGTCATGGGGGCAGGGCAGGTGACATGCTTGCATACCCAGAGACATGAGAAGCTGATGAAGAGAAATTCAGCTTCTCTTTACTCAGAAGGATATTTTGTGATCCAACCTTCATAATGTGAAGGAAAGAATTAAGTCCCAAATGTCTTTAACTCTATTTTCTTTTTGGTAAATAGACACTTATCATGGTATATACCTTAGGTATCTGAGTATCAGTTCTTCATTGCATATTTTGGAAAATATCTCTTAACGCTCTTCACTCTTTCTCTTTTGAGGTGTCACAATAATTTATTTCTGTTCTACTTTGGTGGTATGGACTACTCTAAAGATTCTGGAACTAGGTTGTGGTCATTTCACAGATTCATGTATCAAACTGAAAGGAAAGGTCAAATATTTAATAAACCATGCTTTTCTATATGATAAAAATTCTCTTGAATAATATATCATATAAACTGGTAAAAAAAATAACCGTTTCCTTTAGACATTCATAAATTTCCCAAGTAACTGCATTAAGTTCATTTCAAAGATCACTTTCATCCACTATAGATAAAATGCTGAGGATGAAATTAAATTAATTTCATGGCTATCAAGCGAACCAAATGGGTTTGAACTCTAAAAGCATTCCCCATTGATATCTTAACACATAGAAATAATCTTAAAGACGTTTTGGTTGATTTCTGCTGAAACTCTGCTTCATTATAGTTTTATTTAAATCTATGATTTTAAAGGTAACGTGTGTGTGTGTGTTTAAAATTTTTTATTTTAAAAAGTCACATAGTAACTGGAAAAAGGCTAAAAATAATTCACCCTTCCCATGGTTTTATGAAAAGAATGTTTCTGCTTTCTTAAAATAAATGAAGACTCTCTAAGGCCAACTGCTAACCGATCTTTTTGGGGCATGTGACAGATGATGTCTGTACAGCTCGTAGGGTCTCCGGGGAAAGGCGCTATAAATAAAGAGAAGAGCTATTAAAAGTAAGTGTTTATGTGAAGGTAAACTATGATTCTTAGTTTGAGATTCCTATTTCCACCAGCTGAAAACAGGGCCTGAGTAAAAAGCATTCGTTGGGTTCCTCATGCTGAGACAGGAAGCCTTCTCATTTCAGACCAATGCCCCATGGACGGAGGTTCGTTGTTTACCATTGCCTGAGTACCAACCTCAGTGCAATAAAACACGGGGCGTTCGGACAGCTTCCACGCAAGGCACAAACCTCCGGCCCTGCTTCTTTATGGTTCTCGGCCTTTCTTTCCCCAGGCCTCCTTCCTGGACTTCTCAACTGTTTGCATTTTTCCCCCCACCACCCCTTGAGTCATCATGTCAATATTTCTGACCAAATATCCCATTTTCTTTCCTAATCTTCACCACTTTTTCAAACTCTAGGGTACTTACTGACACCCTGCAAAATTTTTAGAAAGAATTTCAACTCTTTTAAAAAATCTCTTCTTCCTTTAATCTCTTCTACCCATCAGATGCTCCAGTCATATAAGAAAATAGAATTTCTTCTGCTGCCATGTTGCCAGGAACTGTAACCACATTTTTTGCCTGCAGATAAATCTCAATTCACAGGTCATGTGAGTGTGTCAGCATACAGTTCCCAGTGTTCCTCAGTGGATTTCATACTATGTGTGTCTTTCTACTCTATCACCAGCCACAAAATCCTGTCCCTATTCACATATATTATTACACTTGTCCCTTCTTTTGGCTTTGACACCTTTTAATAATGAATATATAATTGCAAATATATAACACTGAACATAAAATAAAGTGGTCCTTTTAAATGTCAGTGTGAAGAAAAGAGTACAAAGATCTAGTAAAGGAATTGCACGAAGAGCCTGTCTTGTTAAACAAAACCCCAGAAGGACTATGAGGAATCAGTCAAAATTCTTACTACCGTTAACTCTAAAGTTCATTTTCTCAAATACCGCTTAACGGTGATTTCCACTATCATTGAAATAGCTTGAAATATCAGCTATTCCTTGTTTTTGTTTGAGATTATAAGGCAATGTAAACCATCTCAAAAACAAGAAAGTTCCAAGCACAAATGTAAAATTCTTTTTGTGATACTTCAAATCCATGTGCTTATATTTGGCAATAGGTCTGCCCTTTTACTATAAAACTAGAAACTATGCAAATTTTTCATCAAAGTATAGCATCAAATTATAAGAGTTGAAATTCTTAGCTAGATTACAGTAAGCTTAATTTAAGGGTGCCCTGAGTTAGAATGTATATGGAATTTAAGTAGACAAAATTCTGTCTTCCCTACAGTCCTTAAGATATGATATAAAAATGACTTAGTCTATATGCTGCATAGAGAATTCTGCACATTTTAAATCATCTGTTTCTAAAAAGGGTAAAATTCCAGTATAATTTAGAGTCACAGAAACTATAATTTAAGAGCGGTAGAATCCAATTTAATCACAGACTGAAAATAAGCAAAGATTAGGAGGGTATGTGAATGAGAAACAATGCACAGATTTGTTTTTTATGAAATAGCCCATAAAGGATGCTGCAAGAGTCTTTGTTGAAATGAAGGACAGGTAATTCATACACTGGTTCCATCACAGGTGTTTGGGGTTAAGCAGTCAATTACTGTGGGTTTAGAGGAGAAAGAAACCAACCTAGAATTGATGCTAACATCTTAGAGTGATATCAACATTTAGACTCTGATAAACCCTCAAATGAATGTTTTTCAAACTGTGTATTTGGGAGGAAAACTAAATGTTCGTATTTGGAACCACTTATCCTTATAACTGGAACATGGCTCTGAAGAGCTGTTTTATGTCAGCGTCTCCTTTAATAACCCTGGTTTTAAAGAAATAAACATTTTGAAAGTCACATTTTCCAAAAAGAATGGTCTGAAATTCAAAACCAGTGAGTTTGGGATGGATCTTTGGTTTCCCAGCCTACCTTCTCTATGACTCAAAATTTGAAAGAGTTAATTGCATCCTTAGGCAGATGTGAATACAATACCCTGGCCCCAAGTCAGAAGGGTCATAGCATCAGGTCGGGAAGTCTTGAATCTCCAGCTTCATTACGGCAAAATTTCATAGGCTTGAGCCCAGTCTCACATATTTCCTTCCTGATTCTGGTGTGAACAGAATAATCGTTTCTTTAGAAACTATTCTAACCCCATCTTTATTAACTCTAGTTAATCAAACTGAGAAATAATATGGCCATAAACTTGCTGCTCAAATTGTTTTCTTCACTCAGTACATGTACAGTAATTTTGAGATGGAAACTAGATGCCCGTGGTATGAACTAGTTCTAAAAAATTTTCACATGCAAAGATGTAAAGGGTGTTATTTTTTATAAATACGAAAGACAGCATCTCTGCCAACAAACTCTGGACTCCCATATTTGTTCTCCTTGCCCCTTTCATTTTATAATCCAAGAACTCTAAGAAGCACTAACCTGGGATAGTTGGACACAAATAGTCTTTCTTTGGGTGTAGTTAACATCAGTGAAATCACTGGCATGCTCATAGATCCTTCAAAGAACCTTTCCTATCTCCTCTCCCCTCGCAATTGTGTGGGAGAGTGCAGGTGTATTTAAGCCTGAATAACTCCCAGCAACCCAGTTCTTGTCTCTCTTGTCCTCACCATTTAGCGGATCACATCCCTTTCCGAAGGTACCACAGCCTAGTGGACAACTTTAGGACATGGACGTCATGCAAGGGAAGTGTCCTCTTGCTCTAACAGTCACCTCATCCCACCAGCAGCCCTGCCTCTCACTTTGGTACAGGTGTGGTCCACCTTAAAACTCCCAATGCCATCAGACTGCTGCTCTGCTTACCTTTGAGCTGCTACCATTCTCGGAGCCTACTGTTGATGGCTCATGCTGATACTGATGCAGGAGATCATTTCTGTCCTACGTTCTGCTGCAGCCATGCCAGTATCAATGTGGAGCGGCTTGGAAACCACTCTTCTGATGTAGGGATTTTTTATTCACCACTTGGGTCACTTGGTTGACCAAAATCTCCATCTATGAGTTCTTTTCCATGGGGTTGCCCCATTCTCGTTCAAATACATTCCTGGTGAATTAAGCCTTCCGATGTCTAGCTACGCCTAGACATGGGTGAATCTTAAGGTGACTAATTGTGGGCTCAAGCGGGTGTCCTTATCAGTCTTTTTTTTAATACTCTTTCCATTTTTCCACCCCATTTTCATTTCCACTGTATAGCCAATCCTTAATCTTTATATATTACCTATCTATATTTTTTAAACTAGAGATCCAAACTAAGGATCATCATGGAAAAATAGACCCATGGTGATATACACCTACATATAGTTTTCCTGAATCAAGATGTTTTAGGTAGGCTTCTTTACTTATATATTTGCAATGTCTGAAACATATTGTACGTTCAATAATAAAGGTCAATATATCAAAATATTTTATAAAAGATTCAGTATTTTTAATACATGTAACAATATCTGGGTTCTCATTAGCACTTCTGACAAAATACAAAAAACTGTCAAGCCATTCAAAAGTTTTGGTCAACAATATCAGTGTAGGTATATTGTGTCTGGAGGTGTAGGTCAAATGGTTAATGCTTCTGTGGTGCAGCTTAAGACCAAGGATAACTGAGCAAGCATTAACTTATGGAATCTTAATAGTCACCTCATTGCTGAAGTAAAAGGAAACCAAGAGGAAACTTAATAATATCAAAAGTTATTTTAAAGGGAGTTCCCATTGGTTTGAAGGGGTACTTTGCTTCACACACAATATCCACCTTTGTAAAACCCAAGAAACCCATATTCGTAACATACACCATCTTTACGGTTTTCAGAACATAAATCTTTTTGAGCACTATTATTTCTCCACAGATAAAAATTAAAATACTGGAAGTCTTTAGAATAATAAAAAAAGAAACCCTCTTGCAAACCAAAGGGAATTTGGAACTTTGTGTTAAGTGCTTGTTTAACTATAAAAGGGTCAGTGTGTGTTGTAATGAATGGAAAACCGATTTTACTGTATTCCATTTGTGAACATTGTGTGGCAACCTATTTTAGTATTAGAAAGATCGTATATTAGAAATGATGTCTGCAGTCATCAGTGTGTCCAAGTAAAAATTTAGTTCCTGTTAAATTAACACTTCATTAAAAAATCAAAATAAAAGCTCAACAAATGCTTTTTATGTTGTACTCCAAGACAGAAAAAAAAAATTTTTTTTGAAGAACAGATTGCCAGTTATTCTATTCCATAACAGTTAAGTTTCTCAGTTCTTTTTTTTTTTCCTTGTGCTGAGCTCTCTGTCACTGGAAACATCTTAAACCAATTTCAAGTGCTACACCTGAATAAACATGTTGTAAAAGTGTTTATGTATTGAAGTGGGTCAGTTCAAGGTATGGTATTTGGCTGGAACTTCTAATTTCTCTTTTTACAGCAAGAGGGCTGCCAGAAGGAGGAAGTCTGAGCTGAATTAATACATTCGTTACAGTGGAAGTAGAATGGAAACTGCCCTGACCACAAATCAAACTGCCTCTTTCATTTATGCCAGTGATAGAGTTTTTCTAAGAACTATAGACTCTGGCATAGAGCCACTGTAAGTTTGCATTTAAAAGAGAAAACTATATGCTTATTTGTGTAAGGTTTACTGTTTCAATTATTTGTAAGCTCTTTCTTTGGTAGGACTGAGGGTAGTGGCGTTTGTGAGGCAGAGAGCCATTTTAATGCTGTAGGAACTCGACAAGTTTCTCCAATACATTGTAGATCAATTGTTGAGGACTCGGATTCCACCTGAATTGGTGTACTCTCTCTTTCTTTTTTCTTTAAACCAATACCTCCACATTTAAAGGACCTCTGTGTCCCTTCCGACAGCTGTACAGCCTCACATGACACAGTCTCATTTTCTGACGGTAGAAGGTCCCTGCACAACACAAGTACACACAAAAGTGTTTATGCAGCCAAAATAAACTCTGTTGAGAGTAAGAGTTTATTTGCTAAAATGACATTGATGCCATTTCAGGGACTTGTTTTCCTTTCCTTTCTTTTAAGGTGGGTCAAGTCTTATAATGGACTGAGGTTGCTCCACAGTCTTTACTGAATAAATATTTTAAGAAAACATGCACATCTCTCAGGGGCAAGACAGAGTCATTCTTGCACCTATTTCAAACCACATTATATATTACTTTCAAAAGACGGGTAAGCTCTGTATCCAGAATAGAAACTTTGCATGAGTTTTGAGTAATTCACAACTGAAGTTACAACCAAAGTTTGAGTAGTTTTAAATATGTAACTATTTAGTAATCATCTCTGTGAGTGATCTTCATGGAACTAGATATCAGACAATGGTTTTATATACATATACATATACAATATTCAGTGATAATTACTTTAAATTAGAAGAGCATAACCAGAAAGAATTGGAGAAAGGGGAAAATGGTCATACCTAACTTCTAGGGTATTTGTAGAATCAAAGTAAATAATGCATGTAAAACACTTAGAAAAATGTGCAGCACACACACAGTAGGCCCCCAAATATATTTGCCATGATTAAAGTATTACTATTACCACCCCAATGGGAGAGGTACTTTACCAACATCCACTTCTAGTCTTTAGGGCCCCTTGACTTCTCACTTACTCCTGTTCAGGCCCTGGGTGCATTCCTTCTTCTCCAATACACAGCCATACCAACAGGCTCCGAAGGGTCTGGGGTGCAAGCTGGTTGAAAGGCAAAGGTGAGTCTCCAAGCTCACCTGGAATTTTCACCTTTCTGAGAGTCTCCGGACTTGGTTTGCATCCTCAGAAATCCTGTCAGTAAACATTCAGATGTGTCAAAACTCAGACGGGGAGGAATTCTGACATTTCAATGTTTACTTCAAAGTACTTCACATTGAGAAAGAACTAGAGCTTAAAAGAAACCTCCGTCCCTGGCAGGGGCTTCAAGAGTGTACCTGTGGAGGGCTGTCAGTAGAGCATAGCTTTGTCAAGTTCGCTGGGCCTAGGCCAGAGGTGAGAGGGGGAAGGTTATCAGAACTAATTCACACTTAAAAGGCTTGAAATAAGCTGGACAAAGTAGAAACACCCAGCCAGCCATTCAGCTTTTATCCCTTAGAGGAAAATTGTAGGGTATGTAATACTGAAGAGCCCATAGCTAATACTTTTGAAATTGTTATTTATTGTGGACATTTCCAGGCTGATGGTGGTCAAGCCTTTCCATTTGTAATATTGCTCACTTCCAGGTTTGGGAATTTTCAGTTAGCAAAGGAGCCTGAGGGTGCTCTGTGGTAGAAGAATGATGCAAAATGAAAAACCAAGCATGGATAATTGTCTGTAACATTGTCTTCTAATGTTTATAAGAATCATTGGCCTGCAAAGAAAACGTTCTGATAGTGTTTTAAAGCTTTTCTCTTTTTTGAGTACCCTAGGAATTCATTCACGCCAGGTAAACTTTCTCTCTTTTTCATAAACCAAGTGCTTGCATATTCTGTTCCAGGACGTAGTATCAACGTAAAAGCTGCCGGTCTTGTGGGAAGACATGGACCTCAGTCAAAACAGCCATTCATGGTGGCCTTCTTCAAGGCAAGTGAGGTACTTCTCCGATCTGTGAGAGCAGCCAACAAACGGAAAAATCAAAACCGTAATAAATCCAGTTCTCATCAGGACTCCTCCAGAGTGTCCAGTGTTGGAGGTAAGATAAAACCAGAGCAGCAGTTGTGCACAGAGAGTTATGGGGTCATATGTTGCAAATCAAGTAGCCACAGTAAATTTACCCCCTGGATATACCTTCGTTTGGTCATTTAAATCATCTGGCAATGTTTCTGGCATCCCCAGAATGTTTCATCAGTGAATCACCCAGTAATTCATTTTAAAATAAGTATGACTTGACTTCGCATGTTGAAAGATTCAGTTCAAATTAAAATCAAGCTGGCAGCAATAAAATTATGAAATGACTACATCAACAAACTCTAGCCAGAACTGAACTACACAACTTGCTGAGCTGACCCCCCAGGGCCTCTCAAATATGGATGGGTAACCAGGTAAATACAACATACAAATATTTCTTTAGTACTTAAAATGATACATGTGAATCATGCAGTTAAAATGTTTTCTGATAATAAAAGCAGGCTAGATGGTATGGGAATTAAGATAATTTTGCATTTCCCTTAATTATGTGGAGGGATGTTAATCTGCTTTAAGTGTGCATGTGTACACACACACACATATACTCTAACAACAAAATATTACAAATGTACCGTTGATCCCAATGTGTTTGAAATTTAATCTGTTAATTGGTAGAAAAGGAGATAAAAGTACACTTGGTCTGAACACATCTAACAGCCAAAATCTGAAGTGATTTGAACATATTATTTATACCAGCCTGCAAACAGATTTTCTTACTATTTATACCAGCCTGCAAACAGATTTTCTTACTATTTATACCAGCCTGTAAACAGATTTTCATAAGCTGTTCCTAGATGAAAATGATGGCTATTTTATTTCAAGAAATTATACCTATGTATAAAAGATAAAGCTATTTGAAGGGGAAAACATCCTAGAGCATCCCAACTTAGTACAACGTTTGTTCATTTGTAAAATATGTATTCATCTATGTTAATGGCCACCATATGCACAGTTCTTGCCAGGCACAATGGATGAGCTGGTGAATAAAACAGACATGATCTATGCATATGGTATTTCAGCAAATTAGAATGCTTCGCTCTTCCAAAAAGACACAGACAGTGTTTGCCATTATTCCTGAAATCTTCATTTTTTTCCCCCAACTCACTTAAAACTGACAAGTCATGCTGCAATTTTTGTTACTCAAACATACATGAGTGTTAGATAAGAATTATGATAAAACATAAAATATATATGTTTTCTGCACCTGGAACTCTCAACAAAAATACTATCTGGAATTCACTGGAACCCTCCTAAGGTACGGGCATACAGAGAATCAAGTTAGAAAGAAGTCTGTTTCATGTATCTAGCAACAGACATGGGGGAAGATTTCTATATGGAATTACATTATACTGAATTACATGCTCTGTATAGAGCAATGTTTTAAAATAATTTTCCAACAAATAAGTTTATCCATCTTTTTCACTTGAAAGTAAAACATGATATTAGTGGCTTATTACAAAGCTATCTTTTCAAGATCTTCACAAGATATTTAGTTTGGCAAAAATTGTAATTGCCTAATAGGAACAATGGAGAAAAATAACTTTCTAAGACCTTTTCTCCCTTGTAAATACGAGCCTGTCAAAGTTGTATATTTTTCTTTTCATGTACAATGGTTCTGAAATTAGTTGAAATGTTTTTAATTTAATGTAGCAGGCTGCATTAAGGAAAAGGTTTGTTAAACCTTGAGTAGAATAGTAAATAAGTTTTGAGGAAATTACAAAGGGAAAAGTCTAAGTCACATACTTATATTGCTAGAGCTCATAACAACTCTGGAAGAGGCGTTCCAGAGACTGAAATCATCAAAGCCCTTTTTCCTATTGATGAGCTCTTATTTATCTTCTCTTCCTGACCATAAGTAACAAATGTACTTCTATAACTAGAGATGAATAAAACACATGGAGCAAAAAATCACACAGCTATTCACTAGTTGCCTAACACCATTTAGAGCACAAAATTATTCTAATATAGACCAATATTTTCTTGTGAAATATGTGGCAGATGGTTTTGGAGCATGTTCATATTTTGATAATAAGGAGAAAGAAAGTAGCTGGTTGTGTCTATGAGACATAATCTTTCAATAGGTAGTAATAAAGCAGACAGGAAAAAGTCTCAGAGGGTTTTACCCAAAAGACCAAAATTTTAAGGACAGTTTAAGAAAAGGGAATGCTAATATAAACACAAAATTTGATACTTAGGAGGCTTGAAATGCCAGGGAAACTTAAAAATTATCCAAATATAAATAATCAGTGTTGTAATAGTACTAGGCCTTTACAATAAAATATTGTTTGAAGACTACACAACCAAGAAACTGACCAGTGAGGAAAGGGGAGAGAGTTGTATTAGATGTTTGCTTGATGGCATTTTTTCTGCAAAGCACACCATCAAATGTTGGAAGTCTCAGTTAGTGCAGGAGAACTAAAACCCAGGCCATTCTTGCTGCCTTTAGGCCATTTCTTTCCTGTTTCCTATGCCCCTTCATTCTCCATATTCCTATGGAAGGGCCTAGAACAATGTCTTGCATAAAATAGGTTACCCCAAAATACTTGTTGAATGAATTAGTGTGTAGATTGTATGGAAAAAACTAGCATCCTCCTTCAGGTGCATATTTGTAGAAACACTGCTCCCAGATTCTCTGCAGAAACCGTCTCTCCTTGTTCCTCTTCAGGTTTTTGGCAAGAAGGTTGAGTAGACATGTGGGAGATTATGCCTCTTTCATGGTGAGGCAACACAATGGATGTTTATTTGAATGAGGATGTAGGGGAAGGAAATTGGAGGCAATAGCTAAATTTTAAGTTAGCTTAAGATGGCTGTAGGTACTAGGTTGATAAGATTTTAAAGAACTTAGAGCAAGATGCTGTTATAAGGACAGTATCAGTGCTCAGTGCTGCAAAGAAAGGGTATTAAGAATATGGAAGAACTGATAGGGCAAATGGCAAGTCCTAGTTCACTGCAGAATTGCTTGAAAAGATTGCTTATTGGGTCTCGATGCTGGTCACCTTTGAAGGTGATTCCGATTGTGGTGATTGCCTGAAATCATGATGCTTTCTTAGAACAAGTCTTTCAGAGTCATTAAAGCAGAAACATTGTGTGTTTATACTCAACTCTGATAATCAGACCCTATGTCTTGTGTAATGATGTAAACTCATGCCTCTTAGACAAACAGTTATTAATCAAAATCAGAAAGAACAATTAATTGTAATTACTTCTTTAGATTGTTGTAACTCCGGGGTGGGGGCTGGGGGGACATTTTCCCAGCCCAGGGCAAAATACCTTTGAAACCGCAATCAGTCAATGGGAGAAATAAAGTGGGAGAAATCTGTTTATTGCTTACAAGCAGTTGTCCACTTCTGCTTGCCGGCATCTCTCCTAGACCCTGCTGCCAAAAGGGACCCCACCCACCTCTGCTCCCTCTTGTAATCACCTATTGATATGGACATCAACTCCTTCTCTCCACCCCTTGGAAACACTTATAGAAATGGAGATGCACTAAAGCTAGGCTAGAGATTCTGGAAATACTGCAGTTTTACCCACAAATATATTATATTGTATAATTAATAAGCTTTTTCATTGTTTAAAAGTAATCAGATAATAAATAATGCTGGAGTTCTTTCTTGATCACCTAATCCTTTTGAGATAAATCACTGTGCTATACCTATCAACATGGTTCCTGCACACCCAAATCTTTTCCTCTTTATGTACATCTATTTTGGAGAATATGTTATTTTGTGTGCTTTTAATTACGTGAATTATATATCGTATGTATCTTTAAAGACTTTTGAAGAGCAGCTTTAAGTTCACAACAAAACTGAGAGGAAGGCACAGAGATTTCCCCTCTGCCCTGCCCCCACACATGCCATGCCTCCCCCATTATCAACATCCCCAACCAGAATGCTGCATTTCTTACCTAAGATGAATCTATATTGACACATCATAATTGCCCAAAGTCTATAGCTTACCTCAGGGTTCACTCTTGGTATTGTATATTCTATGCATTTGGATGAATATATAGACCTGTATCCATCATTATGTTATCTGATACAGGGTATTTTCACTGCTTTAAAAATTCTCTTTTTTCTGTCTATTTATTCCTCCCTCCCCCTAGCAACCACTGATCTTTTTATTGTCTCCCTGGTTTTGACTTTTCCAGAATGTCATAGGGTTGGCTTTATGTATTATTTTTAAGCATATGTCTCAGCCATCTTTCAAATTGTGTGACCTCATTGTTTTTAACTGCTGCACTATATTCAATGGTGTTTGTAGCAGAGTTTGTTTAGTCATGTCACTCTTAAAAGACATTTTGGATGTTTCCAAATTGGGTCTCCCAGTGAATGCTGTAGGGAAAATTCTGCAAGGCTGCATGAGTGAGAATGTTTCTAATCTACTTGATTTCTACAAGAATTAACACTAAAAGCTGACTATTGTGCCCTAAATCATGTAAAATTTTGGAGATCTCTCTTAAAACAAGTTATTTTGGTGCATATATCTAGCTCTGTGTATCTTTCTGTCTGCATATATTTGTCTGTCATCTATCTTTCTATTATTTAGTCTTATGTCCATCACATACTGGTTGTATAATTTTGGACAAGATACGTCACCTCTCTTTGCCTAATTCTTCATCTATGAAGTGGGAATGTTAATAGTATCAGTTTCATAGGGTAAGATTACATGAGTTGTAAGGGTCAAATGTAAGGAACAGAGAACAGTGGTATGTACTTATTTCTGTGTTAGCCATTAACATTGATATTTTTAAAAACAACTTAAAATGGTTTGTTTTTTTAAAACAGATGCATAAAAGTTCAGACTCTTTATCAGAGAAAACTAGAAGTTCTCTCTTTTCCTAATAAATACCTTGGTCTCTTATTGGGAATTCTCAGTGTTTGTAACTTCAGAAGCAAGAGAGATCTTAAAGTCTTTAACTAATCTGGCCAATCTATCTGAGGAATTAACTATATGCTATAAAAAATTTGTCAGTGGATATTAATGCCTTGTGTTTGTTGTCAAGTCTGTCTAGCGAGACTCCACAGAGTACAAATAGGCATGATTTACTGTAAACTATGTATTCTATATGCAATAATCACTCTGTGACAAAGACAGTATTAACTGTATGCTGATAAAAGATGGGTAGCATAAGGATCTGGCTTCTTAAAAAGCATTCCCACAGGCAATGGAAAGACATACACATTAGTAATTATTAGGAGGTCCATTTTATCAGCGTAGATATAAGGTAGTGTGAGAGTAGTAATGATAGAGCACCTAAAGTGTGCCAAGTATGGCCCAGAAGACTTCATGGAGGACTTAGATGAGAAATTATAGACATTTTCCAGAAATGGAAGGATAGATGAAGCCGTTTCAGACTGATGTGCAATTATAGAGCCATGTACCAGTGTCAAATGACTGGCTATTGCAAGTATTCTTGTGTGAGAGGTGTGATAACAGCTAGAAAATTATGCAGGGACCAAATCATAAAACGTAAGGTATGTGATAGTAAAGGACTATGGTGTCTTTGTGTAGGCAGTTGGAAAAAGGAATGTCATATGCAGAAATGCATTTTAAAAAGTTAAATTTGACATCAGAGTGAAAGATGGGATGCCAAGGAAGGACACTGAAACCCCAAATAATAATTGGGAGTCAAGCACAATACTCCAACACTCTAAGCAATGCAGATTATAGATTGAGAGAGTGGAAGTGGCAACCAAACCATGTGGGATGGGGCCAGCATGGTATGGGTGAAATAGGGCTCTGGAGATGGAAGTGTGGAGAATTGGTAGCCAGTGTTGGAAAAGATACAGATATGAGGACTTCTGGGAAGATGGCGGTGTGAGCAGGGCGGCAGAAATCTCCTCCCAACACTATATTTATCTACGAAAACACAGAAAATACATCTATTCCTAAAAGACAGACGAGAATACACAGGAAAGCGCACAGCGTGCAGCTACACCCGAGAGGACTCGGCACCCCAAGAGGCGGGTAAGATACGGAGCCGCGACCCGGCGGGACCCGAGCCCTCCCCCACCCCAGCGCCCCGGCGGGAGGAGAGGATCCAGAGCCGGGAGGGAGTGGAAGTGCACCCCGCGAAGTAGCCAGCCCCGGGGATCTGCGCGGGGAACGCTGACCCACATTGCGCAGTGCAGCGGAGATTGGAGAGACAGAGGGGCAGGATCTGAGCGGGGAACGCGCCAGGGGGCTTGCAGCCGGCTCCCGGGAAGGAAAAAAAAAAACGCGCGCTTTCTTCAGCGGTCTTAAAGAGACAGGAGCCCAGCGGAGGAGCCGGATCGCCCCAGCACACTCAGCCCAGCAGGCTGGGAGTCCTGGGGAGTTTCAGACGCCTTAGCTGGCACTGAGGAAGCATAGCCATACTTAACACTTCTCACTGAGATCAACAGCCTCCTATTCGTTCCCACCCCTGCCAGAGCGATAAAGGGCCCTGCGGAGCAGCACAGTCACAGCTGTGGAATAGTGGGGCAATAGCGCCACCTAGATCATTCCCACAGAATCAACGTCCGGTGGGCATTTTTTTTGTTTTTTTTGTTTTTTGTTTTGTTTTTGTTTTTTCTTTTCTTTCTTTTTTTTCTTTTTTCCTTTCTTTCTTTTTTTTCATTTTTTTCTTTTTTTCTCTTTTTTTTTCTTCTCTTTTTAAAGTCTTAAGAGCCCAGCTGACATACGTGGCAACTATCAGTGACCAAATTATACAGCCATGAAAAGACAGAGGAATATGGTTCAGACCAAAATCAACCAGACAACCCCAGAGAGGGAGTCTGAAGGGATGGAAATGCAAAGCCTCCCTGAAAAAGAATTCAGAATAAAAGTCATAACCATGCTGATGGACCTACAGGGAAATGTGCAAGAGCTGAGGGAGGAAGTGAGGGAACTGAGGAAAGACAATACAGAAATCAGACAAGCGATCGACGGGCTTAACAGCAGAATGGATGAGATGCGAGAGACTGTTAATGGAATAGAAAACAGAGAACAGGAGTACAGAGCAGCTGAGGCAGAGAGAGATAAAAGGATTTCTAGGAATGAAAGAATATTAAGAGAACTGTGTGACCAATCCAAACGGAACAATATTCGCATTATAGGAGTACCAGAGGAAGAAGAGAGAGAAAAAGGGATAGAAAGTGTCTTTGAAGAAATAATTGCTGAAAACTTTCCCTCGCTGGGGAAGGAAGTAGTCTCGCAGTCCACCGAAGCTCATAGATCTCCCAACACAAGGGACCCAAGGAAGACAACACCAAGACACATAATAATTAAGATGGCAAAGATCAAAGATAAAGACAGGGTATTAAAGGCAGCTAGAGAGAGAAAAAAGATCACCTACAAGGAAAACCCATCAGACTATCATCAGACTTCTCAACAGAAACCTTACAGGCCAGAAGAGAATGGCATGATATATTTAACGTTATGAAACAGAAGGGCCTCGAACCAAGAATATTGTATCCAGCACGATTATCATTTAAATATGATGGAGGGATTAAACAATTTCCAGATAAATTAAAGTTAAGAGAGTTTGCCTCTCATAAACCACCACTACAGGATATCTTAAATGGACTGCTCTACAGGGAAGCACACCTAAGGCTAAAAAGATGTCACCAGAGAAAAAAAAATCATAGCAAAGAAAGCAGACCATCCAAATACCAACTAAAGGCAAAGAATAAAACACCTATTATAGAAAGAATGGAGGAGGAGGAATAAGAAGGGAGAGAAATAAAGAAACATCAGACTGTGTTTACAATAACTTAACAAGAAAGTTAAGTTAGATTGTTAGATAGTAAAGAAGCAACCCTTGAACCCTTGGTAACCACGAATCTAAAGCCAGCAATGGCAATAAGTACATACCTATCAATAATCACCCTAAATGTAAATGGACTGAATGCACCAATCAAAAGACACAGAGTAACAGAATGGATAAAAAGCAAGACCCATCTATATGCTGCCTACAAGAAACTCACCTCAAATCCAAAGATATACACAGACTAAAAGTGAAGGGATGGAAAAAGATACTTCATGCAAACAACAAAGAGGAAAAAGCAGGTGTTGCAGTACTTGTATCAGACAAAATAGACTTCAAAACGAAGAAAGTAGCAAAAGATAAAGAAGGACATTACATAATGATAAAGGGGTCAGTCCAACAAGAAGATATAACCATTATAAATATATATGCACCCAACACAGGAGCGCCAGCATATGTGAGACAAATACTAACAGAATTAAAGGAGGAAATAGACAGCAATGCATTCATCTTAGGAGACTTCAACACACCACTCACTCCAGAGGACAGATCAACCAGACAGAAAATAAGTAAAGACACAGAGGCACTGAACAACACACTAGAACAGATGGACCTAACAGACATCTACAGAACTCTACACCCAAAAGCAACAGGATACACATTCTTCTCAAGTGCACATGGAACATTTTCCAGAATAGACCACATACTAGGCCACAAAAAGAACCTCAGTAATTTCAAAAATATTGAAATCCTACCAACCAACTTCTCAGATCACCAAGGTATAAAACTAGAAATAAATTTTAGAAAGAAATCAAAAAGGCTCACAAATACATGGAGACTTAACAACACTCTCCTAATTAATCAATGGGTTAACGACCAAATCAAAACAGAAATCAAAGAATATATGGAGACTAATGACAACAACAACACAAAGCCACAACTTCTGTGGGACGCAGCAAAGGCAGTTCTAAGAGGAAAGTATATTGCAATCCAGGCCTATTTAAAGAAGGAAGAACATTCCCAAATGAATAGTCTAAAGACACAATTACTGAAATTGGAAAAAGAAGAACAAATGAGGCCCAAAGTCACCAGAAGGAGGGACATAATAAAGATTAGAGAAGAAATAAATAAAATTGAGAAGAATAAAACAATAGAAAAAATCAATAAAACCAAGAGCTGGTTCTTTGAAAAAATAAACAAAATAGATAAACCCCTAGCCAGACTCATTAAGAGAAAAAGAGAATCTACACACATAAACACAATCAGAAATGAGAAAGGAAAAATCACGACGGACCCCACAGAAATACAAAGAATCATAAGAGAATATTATGAGAATCTATATGCTAACAAGCTGGAAAACATAGAAGAAATGGACAACTTCTTAGAAAAATACAACCTTCCAAGACTGACCAAGCAAGAAACAGAAAAACTAAACAGACCAATCACCAGTGACGAAATCGAATTGGTAATCAAAAAACTACCCAAGAACAAAACCCTGGGCCTGATGGATTCACCTCTGAATTCTACCAGACATATAGAGAAGAAATAACACCGATTCTCCTTAAAGTTTTCCAAAAAATAGAAGAGGAGGGAATACTTCCAAACTCATTCTATGAAGCCAGCATCACTCTAATACCAAAACCGGGCAAAGACCTCACCAAAAAAGAAAATTACAGACCAATATCCCTGATGAACGTAGATGCAAAAATACTCAACAAAATATTAGCAAACCGAATTCAAAAATACATCAAGAGGATCATACACCATGATCAAGTGGGATTCATCCCAGGGATGCAAGGATGGTACAACATTCGAAAATCCATCAACATCATCCACCACATCAACAAAAAGAAGAACAAAAACCACATGATCATCTCCATAGATGCTGAAAAAGCATTTGACAAAATTCAGCATCCATTCCTGATTAAAACTCTCAACAAAATGGGTATAGAGGGCAAGTACCTCAACATCATAAAGGCTATATATGACAAACCCACAGCTAACATCATACTTAACGGCGAGACGCTGAAAGCTTTTCATCTAAGATCGGGAACAAGACAAGGATGCCCACTCTCTCCACTGTTATTCAACATAGTACTGGAGGTCCCAGCCACGGCAATCAGACAAAACAAAGACATACAAGGCATCCAGATTGGTAAAGAAGAAGTCAAATTGTCACTATTTGCAGATGACATGATGCTGTACATAAAAAAACCTGAAGATTCCATTCCAAAACTACTAGAACTAATATCTGAATTCAGCAAAGTTGCAGGATACAAAATTAACACACAGAAATCTGTTGCTTTCCTATACACTAATGATGAACTAACAGAAAGAGAATCAGAAAAACAATTCCATTCACAATTGCATCAAAAAGAATAAAATACCTAGGAATAAACCTAACGAAGGAAGTGAAAGACCTGTACTCTGAAAACTACAAGACACTCCTAAGAGAAATTAAAGAGGACACTAACAAATGGAAATGCATCTCATGCTCTTGGCTAGGAAGAATAAATATTGTCAAAATGGCTATACTACCTAAAGCAATCTACAGATTCAATACAATCCCTATCAAACTACCAACAGCTTTCTTCAATGAACTGGAACAAATAATTCTAAAATTCATATGGAACCACAAAAGACCCCGAATAGCCAAAGCAATCCTGAGAAGGAGGAATAAAACAGGGGGAATTACACTCCCTGACTTCAAGCTCTACTACAAAGCCACAGTAATCAAGACAATTTGGTATTGGCACAAAAACAGACCCACAGACCAGTGGAACAGAATAGAAAATCCAAACATTAACCCAAACATATACAGTCAATTAATATTTGATAAAGGAGCCTTGGATATACAATGCGGAGATGACAGCCTCTTCAGCAGCTGGTGTTGGAAAAACTGGACAGCTACATGTAAGAGAATGAAACTGGACTACTATCTAGCCCCATACACAAAGGTAAACTCAAGGTGGATCAAAGACTTGAATGTAAGTCATGAAACCATAAAACTCTTAGAAAAAAACATAGGCAAAAATCTCTTGGACATAAACATGAGCAACTTCTTCATGAACATATCTCCCCGGGCAAGGGAAACAAAAGCAAAAATCAACAAGTGGGACTATATCAAGCTGAAAAGCTTCTGTACAGCAAAGGACACCATCAGTAGAACAAAAAGACATCCTACAGTATGGGAGAATATATTCATAAATGACGTATCCGATAAGGGGTTGACATCCAAAATATATAAAGAACTCACGCACCTCAACAAACAAAAAGCAAATAATCCAATTAAGAAATGGGCAGAGGACATGAATAGACACTTCTCCAAAGAAGAAATTCAGATGGCCAACAGGCACATGAAAAGATGCTCCACATCGCTAATCATCAGAGAAATGCAGATTAAAACCACAATGAGATATCACCTCACACCAGTGAGGATGGCCAACATCCAAAACACAAACAACAACAAATGTTGGCGAGGATGTGGAGAAAAGGGAACCCTCCTACACTGCTGGTGGGACTGCAAATTAGTTCAACCATTGTGGAAAGCAGTATGGAGGTTCCTCAAAAAACTCAAAATAGAAATACCATTTGACCCAGGAATTCCACTCCTAGGAATTTACCCTAAGAATGCAGCAGCCCAATTTGAAAAGGACAGATGCACCCCTATGTTTATTGCAGCACTATTTACAATAGCCAAGAAATGGAAGCAACCTAAGTGTCCATCAGTAGATGAATGGATAAAAAGATGTGGTACATATACACAATGGAATATTATTCAGCCATAAGAAGAAAACAAATCCTACCATTTGCAACAACATGGATGGAGCTAGAGGGTATTATGCTCAGTGAAATAAGCCAAGCCGAAAAAGACAAGTATCAAATGATTTCACTCATATGTGGAGTATAAGAACAAAGAAAAAATACTGAAGGAACCAAACAGCAGCAGACTCACAGAACCCAAGAACGGACTAATAGTTACCAAAGGGAAAGGGACTGGGGAAAATGGGTGGGAAGGGAGGGATAAGAGGGAAAAAGGGGCATTACGATTAGCAGATGTAATGTTGGGGGGGCACGGGGAGGGCAGTACAACTCAGAGAAGACAAGTAGTGATTCTATAGCATCTCACTACGCTGATGGACAGTGACTGTAATGGGGTTGGTGGGGGGGACCTGATGAAGGGGTAGTTTAATAATCGTAATATTGCACATGTAATTGTAAATTAACGATAAAAAAAAATAAAAAATAAATAAATAAAGGGACGACCTAATATCAGTGGGGAGAGGAGAATGCTGAAAGGTCTTTCTAACGAAGTGGCAGTTGAGCTGGATTTAAGGATAAATAGGAATTAATCTGGCAAAGAGTAGGGTTGGGTAGATCAGAGGAAAGAGCAACAAATATCCATTAACAGTTTTGTTGTGGTTTTGCACCTACAGCAATTATCTGACATAAAATTAAAGAGGCAACAAAAGAAAAAAAAAAAAAGAAAAACTGTGGCTTTTCTTGCAAAAGAAAGGGTAGAGCATTCAGAGCAGTAACCCAAAAGCCCCAAAAGAGATCACGTGTACCAGGGGTGAAATGAAGTTTAAAGAAGTTAGGATTTTATGATGCATTTCTCCAAGGAAGAGGTTAGTATATGATAAGAGGTAAGCAGTCACAGGTGGTAATGGATTTCTTGATGGCAGATGAGACCACCTGGATCGGGACAGGCTCCATAATTTTCAGGATCCAGTGCAGAATGAAAAGGCAGGGGCCCTTGTTCTAAAAGTAGGAATTTAAAGATAGCGACAGCAGAGCCTTGATCTAAGAGCAGGGATCTCCTAAACGCTGGCCTTTTGTACCTGCACAGGTGTCTTGCCAATGCATTTCAGCCCCAGGCAAATTCGCTATGGATTCAATGGGACCAAAGAAATTGACAGCAAAATGTTCTTGGGGTGAAAGGGTTATACCCAACTTTATTTCCAGGTGGCAGGTCAGTCACTAAAATCCCGTTCACTCAGAGCGAGTCTGTGTGCAGCAAGCCAGTCTCTGCCTCTGGGCCCCTCTTCACAGCCATCCTCTGGGCCTCTCTGCAGTCATCCTGCACAGCCGTCGTCTGGGCCTCTGTCCTTGGCACTGCCACCACTCCAGCCTCTGCTCTGCTCTCCTGCAGCCTTGCAGCTGTGCCACCGTGTCACACCCAGAGCACTGGGCGCAGCTCTTTATATAGAGTCAACAGCATGTATTGCCCACAGGTGTGCAGTGAGCCAATCAACCAGGGCCAAGTGAGAATCCTGGCCACAGGAACTCTCATTTTATCCACAACAGGTCTCATGACCATGAAGTGCTTGCAGGAAGGAGAAAACGAAAACAAGCATTAATTATGGAATTCTAAGGAAAACTTATCTATAAAGGGAAAGTCAAAGAAAATCCAACAGACACTGGTATGGAGAGGTCATGGAGGTAGAAAACAAGACAGGGGCAAAGGGCATCTCAGGAGAGAAGACATGCTTTCAAACAGAAACCACATGAACCCTGTATATGCTCGCCCTTCTAGCACACTGGCAGGGAGTCACCTCCAGTTGCTGCAGGATACAGTCACCTGTCCAGTGCTGGTAAAGGTCAAGTCAGGCAAGCATAAAAAGCATCTTTGGCATTTGATAGCCAAGAGGTCATTACCGACCTGATGAAAAAGTTTCATTAACAAAAGAGGAACAGCCAGGTGCCAGATGGCATGGAGGGCAGGCCAGGGAGATGGCTGCAAAGGCCTCCCTGAGGAGGGTGAGGAGAGATTACTGCAAAAGGGCTGCACCTGGAGGGAGAAGGTGAGCTGGGAGGAAGGTGGCGGTGGCAGTGGTGGTGTGTTTTGTTTGGCTTTAAGACGCGAGAGACTTGAGGAGTCGGCAGTCCAAGGGAAAAGTTGGAGGAAGAGAGGAGACGGGAGAAAGAAGAGAAGACAGAGAAAGACAAGGGATTGGGAAGAAAAAAATCCCTGAGGGTTTGTAAAGCATAAGATATCCAGAGTTCTGAGGAAAGAAAGGGAAAGTGTACATTCAGGAAAAGAAAGGAGCATCGAATGGTGAATGTAGATCCATTTTTAGGAATATGCTTCCATTTTGGGGGAAGAGATTCAGAGTTGGAAATTGAAGTATTTCATGCCTTTGTTCTGCCTTTATCTTCTGTATAAAGTAGGAGATGAGGTTATTTGCTGAGGATAAATACTGAAATCTTGCTTAGTAATAAAAACTTACTTTGATTTATATAGTTCCTTTCCAGCAGTCACTTCAAAGTCCTTTAGCAACTGCAACTCTTAAGCAACCTATTCTGGTATTTTGATAGACTCTTTCATTGTGGTATCAATTTTTTTTCCAACTAATTATTTCTTTGTATCAAAGAAAAGCTTGGAAATTTCTACTAAGACTTAACCATGATCAGAAATAGATTTTCCTTCTACAGCATTTTATAGGGCAATCATTTCAGAACTCATAGAACTCAGAATCAGAACATCATGTCTGGAAATAAGACTATGGGGGCAAGCCCCTTGCAAGGCTAGTTCCCCTAGGAAAGAATATTCTGTTTGAAATACAGCTCTGGGTAGAGCTTATTCTATTAATTTTAATCCCGTATTACAGTGGTTTCAGTTTCTTTTCTGCAGGATTTCCACCATGGTTTAATATGCACAACAACTAAGTAAAAATCCCACCTTGAGAGGGCTTCCCTGACAGGATTTCATACTGAGTGTTTATTATTCTTATTACTAGCATCTGATATAATATCTTTCCTAAAGCTCAGAAATATTTGCAAGTCACCCACATATTTAACATTCATTCAGCACGCCCAGTCTCTTAACTGGGCTATTTTATAGACTTACCACTTTTCAACATCTATCTAGTCTGTTTCTTTATCATGGAGATATTATCCATCTCTCCCTACAAAAATGTAAGTTGTGAGAACAGAGATTAAGGTCTGTAGTCTCAACACCTAGAACCACATCTGGCTGCAATAGGTACTCAGTGGATGTTTGTTGAATGAATAAATAAAAATACTTGTGGAATATTTGCTATTTGACTAACGTGTCACATTAACGCACACATAGGTGTGCAGGATAACTTTCCATCCTGATCCCATTTCTCTGCTGAGATCTGTTACCACCAGCCTTTTTTTTAAAGCTTTGGGTTTAGGTCTGGGCTAAAGAGGTAATTACCCCCAACTGATTTGCCCACCTCCAAATCACAAACAGTAGAGGAGAGGCTCACCTTTGAAAGGTGCTTGGCATTTTGCATTTTTTAAGTCATTTTTTTCTCAAAATAACTTTATGAAGTAATTATTTCCATCTTATAGAGGCAGAAACTGAAGCTCTAAAAGATTAAGTTGCCCAAAGTTAGAAAGCAAAAAAACAAAAAGCCTCAATTTGAGTGCAAACTTATTCCCCAAAACCAGATCTCTTACAAAAATTGCTTGAGAATTACTCAGTGACACATATTGTTTTGAAAAAGAAATAAATAGAACAAAACAAAACGTGTTTGACCTTCAAAAAAAGAAAAGTAGTGGGGAGAAACTTATGCCTGCAGTTTTCATCAATAATTTGAGCACGGAAAACAAATCTATTTCCAATTTGGCAAAGCCTCTCTTAGAGAGAACTGATATCTTGGCTTGGATCTAAGAAACCATGTAAATACAATTCAAAAATTGTGAGCAGTTCAGAAAGAATTTCTAGATACAAAGAAGTCTGGAGCAGCCTTCTATTCCTCCCCAGTAAAACGGAGGTCACTTCTCTTTGTTCAGGGCTGAGTTTCAAGATGTATTATCCCTTTCATTCCACCCTCTCAGTCATGATTCACACGGTTTCATCTCCCACGGACTCAAGAGGTGGAGGATATGAGAGAGTAGCTACATTTTAAGTCTCTGCCCACTCTTTTGCCCTTTTCCCTTTTTCTTTTTGGCTTTTACAAACCAGCAAAACATCTGGCCAATTTTGTTAATATCCAGATGTTTGAGTCTAATTTACATTGCTAATTATTTTTAAATTTTTTTACTGAATGTATTGGGTTTATGGGTAAATATAGCCTAAGTGAAAGTATGCGAAGGTTGCCAGCTGATGGAAAATGGAGCTAACCGGTAATCAACACCAACATCTGCTCCTCATTTCTCTCTTGCTTCCTGGCTCAATCAAAATAATGTGCCTAATCTTTGAAGAAATTACTAGAGAAGTAAAAAAATCACTTGACAATCTTTACCTTATCATTATCACAACCATAAAGAAGCTAGACATGGTCAGAGGCAAAAGCCAGATCTGTGTCAGGGAAATGGCCTGAGTACACTCACACATGGCACCATGGGGATCAAATTAAGATAAGACTTCAGATCCCAAATCCTCAAACCCATTTGTCACACCACGTCTACCATCCATGCTTCCTTTCCCGCTTACCGCTTGGCAAGCCGTCCTGGGGGAAACAGACAAATGCCTCCCACCCTTCTTGGATTGTGAATGGAAGCACCAACCCAGCTTTCAGAAGCCATGCTGTAATCAAGGTGTAGTCCTGTGTTCCATGGTGATGTTGGTCCTTGACCGTATAGCCCAATGGTCTCCAATCAGACAACAGGGTAGCTGGCTTGGTAGTCCTGAGGTCAAGACTAAATCATACGTTATACCCCAACACACAGTTTAAAGGTGATCACTAGATTGAAAGATGTGAAACCATTCCTATCAAGCTCAAGGTTACTGATTTCTGTTTGATGGGTCACATGTCAAAACTTACTTCCTTTATGTACATTACAATCATTGTAGTTCTGTTTGTAGAAACACATTTAATAGAACAATTACACTAAACTTGGACATAAAAAGTCAAAAAGAGGAAATAAAAACATACGATTTTACCGCTACTGATTAATAACATTAAACAAAGAACTTTTATTTTATCTATTTACTTTCTATAAACTTTGTATGTAAGTACAACACATGATTGGAGAAGTAAAAAAACCATACATTTGTACCATAAATTAATACCCCTGGGTAGCTACCACCCAGGTCAAGAAAGAGAATACTACCAGCTGCTCAGAAGATCCCTTTTCCCTTGTGCACATGGTATATTCCTGAACTTGTTCATTTCTTATTTAATTTCTCTCAAGAAATGTTTTATAGTTTCTGTGTAAAGGTCTTCTTGTACATCTTGTATTTATTACTATTTGGTGTTTTTTAAGGCTAATATAAATGGTATCACTTTTTAAATTTCATTTTCTACTTATTGTTGATATATGAAAAACATTTTTATATTGAATTTAAAATATTTGGTAAATTTATTCATTCCAGTACTTTATGTGTAGATCCTTCTGGATTTCCTACATAACACTTTGTCACATGTGAATATGAGTTTTGTTCTTTTTCTTTCCTTTCTTAAGCCTTTTCTTTTTCTTGTCTTATTTCTCTGACTAGACTTTTCAGAAAAAGGTGGAATCATAGTGGTGAGAGTGGGCATCTTTGTCTCCTTGTTGATCTCTGGGAAAAAAATCTTTCAGTCTTTTACCATTGGTATCATGGTTATATACCTTCATAACATGGTTAGACTGTTCACATCAAAAGATGTAGAAATAAATGGTTTCCTCTCTTTCTTTCTTGAGAGTATTTGTAGGTGATAGACATTACTTTTCTGTTAGTATTTGAAATGATTCACTGGTAATATCATCTGTTTTTGTTTTGAGAAAGGTTTTAGTATGCATTTGTTTTCTTTCTATGTGAATTTTGATAGGTGGTATCTTTCAAAGACTGTGTCCAATTCAACTAAATTACCCAATACATTAGCATAAAGCAGTAATTTGTTATATCCTCTTATGACTATTTTAAGATATGCAGTATAAGTAGTTTTGCCCTGATATTTGTTGTGTTTATTTATTCTTTTGTCTGTATTTTGCCTGGAATTTATTGAATTGTATTATTTCTGAAGAACTGAAATCTGGTTTGTTGATTCCCTCTATTGCATGCTCATTTTCTTTTTAAATTTTGCTCTTATCTCTATTATTTCCTACTTTTACTATCTTTGACTTTTTCTAACTTCTTGAGGTAGATAACTAAATTGTTTGTTTTCAGCCTTTCTTCCTTTCTAATATTAAACCATAAGCTTCCCTTCAAGCAGGATTTCAATTCCAGCCTACAGGTTTTGTCAGGTAGTAACTTTTTTAATCCTTTGGTTCAAAAAATATTTTCTAATTTCCAAAATGACTCCATATTTTACTCATGTGCTATTTAGAAGTTAATGTTTAATTTCCAAATATATGGAGATTTTCTAATATGTTCTTGACATTCTACAGAGGTCAGAGACATCATCTGTATGACAGTGCCTCATAATTTGTTGAGATTGCTTTATGGCTCAACACATAGTCAGTTTTGGTCAATGCTCCACATAAACTTTAGAAAGAGGTATATTTTTCTATTGTTGGGGTCAGTGTTCTATAGATGTTATAAAGTCAAGTCTATTAATCACATTGTTCAGATGTTCTGTTCCTTGCAGACTTTAATACATGCTGTCTAGCAGTTACTAAGTGAGCAGAATTAAAATCTTTTAAAATCTCCCACTATGATTTCAAATTTTTCTATTTCTATTCTTGGTTCTGTCAATTTTTGCTATATACATTATGAATCTTGTTATTGGGTGGATATAAATATTAAATCTTCATATCTCCCCCATCCTTCATCTTTAGTAATACTTCTTGTGTTAAAGCCTATTATGTCTGATAAGAAAATAGTTTCCCCATCTCTTTTTGCTGGAGTTTGCATAGTTTATCTTTCTCCATCCTTTTACTCTGAATCTCTCAGGTCCTTGTATTTGAGATATATCCCTTGTAAGTTACAATGTGATTTTCTTTATCCAGTCTGAAAACGTTTCTCCTTTATTGAAGCAGATAGTCCATTTAAATTGAATGTAGTTACTGTTTGTTTTCTGTTTGTCTCACCTTTTTTCTGTTCTCATTTTCTTCTTTTACCTAATTTTGGATTGATAAAGTATATCATTGCATTGTTTTACTACTCATATGGTAGCTACCTGGAGATTAGAATATTCTTCCTCGGCTTCTTAAATCCAAGTCAGTACATCTCCCTCCTCTGGGACAATCAATACAAGGGCCTTCATATTCTTTAACATTTTTTGCCCTATTCCATTGTAAATACTATTGTTTTCAAATTCTCCATATATTTTGAACCATATAAAACATGATTACTGTTGTTTTTTAGTCAATATGCATTTAATTTACCCATATATGTACCATTTCTATTGCTTATTATTACTTCCTGAATCTCCGAGCAGCCACATGAAACCATTTCCTTCACCCCAGAATTGCTTCCTTTAGTATTTATTTCACTATGGATCTACTTGTGATAAATTCCCTCAATTTTTTGTTTATCTGAAAATATATTATTTTCTTATTAAAAGCTTTCCACTGGAGATTTTCTTTCAGTATTTTGAAAATATAATCATTGTCTTGACTAAACAACTGATTGAGTAAAAGAAATATTGAATGAATGAATAAATAAATAAATAAAATAGTGAAGAAATGGGGTTTCACAGGTGACAAAGAGTAATGCTGTTTGCCTGAGTACAGGGAATTCAGAAGAGGGGAGACCAAAACATGTAGAGAGGCACACACACACACACACACACACACACACACAAGAACAAGGTCACATATTCAATGCACTCATCAATAAATGTTCATCAACTTATTAAACAATTTGTATTTGTAATTAGAATCTTACTAAACTAGATTCTGGCATTAGAAAGTGTGCATAATGTTCCTTTCATTGTCCTTGGAGAATTTATAATCTAGTAGAGAAATACATGTTTCTTATTAAAAGGTAATTTTATCCTGCTTTGAATCTTTCCTAAGGACCAACCACATTTTAATGACTTTTGAAGAAAACTCATCAAGGATATTCATATAGGTCCATACAGCAAATCTACAGACTGAAGCAGAATTCCACTTCATTGTGGAAGGAAAAAGGGACTTAGTCTACGTGGGACAGTCTGATACTTGGGGAAAAAGCATGAAGGAAGTAAAACAATAGAAGGAAATCAAAAGCTTTTTAGAAGGGAAAGACATAATGTGCTTTTATTTAGCTTTTAATTTGACTATGCTTTCATTTAGAATAATAGTTTTTGCAAATGCTTATCTTTGGGTAAGGATAAGACAGTGTGGAAAAGTCTAGAGTGTTTGTGCTAAGAATATCTGCATTCATTAGCTAACTCGTGCTTGCTTAGATGAACTGTGAATTGGGCAAAAATTTAGGTGATGTGTACCAGATATGCTCATGTTGAGGAGACAAAGAAAAAATATTCGGGCCAAATGGAATGAAGCTGAGGAGAAAAACGCTCCTAGAGGGAACGAATTGAGAGCAGGCGTCTCTAGAGGAGAGGCTCGCCACAGGCCCAGAAGCAGAAGGAAAGCTTTCCAAACAGGGCGTTGCTTCTATCTCGCTCCTTTCCAGGACTCCACCTCCCGGATGACTTGCTGCTGAGAGCAGTAATCGGGCAGTCTCCAGCAGTGTACAGCCGTCCCCCACATTCTCACTTGTTTAACTCACAGGCCCTTGTCTCGGCTCTCCATGTGTGTTCAGCACTTTGACCCTGTCTTCTAGCCTCTCCTCCCCTCCCCTCACTGTGCTGGCACTTGCTTCTTCGCTTCTCATCAGTGGGCGCTGCTCCAGCGCTGGCCTTGGTAACCCTCTCTTGAACATGGTGTGGTCTCTGTTCTTGGGCTCCATGCACTGTGGCTGCAGCTAACGATACACTCCAGCTTTCCCTTCTACCCACATGTGCCTCATGGGAAGATGGACTGGAAAGTGGGGACATGTGTGTACAAAAGACTTTTCATAACTCCTTGGCTTGATGCGGGAAAATGAACATTTTTCATCTTGGGCTCATTTTTCTCAAGTCTATGAAATTAACATCTTTTTCTGGGTCCTGCTACCAGAAAGCGCACATGGTCAACGATTATAATTCAACTGACAGGGATATGAGAACACTGAATACAAAAAGTTCAGTAAAACAAAAGTTGAGTGATGGAGCTGTGTTTTCTTTATAAGTAAAAATTCACGTGAAGAGGACAGAGCAATCTTTAAAATTAATCATCATTGTTTTCTTGTACCTTATATTTAGGTTTTAGTGAGCTCCTTCAGAAATAAAGGGTAAAGATCTGTAAGCCCTACCTCATGTTGTTAATAGCCTGAATTCATCTGTTTCCTCTTCTCCATGGTTTTATGGCTCTCCCCAGACCTATAAATTACATGGTAGTTATAGGCCCTTCCAGAAGAAAGGGGCAAAATGAGATAATTGACATCTCCCCCAATCTTACAGCACTTGGGTTCAATTATCCTTTTCTTTAATGGACCTTTCCCCCAATCTCCCTTTTCCTAACATAAATCATAGGCTATATGCATTTCCAATTAGCTATAGGGAGGTCAGCTTCTGGATCTAAATGAGAGCAAGCAGCAGGCGAGCTAACTCCTAGACTGCCACTCTCAGCTCACCTTTAGCATTTATCCGATAGCTCGCTCTGTGTCCAGGAGCCTCATGCAGATGTGCTCCTCATGCAGTGCACAAGTTGGGAAGGTGGCCCCCAGACAGATAACATGGCACCTTTGGTACTGATACTTCGTTGTCCTGCCAAGCGGTAGGACAATAGCTTACACACATGTAAACAACTACCCATTACAAGGAGCTCCAATCAATTGGGTTAGGTACTGTGGCCCAGTGATAACCATTCTCCAAGTGGCTTGCTAATTCTGTATAGATTAATTCAAACCTCAGGTTTCTCCCCTGAGTATCTCACACTTTGGGGAGAAAACCCCACTTTTCTGTAATTATTAATGTAATATGACTTGGCTTGTGCCTGAGTTTACGCAGACAAACCTTCTAACTTAAGATCATTCATATATTAGACGGTCCTGTCCATTATAATGAATTACAGCTGTTGGCCAAGCAGCAATCTGGTTATTTAGAATGATTCTTAAACTCAATAGTAGATGCACCACAGAAACCCCTTAGGATACCTGAGGGCAGGCTGAGTCAGGTAGACAATTCCTCTACAATCATTTACTAATAAGCTCATATCAATGTAATGGTGCAGAGGATAATGTTTTATAGCCTGATACATCATTTGTTGCTAAATCCATATGTTTACCATTTTGAGATCTCAGACTAACAGTGGTCACCATAAAATACTGGAAATACACAAAGCAGATGTCACCAAGTCAAAAAATGGCAGTTAATACTTAAAAATCATAAGATTTCACATAAAAATTTGTGCTTGTCCCAAAATATGGTGAGTTCTGGTAGCATTAGGCAGTAAGGCCTCCATAACTAAAGGAAAGAAGACACTACCTATCTTCAAGCCCTGACTATTCAGGTCACAAGTCTGGTTTCTCTGGATGCTTGAGGTTGTGATTCTGATTACTCCCTTCCTAAAATCCAGTTACTTAGTATGAACTTGGCTATATAGAATTGGAGGTTCTGACAGTGTATAGGAATGGACAAACGGGCATTAAAAGTAGGACCAGGAATACTTGAACTTTGTCTCAAGCTGTACCCATAGGATCTGGCCCATTGTGACCAGTTCCTCTCATGGAATTATGGAATCATACAGACTGTTTTTTTTTAATTGAAGTATAGTTGATATATAGTATTATGTTAGTTTCAAACATGCAACATAGTGATTTAACAACTATCTACGTTATTAAATGCTCACCCTACATAATGTAGTTACTGGCAACATAGAATGATGTTACAGAACTATTGACTATATTCTCTGTGCTCTACTTTCATCCCTGTGACTAATTTGTATATGATGGAGATTTTATACCTCTTTATCCCATTCATTCATTTCACCCAGCCCCTCCCCATGGTAACAACCAGAGACTTCTCAGTGTCTATGAGTCTATTTCTGTTTTGTTTATTTGTTTTGTTTTATTTTGTTTTGTTTAGATTCCACATATAAGTGAAATCATATGGTTTGTCTTTCTCCGCCTGTCTTATTTCACTTAACATAATACCCTCTAGGTCCATCCATGTTGTTGCAAATGCTAGTTTTCTTTCTTTTTTATGGCTGAATATATCTCACATCTTCTTTATTCATTCCTCTATTGATGGACACTTTGGCTGCTTCCATATCTTGGCTATTGTAAATAATGCTGCACTCCTGCAATAAATAGGGGTGCATATATCCTTTCGCATCAGTGATTTTATATTCTTCTGGTAAATTCCTAGAACTGGAATTACTCAGTCATATGGTATTTTTAGTTTTAGTTTTTTGAGGAAACTCTATACTGCTTTCCACAGTGGCTGAACAATTTACATTCCTACCAACAGTGCAGAAGGGTTCTCTTTTCCACAGAGATCATTTCAATCTTCCCATCCCTCCACCACATGTGACAACCAACTCTTCCTTATATCTAATATAGTGTCATTCTCTGCCGTAGTATTAGATTCTGTGATACTGCTTTCCTTTCTTGTTTTTCATGCATGCTTATCTTGCCACCTTCCAACATAAATGTAAGCCCACGAGGGAAGGGGTGCCTCATACTTTCTCTGTAATTGCCATATTACTTAGTATATAGTAAATGTTCACTATTTATTGAATGAGCTGATTTAAGACAAGTTACTTCACTTTTCAATGTCTCAGTTTATTTGCTCAAAAAGGAATGCTCCCTTTCAGGCTACTGAGTATCATGTATCTCATTGAGCCTATGAGGGATACTGTGAGGGATTATTTTATAGAAATTGCTTCTTTACTGAGAGTTGCTTCATACGTGTAATTTATTGTATTAAAAATAAAATCCAGGTACATTTCAGGAAGAGGGTCTAGTCCAAATGCTATAGAATGCTCTGCTGCTTAGAATGAATCTTGAATACAGGAGGAAAATGCAATTAAAAAAATTTATTTTGGTATCATTAATCTACAGTTACATGTGCAATATTATGGTTATTAAACAACCCCCTTCATGAGGTCCCCCCCAAAAATCCCATTACAGTCACTGTCCATCAGCGTAGTGAGATGCTATAGAATCACTACTTGTCTTCTCTGAGTTGTACAACCCTCCCCGTGCCCCCCCAACATTACATCTGCTAATGGTAATGCCCCTTTTTCCCCCTTATCCCTCCCTTCCCACCCATCTTCCCCAGTCCCTTTCCCTTTGGTAATTATTAGTCTGTTCTTGGGTTCTGTGAGTCTGCTGCTGTTTTGTTCCTTCATTTTTTTTATTGTTCTTATACTCCACATATGAGTGAAATCATTTGATACTTGTCTTTTATGGCTTGGCTTATTTCACTGAGCATAATACCCTCCAGCTCCATCCATGTTGTTGCAAATGGTAGGATTTGTTTTCTTCTTATGGCTGAATAATATTCCATTGTGTATATGTACCACTTCTTCTTTATCCATTCATCTACTGATGGACACTTAGGTTGCTCCCATTTCTTGGCTATTGTAAATAGTGCTGCGATAAACATAGGGGTGCATATGTCTTTTTCAAATTGGGCTGCTGCATTCTTAGGGTAAATTCCTAGGAGTGGGATTCCTGGGTCAAATGGTATTGCTATTTTGAGTTTTTTGAGGAACCTCCATACTGCTTTCCACAATGGTTGAACTAATTTGCAGTCCCACCAGCAGTGTAGGAGGGTTCCCTTTTCTCCACATCCTCGCCAACATTTGTTGTTGTTTGTGTTTTGGATGTTGGCCATCCTCACTGGTGTGAGGTGATATCTCATTGTGGTTTTAATCTGCATTTCTCTGATGATTAGCGATGTGGAGCATCTTTTCATGTGCCTGTTGGCCATCTGAATTTCTTCTTTGGAGAAGTGTCTACTCATGTCCTCTGCCCATTTCTTAATTGGATTATTTGCTTTATGTTTGTTGAGGTGTGTGAGTTCTTTATATATTTCGGATGTCAACCCCTTATTGGATATGTCATTTATGAATATATTCTCCTATACTGTAGGATGTCTTTTTGTTCTACTGATGGTGTCCTTTGCTGTACAGAAGCTTTTCAGCTTGGTATAGTCCCACTTGTTCATTTTTGCTTTTGTTTTCCTTGCCTGGGAAGATATGTTCATGAAGAAGTCGCTCATGTTTATGTCCAAGAGATTTTTGCTTAAGTTTTTTTCTTAGAGTTTTATGGTTTAATGACTTACATTCAGGTCTTTGATACATTTTGAGTTGACTTTTGTGTATGGGGTTAGACAGTAGTCCAGTTTCATTCTCTTACATGTAGTTGTCCAGTTTTTCCAACACA
The DNA here is from genome assembly GCA_032199065.1 of Smutsia gigantea. NCBI lineage: Eukaryota > Metazoa > Chordata > Mammalia > Pholidota > Manidae > Smutsia > Smutsia gigantea. The sequence goes on from JAVSCE010018752.1 coordinate 224,283, forward strand.
AGCTGTTGAAGAGGCTGTCATCTCCCCATTGTATATCCATGGCTCCTTTATCGTATATTAATTGACCGTGTATGTTTGGGTAAAGGTCTGGACTCTCTGTTCTGTTCCACTGGTCTGTGGGTCTGTTCTTGTGCCAATACCAAATTGTCTTGATTACTGTGGCTTTGTAGTAGAGCTTGAAGTCAGGGAGCATAATTCCCCCTGTTTTATTCTTCCCTCTCAGGATTGCTTTGGCTATTCGGGGTCTTTTGTGGATCCATATGAATTTTAGAATTATTTGTTCCAGTTCATTGAAAAAAGCTGGTGGTATTTTGATAGGGATTGCATCGAATCTGTAGATTACTTTAGGTAGTATAGCCATTTTGACAATATATATTCTACCTAGCCAAGAGCACAGGATGAATTTCCATTTGTTAGTGTCCTCTTTAATTTCTCTTAGGAGTGTCTTGTAGTTTTCAGAGTATATATCTTTCACTTCCTTAGTTAGGTTTATTCCTAGGTGTTTTATTCTTCTTGATGCAGTTGTGAATGGAATTGTTTTTCTGATTTCTCTTTCTGTTAGTTCATCATTAGTGTATAGAAAGCAACAGATTTCTGTCTGTTAATTTTGTATCCTGCAACTTTGCTGAATTCAGTTATTAGTTCTAGTAGTTTTGGAGTGGAGTCTTTAGGGTTTTTATGTACAATATCATGTCATCTGCAAATAGTGACAATTTGACTTCTTCTTTACAATCTGGATGCCTGTATTTCTTTGTTTTGTCTGAGTGCCATGGCCACGACCTCCAATACTATGTTGAATAACAGTGGAGAGAGTGGGCATCCCTGTCTTGTTCCTGATCTTAGATGAAAAGTTTTCAGCTTCTCACTGTTAAGTATGATGTTAGCTGTGGGTTTGTCATATATGGCCTTTATGATGTTGAGGTACTTGCCCTCTATACCCATTTTGTTGAGAGTTTTAATCATGAATGGATGCTGAATTTTGTCAAAAGCTTTTTCAGCATCTATGGAGATGATCATGTGGTTTTTGTTCTTCTTTTTGTTGATGTGGTGGATGATGTTGATGGATTTTCGAATGTTGTACCATCCTTGCATCCCTGGGATGAATCCCACTTGATCATGGTGTATGATCCTCTTGATGTATTTTTGAATTCGGTTTGCTAATATTTTCTTGAGTATTTTTGCATCTACGTTCATCAGGGATATTGGTCTGTAATTTTCTTTTTTGGTGAGGTCTTTGCCCGGTTTTGGTATTAGAGTGATGCTGGCTTCATAGAATGAGTTTGGAAGTATTCCCTCCTCTTCTATTTTTTGGAAAACTTTAAGGAGAATGGGTGTTATTTCTTCTCTATATGTCTGGTAGAATTCAGAGGTGAATCCATCTGGTCTGGGAGTTTTGTTCTTGGGTAGTTTTTTGATTACCAATTCAATTTTGTTGCTGGTGATTGGTCTGCTTAGTTTTTCTGTTTCTGGTTTGGTTAGTCTTGGAAGGTTGTATTTATAAGAAGTTGTCCATTTCCTCTAGGTTTTCCAGCTTGTTAGCATATAGATTCTCATAATATTCTCTTATAATGTTTTGTATTTCTGTGGGGTCCGTCGTGATTTTTCCTTTCTCATTTCTGATTCTGTTTATGTGTGTAGATTCTCTTTTTCTCTTAATGAGTCTGGCTAGGGGTTTATCTATTTTGTTTATTTTTTCAAAGAATCAGCTCTTGGTTTCATTGATTTCTTCTATTGTTTTATTTTTCTCAATTTTATTTATTTCTTATCTGATCTTTATTATGTCCCTCCTTCTGGTGACTTTGGGCCTCATTTGTTCTTCTTTTTCCAATTTCAGTAATTGTGTCTTTAGACTATTCATTTGAGAATGTTCTTCCTTCTTTAAATAGGCCTGGATTGCAATATACTTTCCTCTTAGAATTGCCTTTGCTGGGTCCCACAGAAGTTGTGGCTTTCTGTTGTTGCTGTCATTAGTCTCCATATATTCTTTGATTTCTATTTTGATTTGGTTGTTAACCCATTGATTAATTAGGAGAATGATGTTAAATCTCCATGTATTTGTGAGCCTTTTTGTTTTCTTTCTAAAATTTATCTCTAGTTTTATACCTTTGCGATCTGAGAAGTTGGTTGGCAGGATTTCAATATTTTTGAATTTACTGAGGTTCTTTTTGTGGCCTAATATGTGATCTATTCTGGAAAATGTTCCATGTGCACTTGAGAAGAATGTGTATCCTGTTGCTTTTGGGTGTAGAGTTCTGTAGATGTCTGTTAGGTCCATCTGTTCTAGTGTGTTGTTCAGTGTCTCTCTGTCTTCACTTATTTTCTGTCTGGTTGATCTGTCCTTTGGGGTGAGTGGTGTGTTGAAGTCTCCTAAAATGAATGCATTGCTGTCTATTTCCTCCTTTAATTCGGATAGTATTTGTTTCACAAATGCTGGCGCCCCTGTGTTGGGTGCATATATATTTATAATGGTTATACCCTCTTGTTGGACTGACCCCTTTATCATTACGTAGTGTCCTTTATCTCTTGCTACTTTCTTCATTTTGTAGTCTGTTTTGTCTGATACAAGTACTGCAACACCTGCTTTTTTCTCTTTGTTGTTTGCATGAAATATGTTTTTCCATCCCTTCACTTTTAGTCTGTGTATATCTTTGGGTTTGAGGTGAGTCTCTTGTAAGCAGCATATAGATGGGTCTTGCTTTTTTATCCATTCTATTACTCTGTGTCTTTTGATTGGTGCATTCAGTCCATTTACATTTAGGGTGATTATCGATAGATATGTACTTATTGCCATTGTTGGCTTTAGATTCGTGGTTACCAAAGGTTCAAGGGTTGCTTCTTTACTATCTGACAATCTAACTTAACTTTCTTGTTAAGTTATTGTAAACACCATCTGATGTTTCTTTATTTCTCTCCCTTCTTATTCTTTCTCCTCCATTCTTTATATACTAGGTGTTTTATTCTTTGCCTTTAGTTAGTATTTGGATGGTCTGCTTTCTTTGCTATGGTTTTATTTTCTCTGGTGACATCTTTTTAGCCTTAGGAGAGCTTCCCTCTAGAGTAGTCCATTTAAGATATCCTGTAGTGGTGGTTTGTGGAAGGCAAACTCTTTCAGCTTTCGTTTGTCTGGAAATTGTTTAATCCCTCTGTCATATTTAAATGATAATCGTGCTGGATACAATATTCTTGGTTCGAGGCCCTTCTCTTTCATTACTTTAAATATATCATGCCATTCGCTTCTGGCCTGTAGGGTTTCTGTTGAGAAGTCTGATGATAGTCTGATGGGTTTTCCTTTGTAGGTGATCTTTTTTCTCTCTCTCGCTGCCTTTAATATTCTGTCCTTATCTTTGATCTTTGCCATTTTAATTATTATGTGTCTGGGTGTTGTCTTCCTTGGTCCCTTGTGTTGGGAGATCTGTGGGCTTCTGTGGACTGTGAGACTATTTCCTTCCCCAGTATGGGGAAGTTTTCAGCAATTATTTCTTCAAAGACACTTTCTATCCCTTTTTCTCTCTCTTCTTCCTCTGGTACTCCTATAATGTGAATATTGTTCCGTTTGGATTGGTCACTCAGTTCTCTTAATATTCTTATTTCCTAGACATCCTTTTATCTCTCTCTGCCTCAGCTTTTCTGTATTCCTGTTCTCTGAATACTATTCCATTAACAGTCTGTTGCATCTCATCCAGTCTGCTGCTAAGCCTGTCGATTGCTTGTCTCATCTCTGCATTGTCTTTCCTCGCTTCCCTCACTTCCTCCCTCAGCTCTTGCACATTTCTCTGTAGATCTATCAGTATGGTTATGACTTTTATTCTGAATTCTTTTTCAGGAATATTGTGTATTTCCATCCCTTCAGCCCCCCTGTCTCGTGTCTGGGTCTGGATAAGCTTTGTTTGTACCATATTCCTCTCTCTTTTCGTAGCGATTGAAGTGGTCGCTGGTAGGTGCCACGTATGTCAGCTGGGCTCTTTAAGACTTTAAAAAAAAAAAGAAAGAAGAGAAAGAGAACAGAAAGAAAAGAAAGAAAAGAAATGAGAAAAAAACACACCAAAAACAAACAAACAAACAAACAAACAGACGTCTGCTAGTAGATTCTGTTAGGATGCTGTAGGTGGCGCTGTTTTTCCCCTATTCTGCAGCTGCAGCCACACTGCTCCGCAGGGCCCTTTGTAGCTCTGGCCAGGGCAGGAACTAATGGGAGGCTATTGATCTCTGTGGGAAGTCTCAGTAGGGCTACTTTTTCCCAGTCGCCAGCCAAGGGGTCTGAAATTCCCCAGGACTCCCAGCCTGCTGGGCCGAGTGTGCTGGAACGATCATGTTCCTCTGTTGTGCCCCTATCTCTTTAAGACCGCCAAAAAAAAAGCGCGCGCTTTTCTTTTGTCCTGGGGAGCCAGCTGCGAGGACCCAGTGCGTTCCCAGGCTCAGATCCTGCACCCTCTCTCTCTCCAATCTCCGATACACCACGTGATGTGTGTCAGCACTCCCAACACAGATCACCAGGGCTGGTTATTTCGCAGGCCTGTACTTCCACTCCCTCCCAGCTCTGAATCATCTCCTCCCACCAGTGCGTTGTGGTGGGGGAGTGCTCAGGTCCCGCCGGGATGCGGCTCCGTATCTTACCCGCTTTGCTGGGTGCCGAGTCCTCTCAGGTGTAGATGCAGGCTGTGTGCTGTCCTGTATCTTCTGGTCTCTCTTTTAGGAATAGTTGCATTTTCATAAGTATATATGTTTTTGTGAGGAGATTTCTGCTGCCCTACTCACGTCGCCATCTTCCCGGAACTCGGAAAATGTAATTTTTGTGTTTGTTTTGACAAAGAGTCCATCAGCCTGGAGGAAATAAATTGTGACAGTGGTAAAAGTGCCTTTGTAGATATGTTAATGATTTAGTTTGGGGTGCATGAAACATTTTGAGGGAGAGAATAAATGAGTGATATAAAAGAGTTGCCACGATTTAGTGAAGCAGAGCCTCCCTTTCCAAACATCAGTTCTTTCTAAGTCAACTTGGAGGACAACTATAAACTTCAGTGTGGAGATTCTAATTTCTTTTCTGTGTTTTGAAGCGTGAGCGAAGAAGTTAGACCTGAGTGGGAAACCTCATGTCATTTAGTAGTTTTTTCCAAATAAGCTGGACTACCACTGCTATTATTATTAGCAGATCGATTTAGAAGCTTGTAAAAGGCATCAGTTACCACCATGGAAAGCTGACTTACTGAAGTAGCAGGTGATTCAAACATTTCTCCTGTGTTAACTGAAGCCACTTTTCATCTTTTCATTCAGTTTGTAGCTTTTACTGTATTAATAAATCAGTTTATTTCATTTGTTTACAAGGTTGTAGTAGTTAGAGGTTGGGGAGGAAATGGAAAAAGGATACTTTTTCCCTGGGACTATAATTATCAGCCATTGCTCAAAAGTACCAGTTCTGAGAAGATGCCTATTTCTGCCTAAGTCACTCTCCTTTCTTTCTAAAAGTGAGCAAAGGGTGAATTCAAAGCAAAGTGTTCCAAGTACTTAAGAATCAGAGTTGAATCTCTTCTATTCAGTGAATACAATTTGACTTATATCCCAGAAAAACTCACTTTGAAATTGCCTTGACGAAGACAAAAGTCCTGGTGAGCCACCAACACAGTTTTGTGAAGCACAAACTTATCAGGCCCATCAGGTCCTCTTCTCTGACAAAAATCACGCAGGGGAACCAGGAAAAACCACAGGTATCTTAGCTTCACTGAGGCTATTATTCTGGACTATGTATTATATGTACTAAAATAGTAGGACTACGTGAGCTAAGTTATATAGCTTTTCTGTGACCATGCACATGATAAGAAATTCATATACAAGAGGGACATCTTCAAAATTGCAATGCCAATTTAAAACTGCATCATGACTGTTGCTCCAAGAACTTCTTTCTAAACCCATCATAACACTGAATGATGGAAGGAGAGCACCCTTCATTAGGTTTGCAGTTGACAGTAAGATAGATGAACAGAGACCTTAGAATAGAGGAATGTAAGACTTCAGTGTGTGCTTGGTAAGTTGACAATTTGAACTAAGAAAAGCATATTGAGGATGGAGAAAAATTCATTAATACAAAACAAAACAACTACATGGATTCATGACTGGAAAAGATCTAGCGATTACAGTAAATCAAGAGTGGATGCTCTGTCAATAGTGTAAGAAGACTGAGAGAATCTAAGGTGGGAACCAAGAAGTACTGCATCAGAATGAGAACTGAATTCATACTTATAGGATTCTGGGCCCAGGAGAAAATGAGCTGGAAAAATTGGAGGGAGCATGGTACATACCTGCAGGTATGATTTTAAGAAACAGCGAGTATTCTGTCTCTAGAAGAAATGGTTACCAAGCAATGCTACAGGCTTCAAGATAACAAAGGCCATTAATTATATGGTGAGTTTTCCATCTTTACTGAGATGAGAAGAAAGGAACAGAGACTTAACCTATGATGTGAAGGATTTGGATATCATATACTTGGAATGTTATCAAGAACTTTCCATTATAGATCCCTTTTCAGACTTATTTGACTCAGTCCATGAAAAACGAGATGCAATTCTGCTGAGAGCGGGGTGGCTAAAATGACTTTCTATAGTCCTTTCTAGACCAATATTTGCATACCATTTTCACAGTATTTAGTGCCTTTAATCCTTAAGATAACTCCATTATGTAGGGATTATTAGTCCCCTGGTTACAGATATGGATACCAAATTTCAGAGACATTAACTTCCTTATCAGGCCTTAAGCCCAAGTTTACTGACTGCAATTGTCATGCATTTTCTTGTTCTTCTTTTTTTATTAAGGTATTATTGATATACATGCTTATGAAGGTTTCACATGAAAAAACAATGTGGTTACTACATTTACCCATATTATCAAGTCCCCACCCATACCCCAATGCAGTCACTGTCCTTCAGTGTAGTAAGATGCCACAGATTCACTGTTTGCCTTCTCTGTAATACACTGTTTTCCCCGTGATTCCCCACATCACGCATACTAAATATAATACCCTTCAATCCCCTTCTCCCTCCCTCCCCACCCGCCCTCTCACACCCTTCCCCTTTGGTAACCACTAGATCCTTCTTGGAGTCTCTGAATCTGCTGCTATTTTGTTCTTTGAGTTTTGCTTTGTTGTTATACTCCACAAATGAGAGAAATCATTTGGCAATTGTCACTCTCCACCTGGCTTATTTCACTGAGCATAATATCCTCGAGCTCCATCCATGTTGTTCCAAATGGTAGGATTTGTTTCTTTCTTATGGCCGAATAGTATTCCATTGTGTATATGTACCACCTCTTCTTTATCCATTCATCTAGTGATGGACACTTAGGTTGCTTCCATATCTTGGCTATTGTAAAAAGTGTTGCGATAAACGTAGGGGTGCATATGTCCTTTTGAATCTGAAAAGTTCTATTCTTTGGGTAAATTCCAAGAAGTGGGATTCCAGGGTCAAGTGGTATTTCTATTTTAGTTTTTGAGGAACCTCCATATTGCTTTCCACAATGGTTGAACTAGCTTACATTCCCACCAGCAGTGTAGGAAGGTTCCCTTTTCTTCACATCCTTGCCAGCATTTGTTGTTCTTAGTCTTTTTGATGCTGGCCATCCTTACTGGTATGAGGTGATATCTCATTGTGGTTTTAATTTGCATTTTTAGTGATGTGGAGCATCTTTTCATGTGTCTGTTGGCCATCTGAATTTCTTCTTTGGAGAACTGTCTGTTCATATCCTGTACCCATTTTTTAATCGGGTTATTTGCTTTTTGGGTGTTGAGGCGTGTAAATTCTTTATATATTTTGGATGTTAACCCCTTGTCAGACATGTCATTTACAAATATGTCCTCCCATACTGTAGGATGCCTTTTTGTTCTGTTGATGGTGTCCTTTGCTGTACAGAAACCTTTTAGTTTGATGTAGTCCCATGAGTTCATTTTTACTTTTGTTTCCCTTGCCCAAGGAGATTGCATTTAGGAAGAAGTTGTTCATGCTTATATTCAGGAGATTTTTGCCTATGTTGTCTTCTAAGAGTTTTATGGTTTCATGACTTACATTCAGCTCTTTGATCCATTTCAAGTTAACTTTTGTGTATGGGGTTAAACAATAATCCAGTTTCATTCTCTTGCATGTAGCTGTCCAGTTTGCCAACATCAGCTGTTGAAGAGGCTGTCATTTCCCCATTGTATGTTCATGGCTCCTTTATCATATATTAATTGACCATATATGGTTGGGTGTATATCAGGGCTCTCTAGTCTGTTCCATTGGTCTATGGGTTTGTTCTTCTGCCAGTACCAAATTGTCTTGAGTACTGTGACTTTGAGTTAGAGCTTGAAGTTGGGGAGCATAATCCCCCCAGCTTTATTCTTCCTTCTCAGGCTTGCTTTGGCTATTTGGGGTCTTTTGTGGTGCCATACGAATTTTAGAACAATTTTCTCTAGTTCGTTGAAGAATTCTATTGGTATTTTGAGTGGAATTGCATTGAAACTGTAGATTGCTTTAGGCAGGATGGCCATTTTGACAATATTAATTCTTCCTATCCATGAGCATGGGATGTGTTTCCATTTATTGGCATCTTCAGTAATTTCTCTCATGAGTGTCTTGCAGTTTTCAGAATATAGGTCTTTCACTTCCTTGGTTAGGTTTATTCCTAGGTATTTTATTCTTTTTGATGCAATTGTGAAAGGAACTGTTTTCCTGATTTCTCTCTCTGCCAGTTCATTGTTAATGTATAGGAATGCCACAGATTTCTGTGTATTAATTTTGTATCCTGCAACTTTGCTGAATTCAGATATTAGATCTAGTAGTTTTGGAGTGGCTTCTTTAGGGTTTTTTATGTACAATATCATGTCATCTGCAAACAGGGACAGTTTAACTTCTTCCTTACCAATCTGGATGCCTTTTTTTAATTTGTTTTCTCTGATTGCCATGGATAGGACCTCCAGGACTATGTTGAATCGAAGTGGGTAGAGTGGGCATCCTTGTATTGTTCCTGAATTTAGAGGAAAAGGTTTCAGCTTCATGCTCTTAAGTATAATATTGGCTTTGGGTTTGTCATATATGGCCTTTATTATGTTCACAAACTTGCTCTCTATACCCATTTTGTTGAGAGTTTTTATCATGAATGGATGTTGAATTTTGTCAAATGTTTTTCAGCATCTATGGAGATGATCATGTGGTTTCTGTCCTTCTTTTTGTTGATGTGGTAGATGAAGTTGATGGATTTTCGAATGTTGTACCATCTTGCATCCCTGGAATAAATCCTACTTGAACATGATGGATGATCCTTTTGATGTATTTTTGAATTCGGTTTGCTAATATTTTGTTGAGTGTTTTTGCATCTATGTACATCAGGGATATTGGTTTGTAATTTTCTTTTTTTGTGGTGTCTTTGCCTGGTTTTGGTATTAGAGTGATGCTGGCCTCATAGAATGAGTTTGGGAGTATTCCCTGCTATTCTACTTTTTGGAAACCTTTAAGGAGGGTGGGTATTCGGTTTTCACTAAATGTTTGATAGAGTTCAGCAGTGAAACAATCTGGCCAGGGGTTTGTTCTTAGATAGTTCTTTGAATGCCAATTCAAGTTCATGGCTGGTAATTTGTCTAATCAGATTTTCTGTTTCCTCCTGGTCCAGTCTTTGAAGGTTGTATCTTTCTAGAAAGTTGTCCATTTCTTCTAGGTTATCCAGTTTGTTAACATATAATTTTTCATTGTATTCTCTAATAATGCTTTGTATTTCTGTGGAATCTGTAGTGATTTTTCCTTTCTAATTTCTGATTCTGTTTATGTGACTAGACTCTCTTTTTTTCTTGATAAGTCTGGCTAGGGGTTTATCTATTTTGTTTATTTTCTCAAAGCACAAGCTCTTGCTTTCATTGACTCTTTCTATTGTTTTTTTCTTCTCGATTTTATTTATTTCTGCTCTAATCTTTATTATGTCCCTCCTTCTACTGACTTTGGGTCTCATTTGTTCTTCTTTTCCTAGTTTTGTTAATTGTGAGTTTAGACTGTTCATATGGGATTGTTCTTCTTTCCTGAGGTATGCCTGTATTGCAATATACTTTCCTCTTAGTATGGCCTTCGGTGCGTCCCACAGATTTTGTGGTGTTGAATTATTGTTGTCATTTGTCTCCATATATTGCTTGATCTCTGTTTTTATTTGGTCATTGATCCATTCGTTATTTAGGAGCATGTTGTGTAGCCTCCATATGTTTGTAGGATTTTTCATTTTCGTTATGTATTTTATTTCAAGTTTCATACCTTTGTGGTCTGAGAAACTGGTTGGTACAATTTCAATCTTTTTGAATTTACTGATGCTCTCTCTGTGGCCTAGTATGTGATCTATTCTTGAAAATGTTCCATGTGCACTTGAGAAGAATGTGTATTCTGCTGCTTTTGGGTGCAGAGTTCTGTAGATGTCTGTTAGGTCCATCTGTTCTTATGTGTTGTTCAGTGCCTCTGTGTCTTTACTTATTTTCTATCTGGTTGATCTGTCTTTTGGAGTGAGTGGAGTGTTGAAGTCTCCTAGAATGAATGCATTGCATTCTATTTCTCCTTTTAATTCTTTTAGTATTTGTTTCACATATGTAGGTGCCCCTGTGTTGGGCTCATAGATATTTATAATGGTTATATCTTCTTGTTGGATTGACCCTTTTATCATTATGTAATGTCCTTCTTTGTCTCTTGTGACTTTCTTTGTTTTGAAGTCTATTTTGTCTGATACTAGTACTGCAACTCCTGCTTTTTCCTCCCTATTAGTTGCATGAAATATCTTTTTCCATCCTTTCACTTTTAATCTGTGTGTGCCTTTGGGTTTAAAGTGAGTTGCTTGTAGGCAGCATATAGATGGGTCTTGGTTTTTTATCCATTCAGTGACTCTATGTCTTGATTTGTGCATTCAGTCCATTTACATTTAGGGTGGTTATGGATAGGTATGTACTTATTGCCATTGCAGGCTTTAGATTCGTGGTTACCAAAGGTTCAAGTTTAACTTCTTTACTATCTAAGAGTCTAACTTAACTCACTCAATATGCTATTACAAACACAATCTAAAGGTTCTTTTTTTCTCCTCCTTTTTTCCTCCTCAATTCTTTTTATATTAGATATCATATTCTGTATTCTTTATCTATCCCTTGATTGACTTTGGCGATAGTTAATTTAATTTTGCATTTGCTTAGTAATTAGCTGTTCTACTTTCTTTACTGTGGTTTTATTACCACTGGTGACAGCTATCAAACCTTAGGAACACTTCCATCTATAGCAGTCCTTCCAACATACACTGTAGAGATGGTTTGTAGGAGGTAAATTCTCTCAGCTTTTGCTTATCTGGGAATTGTTTAATCCCTCCTTCAAATTTAAATGATAATCTCACGGGATAAAGTATTCTTGGTTCAAGGCCCTTCTGCTTCATTGCATTGAATACATCATGCCACTCCCTTCTGGCCTGTAAGGTTTCTGTTGAGAAGTCTGATGACAGCCTGATGGGGTTTCCTTTGTATGTGATCTTATTTCCCTCTCTGGCTGTTTTTAATAGTCTGTCCTTATCCTTGATCCCTGCCATTTTAATTACTATATGTCTTGATGTTGTCCTCCTTGGGTCCCTTGTGTTGGGAGATCTGTGCCCCTCCTGGCCTGAGAGACTATCTCCTTCCCCAGAAGTTTTCAGCAATCACCTCCTCAAAGACACTTCCTATCCCTTTTCCTCTCTTCGTCTTCTTCTAGTACCCCTATAATGCAAACATTGTTCTGTTTAGATTGGTCACACAGTTCTCTCAGTATTCTTTCATTGTTAGAGATCCTTTTTTCTCTCTGTGCCTCAGCTTCTTTGTATTCCTCTTCTCTAATTTCTATTTCATTTATCATCTTCTTTACCGTATCTAATCTGCTTTTAATACCCTCCATTGTCCTCTTCAATGATTGGATCTCTGACTGTAATTCATTCCTGAGTTTTTGAATATCTTTCTGTACCTCCATGAGCATGTTAATGTTTTTATATTAGACTCCCTTTCAGGAAGATTTATGAGGTCGATGTCATTTAAATCTTTCTCAGGAGCTGTATTAATAATTTTACTTTGAACCAGCTTCATTTGGCATTTCATATTTGTATATGGCACCCTCTAGTGCCCAGAAGCTCTACTCTGCTCAGCCCCTGAAGCAATGTTGGGGGTCACAGGGGAGTGGTGTTGGTGCCTAGGGGGAAGAAGGAGCTGTTTCCTGCTTCCCGGCTGCTATGCCTGACTCCACTGCCTGAACCAGTTGGCTGAGCACACAGGTTTAAGCCTTGCTTTGCATTTGTAGCTGCTCTAGACAGATCTTCCCTCTGGCTGGCCTAACACCAGGGTAGTGTTTGCTGGTTTACAAGCCAGGTGGGGCTGGCCAGAAGAAATGCACAGTAGTCTGCATATCACCAAGGTGGCCCTTGGAGCTGTGTAGCCAGCCAGGTAGCTGGAGCACCTGAAGAATGTGAAAGCTCCCAACCTGCTTGGCAGAGTGAACCTGGACAATTTTGTCTACGTGTCCTTTCTCCTAAGCAGTAAGCTCTGTGCAATCCCTGCCCCTTTATCAGCCCTCTTGCTAAGGGCTTCCTTGTCAATAAGTCTCTCAGACTGCCCACCTTTCTTTTGTCCCAGAGCAGCCAGATGTGGATCCCTGCTTTCCACAAGCAGCTAGAATCTCAGTCTCTCCAGTAATTCTACCTGTGTTAGCTTTCCAACCCCCTAATCACGAGAGTACCATGCAAGGACCATGAAATGTAGGTTTGTGCTCCCAGAGCAGATCTCCGGAGTTAGGTATTCAGCAGTCCCTGGTTTCTACTCCCTCCATGCTCTGTTTCTCTTCCTCCTGCTTGTGAGATGGGGTGGGGGGTGGGCTTGGGTCCCTCCAGGCCTCAACTTTGGTATGTTACCCTGTTCTGGGAGGTCTGCTCTTTTCTCTAGGTGTATGCAGTCTGGCGCAGTCCTCTTTTCTGTTGCTCTTTCAGAAGTAATTGCATTAATTATATATTCACATTATATGTGGTTTTAAGAGGAAGCCTCTGTCTCACCTCTCACGCCGCCATCTTTAATTATTCTCATGCATTTTCAACCATGTCATGTTGCCTACAATTATGTGAGAATATATGTCTTTCTCTTTTTTTAAGTCATTGCAAAGATAAGTAAATTGTGATGTACTTCATGAGAGAAATTGCCCCCATATGCTTCTCTCTCTTAAGGCTGTAGTTGAAGTAGCATAAACAAGTACTTTAGGGGAAATACTGGTAGATTGTAGGCTTAGGGGAATAGTCTAATTCATTTCTGTTTGTTTTTTTCTTCAACAGACTCTTTTGCTGGAATGATCGTATGTTCTATTCATGGGGGTTTAGGAGCAAGATACATATTGTCTATATTTTCCTGAGGGTTGTCTTTACCTTCTCAACTTGTACTGCTGTTTTTCTTTATTTTTCTTCATGTCTAAAATTTAGTTAGCCAGGTTCTGCCTTACTGTGTAGCCTAGAAATGCTAAGTCTGGCACCAGTTTCCCTGCAGGTCATATGGCTGTGAAAAGGTCACCAGCATGTCCCATTTGTTCACTTGGAATTCATCTGAAGGTATTCCAATGTTTTTCTAAATTGTCTCCACAACTATTTTATGTAGAATTCAACATTTGCTGTTATCTTTTTTGAAAAAAAAAATCACTTTAAAAGAATGCTTTCATTTTTGGCAGAGAGAGTGGTGCAACTTGAAGTGCAACCTCATCACACTTACGGAGAGATTATAAGGTGGCCATTTCCCAATCTGCAATATAGGGCAATTTATTTCCCATTCACAGACTTCCTTTCTAATGCCTATACTGCAAATATTCTAAATTAAAAATAGGCTCTTCTCTTAAAACTGTATCTTGCATTATTCCTACTGATATAGAACCTCTTTTGAGTGTTTATGTTTTACTGCTAGCCTGGTGGCCTGCTGCCCCTCATTTGCCCCTGGGGTGTAGTCACTGTGAATGATAATACTTTGGAGCACTGTCAGTCCTGGGGAATGAATGCCCATAGAAGTGGGCTCCTCTTCCAGATTCATGGCAGCTTCTTTGCACTAAATATTTTCTCCTGGGGCCATCCTCTATTCTGTATCTGAATATTCTGGATCTTAGCCTCTACTAAGCATGGAGTTGCCTGGGAATTTAAATTGACAATATGACAGGTCTATACAGATATATAGGTCTATATGGTGACTGGAAGCTTATGGGAGTAAAACAATCAATGATAAATATTCATTTTTTAAATTTCTTCCAATTTTGTGACTCTATGATGCTTCATAGAATTTATTAGCAACAGAGAGCCCAAGTACATTGAATATCTTCCTCTAACCTTTGTCAGCTTAGGGTCAGAAAATAGACTGTCTTCTTTTATTTTTAGGATTTTGTTCCATAATCACATGCATACCACTTGAGAAATGTCATAGTTCATTTGCTTGGAGGAAGCTGATTCAATAATACCATTACATAGTTGTGTGGTTTTGTGGGGAAATAAAGATCAATAGAGGTGTTTCCAGTCATGTGACTATAATGATGGTTTTCTTTTCCTGCTCTATTTTTTATTAAATACCTCTTTGTGAAAAACACTGTCCCTTATCTTGAATGTGATTGAATGAGAGGATTGTATATGGACCTCAGCATAGTGATATGACCATGAAAGTTTGGATTTTATTGAAATGTGTTTAAAATTATATAAGATATGCCCATGAAAAACATCTTATCAGTCACTATCATGTTTCAAGATAACCCTGAGGCACAAATTCAAAGCCACACTGATCTTTATTTCTTTTGGAAAGATACCAAATTTAATTAGAAACATCTAAGCTTTTCTAAAGTTATCATGAAAAAGCACCCAGGCAGAGAAATTCTAAAGGAACGAGACTGAGCTGAAGTATATCTTACTTCACTGTGTTAACCACCTCCAAACTGTGTACATTGGATTCATTTAGTGTAGATATTTCCCCAACAAGCATAAGGGTGAGAACTGCTTTTCCACCAAATGTTAGAGGCGAATGGCCTGGTGGTGGGTCTTAAGTGTAAAGGATAAAAAGCCTGGGGTCTTATCCCAAATGTGCAAACTGTGACCTTGCATAAATCACTAGCTGGGTCTGTTAGTGTTCAAGAACTAGACAGAGAAATTCAGGATCTGGAAAGTTTCCTGAACTGGCTCTGGGTCCTTTCCCACCAGTAACGGAAGAGTTTGTCATGGGAAAGAGATGTGCGTGAGGTTGGTCTGAGCACTGGTTGGTCTGAGTGCTGGCTTTCACAAAGCGCTGCCAATGTCTACCTCACCAGTAGCTCCTCCTGGGCTGGTGTCTTCTGTGTACAGCTTCCCACCCATGGTCATCCTCCTCCTGTTCTTGGAAGGGAAGGAGGGAGCTCCTGCTTCAGTCCTTGCCAAGATAGTGAAAAGTGAATACCTTTGCAGCCAATCACCAAATGGTAGCCTGAGATCTTGAAGGGTTTATTTCCTCTCCTGCATCTCTGTGGCTTAGAACTTTCACAAAGGACTGTAGTTAACAAAACATGATGTATTGTCAGACCTCAAAGTCAGAGGTCACTTGTTCAGCTTTATTTACAGATTGTATTGGTGCTGGCAGAAGAGGGGAAGGTAGGGAAGGGAAGATAGTTTTACACAGATGATCCCATCGGTCCTTATGGCCCATGTGTGGAGCCATGTCCTGCTGATTCTGAGTTTATTCTTCTCTGGTGATGGCTTTCCTAGTGATAGGGATACGTCCAGCTTGTCCTCAATTCCCGTTGGTGATGAAGCACCCCCTCTGATGCTATTTGCTCGTCCCTGCGAGTGTCTCCAGCAGGTCCTCCCAGGTGCCTTTGTCGCTATGGCTGCTCCTGAGTGCACACAAGATGCTAAAAATAAATTGCAAGTAAGTTTCCAGCTGCCTGGGAAAAGATAGTTTTCTGTTCTTTTTGTACTTATATCCAATTGGCTCCCAGTTGATATGCTCTGAGAAGCTGGATCTAATACAGATGCCATTCCCAGAATCAGCAGATGGGCTGGGGGTGGTGAGAAACTTTATAGGTTAGCGACTGCCAGGGGAGTCAAGAGCCTAGGCGTCATGACCTTGCCTAACTGTGTGGCTCTGAGCAAACTGTATGATTTTTCAGGGTCTCAGTTTCTTTAAATGGAAAATGTGAAGAGCATCAAAAGAGCATTCTAATTCTCAGAGTGTATTTATGCTTTCTGATTTTGAGTCTAAAATATTTCTGTGTACTAGACCTAACTCCTGCATTGATTATGTGAGCTTTGGCAGCTAAGCATCATTGCCCCAGATTATTATCAAATGGAACTTAAAAATTATGCTTCATGTCACCTGATCTGTATGACAAAAATTACACAGACACACCACCCCCAGCTTTAGGTTTTATTTCTCATCATTCACTCCTTTCTTCATTAAACAAATCAGAGCTGAGCTTTTACTGGGCATTAGGCCTTTATACAGCAGACACTGAGCTCCATGCTTTAGGAAAAGTATGTGGCAGGGAGCCTGAGCTATCAAATTAAAAGATATAGACTTAGGAATGAAATGACATGAACATATAGGGATAAAATATAAACATAAATTTTTAGATGTTTTCTTATGGTAAAAGATGCCTGTGTAAACTCTTATAATAATTGGAAAATCACTAAAGTAGCATTATTTGATTTTCTACTAGGTCTAGTTTGGACATTATGTCATTTCATTTCTGAGTTAGAGTAATTATATAACCTGAGCTATAAGAAGAAAGGGAGAGAAAAAAATATGAGGGAAAATGGGAAACCCATTCATGAATGAAATATATGTCTCCTAGAGACTGTTACATAACTGATTGGAAACAATATTTAATCTACACTACGCATGAAGGATTCAATGATTCAGCTAAAATCAGCCTTGCAAAATGCAGCAGTGCCTCTCAGGGCAGCAGCTATGAGAATTCTCCTGTTGCAGAAAAAGGTTAACTAAGAGTCTGTCCTCAGCAGATACCATTTTCAGAAATGTTTGTGAAGTCTTCTGGCGTTATGGACTCTGTATTCTTATGTGGAAGGATGATTACCATTTTTTTAGAGAGAGTAACAGGAATGGTCTTTGGTTAGTAGCTGCATGTAAAGTAACTTTAACATGGTGAGCCTGCATCCTTTGTGATCCACAATTAACTCTCCTGGGTTTGGAAGCCCTTCCTACATTATAAGGACCTAAGACAGTATTAGAATTGAGACGTGAGGCGCTGTAAGAACACAAACGTGAGGAAGATGGAGCATGGGGACCTCGTGGGTTTGCAGGCAAACCTAGATCTAGAGGATTCCTTAGGGACTTTGAAAGATATTCAAATGGAAGGTCATGCTTTGAAATAAGGAGAAACTGAAGTCTTCTGCTAGCTGATATAAGGCAGAGTAACTGTAGCAAGGAATAAATGTTGGTGTCTACCATATTTCATAACCACAAATTGGCCTTAGCTTCCACTTCGCTAAGCCAAAAACCAGAAGGGAATAAGCTGAATTAATTTGGGGGGTGCATGCTCTTCAGTAAATGGCTGGTGAATCTGTGTTCATCATTGAATAGGTCAGGGCCAAGACCAGAACTCAGGGGAGCCCAAGATATAGGGCTTTTCATGCTGTATAGAAGATCCTGTAGATATCTTCCTCCCAAACCTCCCCTTACACTCAGAGTCTGTGTGGTGTTAGGACAAGACTAGCAGAGGTGCAGGAGAGAGAATCTAAGCATGTGGATGTATGTAGTAGGGAAATTAACAGCACACGAATGACCCACTTGTGGTTGGTAGATAGTTTTTGTCAGTGTGACCTTTGTAAACTATAATACAGGACAAATGCCAGTATACAATGTGGCAGCACCACAAACAACAGAGGACAATCCATTAACCAGATGATTGTTGCACACGTCTTCTAAATTAGAACTGATTTGGGAACTTGCTGATAGATAAAGGACTTTCAATTCACATTTTCAAGAAATTCTCACAGAAAACCAAATTTGTGCAAAACATCATGATAAACCTATACTATAGAGATGAAGAAGACTTTTATTTTCTTCATATGTTACTTAAATACATGAATTTGCCTTCTATGGCATCACCTAGTTTTTGAAATGGATTTTGCTAAGAGGAACAAACATGGCTGAAACAGAAGCAGCAGCCTGAGCTGAAGGCAGATGATAGGAAGTCCCTGGCACACTGCGCTGGAGGCGAAAGGACAGGCGGATACAGGGACTGCTGGTCCAGGAGGCTCAGGCAGCCGGTCGCGGAGGGGAAGCTGGCAGGAAAGACTTGCCGTTACAGATTTGTAAGCAGAGAAGTGGCAAAACCAGAACTGCACTCAAGCTTAATCTGGTAAAGTTGTGTATCAAGCTGAGTCGCTCCAGTTTGTTTAAATTGATAAGACAGCCACCTCACAGGAAAGCAAAAGTTTAGACTCTTAAACTCTAAGACTAGAGTTTCTCCCTATTTAAGTTGATAAAAGGGAGTAAAAATGGTTTCATGTGCTAACAGACTGAAACAGACAAGGATTTGTGGGCATTCCAATTGGAAACACACATCTGAATAAGACTCCTGCACTGACACGAGAGAACCACATTGACAGGAAGGTCACACACAGGCCCAGGTTTTTATATGGGAGATTATGCTATCTGTTCATGTTGGCTATGATGGAATTCCCTCTCTTAAGTGTTTCTAAGTTGGGAAGGTATTTTGGTGGTAAGATTTACTCTGCCTCTATGCAGCCTATGTTCCTGAGGTATTAAAGTTGAGCCTGCTTTTATACCCTTAGGCCCTGGTCCAAGACCCCTTGATGAGTAAATGATGCGTTTATTTACAAAAGGGCAGAGGATATTGCCGGAGAAACTACTCGCAGAGCCCACATTATCTTCCTAGGAAATTACGAAACTATATCAAACCACATAAAGGTCGTTCCTAATATCCCATCTGAGTAAAGGATGGATTGGAAGGAAAAGAAAGGGAAAGAGAAAAGCCAATAAGAGCTCATTGCACCAGTTTTGGAGAAAGTCCATGGGAACTGAACCGAAGGTGGTGGCAGGGAGATGGAAGTGCAGAGATATCGCACAATGGTAGAATAAGGAGAAATTGGGTGAGGGGCAGAGAGGGAGGCTAGCAGGAATGGGGGCAGGTGTGGGCACTGGTGTGCAGGGCAGACAGTCTGTGTTAGATGCACTAAAGGGGAGGCCGCTGGGTGGGGGGTCATCCAACTTGAGTCAGTGGCCAAGGTGGAGTTGGCACTTAGGGAGAGGCTTCGTGGCCGGGGGATGTTTGGGAAATATCTACAAAGAGAAATCTGAAGCCTTAGAGGGCATATCTGAGTTAGTAGTTACAGGGATATGGAGTTTTGCCAATTTTTGAAAATATTAAGTATGTGACAACAAAATCTAAATTGTATTGTTTTCTTAACCAGTAAACCGACCTGACTCCTACTCATTTACTTCAGTTTTTGCTTCTGGGCCTCCTTCCTGCTCACTGGAAGCTACCTCATCCCAGGCACAGACCCCTCGCAAAGCCCCGTGACAAATCTTTGTCTGGCTGCGCAGAGCCTCTGTCACCTCGGCCACACTCACTGCAGTGGGCGTGCAGGCATCGCTCCTCACCATTTGTACCTCTCTTCTGCTGCAGGTGCCTGAGGACCCACAGGCTGAGGCGGCTTGGCCTTACTCGGCCTCTTTCCCTTTTTCAGCCGACCTCAAACACAGACATTGTGCCTGGAGTCAGGACAGCTGCCCCATTAACACTGAGGCGACAAGCAAGGCTAGATTATTTCAGAGACAGTGGCCCACACAGAGCTGAGCCTCCAGTCCAGTGCCAGCGGCTCTACCTCCAGCTGTGAGAGCAAGTAATTCCCCTTTCTGTAAACAGGTTTTCTGTTACTTTTAGCCAAACACATTCCTAATCAATGTGCTCTGCCTCAACTTTTTGGGGATTCCTCAAAGGATGTGTTCCAGTTCTCTTTTGCTGTGTAACAAACCACCTCAAAGGACAGTGGCTTAAACAGCAGTAACAACCACTTATTTTGCTCACAAATCTGTAATTTGGACAGGGCTCCGGGGGAATGGTTTGTCTCTGTTCCAAGTGGTGTTGACTGGAAAACCTCAATGGCGGACTGACGAACACAAGTCAAGATGGTTCACTCACATAACTAGTTGGTCTGGGCGCCACTGGGCAAAATTGGGGTTTGGGGGTAGGGGTCTCCATTTCCCTCCATGTGGTTCCCCAAGCAGCCATCTGGGCTTCCTCCCAACATGGTGGCTGGATTCCAAGATCAAGTGTAGCAGGAGAATGAGGTGCAAGTGTGTGACATTTTTATTACCTAGCCTCAGATGTCACATAGTGTCACACTGTGTCAATTCCACCATACTCTGTTGGCCCAGGCAGTCACAAAGGACTTGCCCAGATTCAAGAGGAGTGGGCCTAAGTACACCTCTTAATAGGGGTACAGCAAGGTCCTAGAGCATGTGGGATGAAAGATGTTTTTGCAGCCCTCTTTGGAAAATATAATCTGTTAGAAGATGTAATATCAGCTGGTCATTGCTTCCTGTTACTTCCTTTGTTGTGCTTTAGAGATTATATATGTGCTCACTTGAATTACAGAAAAAAGGAATAAATCCAGATCAGAATATCGATTTATTGCAAAAGTCCTGCCAAAGTTTTCAGATAAGATAAGTTAGAGTGAACTCACAGGTCATCTGCCTTCTCTGTGAGGTATTAACCAGGTGTTCCAAGACATATCCTGATGATCAAATGCAGTTTGCTGAGGCACAGAGTATCTCCAGACGCATGCAGACTGTCTGGGCAACAGCTGTAGAGGGGACTAATATGCCTTGCCTGCTCCCAGACAAGTAAGGAAACTCCACTGTAAAGGGATATGTGTGTGTGTGTGTGTGTTGGGAGCTCTTTGGTGAGTAGGAAGGTCGGACTATAGCACAAGGGCACCTCACAAGAAAGTAAAATTAATACCTTCTGGTCCCAGAAAGAGCCACAGGTACCATGAAATAGTTCTCTTTGGATAAAATCCCCTTGCATTGTCTGTCTGGATATGTCAGAACTAGAAAAGGATGCTCTTCTGGTAATCCACCAGTCTGCTCTCAGACCCATCCCTGCCCTTGTCCCACTCTGTGGCAGCCCATGAAACTACATTTCCCCGCCTCTCTTGCCAGTTGGGAGCCCTAGTAGAAGATTAGAAGGAGAGCAAGGAGAAGCCAAGGTAATTCTTCCCCCTCTCAGCTTCCTCTGCTGTCTTTGGCCATGCCTGTGTCTCCCCTGGGTGGTAGGCAGCTTCCGCAATGGCCTCCGAGGACACCACCCTCCTAGGATCCCTGCTCTTGTGCCCGCCCTTCCCCTTAAGTGTGAGCTGGATATGCTCTAAGGAAGAGAACATGCCAAGAATGCTGGGAAGTCACCTCCAAGACTGGGAAGACTTCCACCTTCTGCACATTCTTGCCCTATCACCTGTTGGCTGTAAAGAGCCAGCTGCCACGCTGTGAGCTGTCCTATGCGGCGAGACACTGAGGGAGACCTCTGGCCAACTACTCTCCAGGAGCTGAGACCTGCCAACAGCCACTTAGGTGGGGCCTTCAGATGATAGCAGCCCTGACCAACACCTAGATCACAGCCTGGAGAAAGCCTAAGCCAGGGGCCCAACTAGGCCAGGCCTGGAGTCCTCACGCACAGACACTGCTAGGTAATGCCTCGTTCCAAGCCACAGTGTTTGGGAGAGTTGGTCTCAGCCACGGGGAACTTCTCCATGTGGCTCCCGTTCCCACCATCAGCAGCACCACCCCTCCTCTGTTACCTGCAGCGCAGACTGGGCCTGGGCTCTGGTGGCTTTACCCATTGTCGCTGCAGCCCTGAGGGAGGAAGGGCTATATGCTCTTGCTAATTGCTGTGTTGCCTTATCATCCTCTTTTTGGGTTTCCTGATCCCTATCACCCATAAAGTTTTTGTCTGAATTGAATCCTAACGGAAAGGGTTATCACACACAGATTTGGTAAAATGCCTCTTTTGTTCTGGTGAGACTTTTTCTCTTTCCATAAATGTCAGAGGCCTGAAGATTCGGGGCCAGGATTTGTATCCCAGTCGGAATGAGTCCTACGGTGCCCAGTGCCGGAAGTATATAGGCATCGGCAGTGACACAAGGTACACTGGTATATCTCATGTTGTTATTTGCAGTTTTGTAATCTCATTCTTAAAGGGATCACTCACTTTTATTTAAGCTTCATTTCTCATACACCTGGTCTGCCTCCTAATTCAAACACATTGGCTACCAAAACCACTGAAGGCCTAAAAGCATCCCTTTAATCCAGTTAAAACAGGTCTTTAATTAGGAAAAAGGTCCAACATGACTATTCTACTGACCCTTGCCAAAAGCTTGCCATTTTTTGTTTTCCTCTTATCACCAAGGCTTTCAATTTCTATTTTCATTTGAATTTGTCTTAAAAAGAAGCACATATCTGATGGACAGTGACTGCAATGGGGTTGGGGGGGTGGAACCTGATGAAGGGGGTAGTGTAATCACCATAATATTACTCATTTAATTGTAGATTAATGATATCAAAATAAACTTAAAAAAAAAGAAGCACATATCAACCTGCAGATCAATAGGATTAATTTTGTGGTACTAAACTCCCATAGTTGGTCATATTCCTTAGATGACCAGACTCATAGGGCTTTGCTCCAAGAAACAGGCCTGTACATTTTTTCTTACTTGTTATATACCACATCTGATTCTTAGATAAAGTCTCTTCCCTGTAGGGAGGGGTTAGGACGTAATGAAGATAGAATGAGCAAGAGTCAGTACTACTCCCTGGAGAACAGGAGAATTCTCTGTAAAAGAAATCTCTGTGTGACAATCATTTTATTCGTGCCAGAGAAGGTGGGGGAAGCTGTGACTGCAAGGAGTCTAGACCTTAAAGGACAAGATTCCTACTCAGGAAAAGGTCAGTGGGAGACTGACACAGACCAATGCTGATAAAAAAATAGTGTTGAGACGCAAGCCACCACAGTAAACTTCTTTGAGGAAAATAAGACTTTAAAGAAGTTTAAAAAAACAACCACACAAAAACAGAAGCTCCTGTTAGTCTTGGATTGTAGCAGGAGAGACCAGGAGACCTTTGTTTCTTTTAAACTTTTTGTGCTGGGGAGGCTTTTCCTCTTTCCATAAATGTCAGAGGCCTGAAGATGCAGGGCCAGGGTTGGTATCCCAGTTAGAATGAATCCTACAGTGTAGTTTTCTTTTTAAACTTCTGATGCTGTGCTTTATGACTCCATTGCTCAGAAATAGTTTCTACTGCACTCAACCAACCTTTAAAATAAAATAAAATTGGTTATGTAGTCTAGCTGTAGCTGCCTTGATTCATTAAAAACAGCAAATCTCAAGGAGGCAAACTCAACTCTTTTGAGTCATTGGTTTGTAGAAGAAGCACCCTGCTTTCAAAAGGCTTTGATTCGAGTAGAGGTGCAACATATTGTATTTAGAAAGTGGCATTGTGTTGAAGAATCAGAAACATTCCCCCTCTATCATTGAGCAGAAACCTCTCAGAACTGAGTGACTTCTGCTACCCTTGAAGGATTACATCCGTCCATTCCTTCCTTATCCTACAAGGTAAGATCCAGGAGGGAACTTAGAGGTTATTAATTTCCTCTCCATAGTTGGCAGCCAAACAAATTGAGGTGCTCAGTGATCTAGTGAGGTCCTTAAATCCTATAGCAAGCCTGTGGCAGAGCCAGGCTAGACCTGGGACCACCTGGCTCCTAGTTCAATGAGAAAAGAAATTGCACTGCCCGTCAGATACCATGGTTACATGTAAGATTGACTTAATGGCTTTATCTTCCCTTAGAGGCAAACTTAGGACTCCAAGCAAGAGAGTCTCAATTGTCAACTTTTTGGTAGTAGGACCTGTCCTACCTGAATGATGAACATTCTGTCATGAAAAGCAATAATTGTGGGAGTGTGAATGGTCACAGATGAATCACTGGGTTGCAACAAAGATGAATAATACTGTCATACTCTCTGTGGTGTCCAAACCATTCTCAAGCTAGAAGCCAGATTTGCAATCTCTTTCTTTCATGTGGTTTATTATCCTTTTAATTAGCCTCATCTATTTTCCTACTTATAAATGGGAGACACTTTTTTCACAGCAACCACAAAAAGTAGTATGGCCTCATGTTTTGCATCCTCTGGAATGAGCCAGAAGGGCTCAGTTAATCAAGTTTTATGCTCTGAAGGAGAATGGAGAAGCAAGGGAAAAGTTCTGTAGGCACACAATAGTAGAAAGAAAATCTGTGTTCCAGCTAAATAAACTCAAGCTAAAAGAATTTCCCTACGAAGTTCAACAACTCTTAGTACAAACATTAACTGAAAATTTCAAGAATAAGAAGTTATGCTAAGGTTTTTCTTTTTTAACACATATATGTAAAAAGAAATAGTCAGTCACACTGAAATCACTGAATGGATCATATGGTATTTGAGAATTTAAGGACTGCTTGTGCCGCATAAATGCGCTTATGTTCAGAGTCCTTTACATTTCTTCATATCTGTCAAATAAATTTGATTTTTCTTGCTTTGCAGTCAGAATATAAAAATGGATGAAATGATAAAAATAAAGAAAAAGATGCCAAGTTAGCATAACAATTCATGTCATTTTAGGGTCAGGAGATTTCATCTTAAAGAGTAAAAGAATCCTTTTTGCATTATCTCTCAACTGGAAAATATTTCACTGTATTTGGTTCAAACATAACCTCGATATACTATTACCTTGAGCTGAGGTCAGTAGAAAAGTTTACAGGGAAATATTGATTTTATTAGAGTTAAGGAGTTAACAGGTGGCAAGTAACTGAAAATAAGAGAGAAGTGACAGCTAAAAGGGAGCTGGGAAAGGCATCTTAACCCAAAACAGGCTTCTTCCCACCTAGTTAATATCTGGCATTCTGGAGGGTTTGACTTTAGCATCATACCCCTTCCAAAGGGCTAGAGTGGATTCAAGTCCTGGTTTTTAAAGAATTGCTCATCTACTTATTGTCTCTTCCACTAGTGACTGATCATTATCAGTCTGAAATTATCTCTGCAACCACAATACCAGGCACAATGCTTGGCAGAACATAGCACACAAAGTATGTTTGACTGTAGATGGAAGGATGGATGGATGAATGGAAAAATGTGAATGAATAGGCATTCATACTAGGGTTGTTTGACATCCTTGTCCCATGTCCTATATACTCTTTTGGGGTTTTACAGCTCCAAACCAGATATGAGCCAGTTTCACCTATGAAACAGTCCTAAGGTATTGCCCCTTCCCCCCAAGGAGGGTGCCCAGCTTCAATATGTGCATGTTTGTTAAGTGACAAGGCTGACAGGGATTCTCTGATCTCCAAATAGCATGCAAGAAACCAAGATTACTGATATTACTTCACAGAAAAGAGAGAAAACAGAATGTTTGGAATGGAAGAGCTCAGTGCTTAAACTGTGTGTTTACAATTGATACAGATGCACTTTCCCCTCTGGGGTCTTTCCTGGTACACAAGGACACCCCCTTCCACCAGGTCTCCCTTCGTACCCATAAATTGGTTGAAAAGTGCCAGCAAATTTGCTTTATTGTTCTACATGAATAACAGTCAATTTTCCAAGTGGGACTACTAAAGATGATAATTGTATGTTGTCTAATCTTGTCTGGATAGGTCCGCTCTAGTGGTTTCCTGCTGGTAAACCACTGAAAGCATGAAAGGATCAGATCAAGAGCAAATGAAATGTAATGTGGCATATTCTTTGAACTAATGGGAGCCTCCTATATGAAGGGTGTCACTAATTTGTATATAGCTATAGAGATAGACATATGGACACAGTAACAACTTTTTTCCTTTTGGGCAGGCTTTACTCTGGGAGTATACTGAGTCAATGGAAGGTATGGTAATAAATGATCAGATGGTATATTTGGGGCACTTGACCAATTATCTTGGCCTTCAGAGTTCACGTGACCCCCAGGCTGGCACTGTAAAGCTTTGGGTGTCACTTCCATTCCCTTTTGGAAGAATGCAGGCTACAGTGCTGGTCCTTGATAGGGAACTTCTAGCAATCAGAAAAGTCTTGAACATTATGAACATAAAAACTCTTGTCTGAGATTATGTTGTTTTGTGTTTTATTTCATATAACTTGTCTTTGGGGAGGAAACAATCATACTCTATTACTGATTACTTGTGTTATTGCATGGAGAAGAGGTGTAGATAATGAATATAATAGGTTACTTAAGCAATTGCTTTTTGTCATTAGAGTATAGAAAGATCACTTTATCATAGTTACTCACCCACATATACCTTCAACACTCGCTCTTCACACCCTTCTTTAACTTCCCATGGGAAATAGCTGGGTAGATAATGCCCAGAATGTGTGTAATGGAGAAATGACCATGTTTAAAACATAGCAAGATCATGAAGAAATTGGGGCTCAGACTCTATGTACTCAAGAGACAAAAACCCCACTTACATTTTCCAGGTTTTACACCCTCAGAGTGGCAAAAACTCATGAGTACCGCCTCCGTCTGTGCTATACTCTCAAATAACACTGTACACTCGTAGCATTCTTCAAAGATCCTTGAACAGTGGCCAAGTGCTCAGACAGATTAATCTCCATCACTTATCAGATGTGGTTAGAGAGACAAGGCACAGGTCGAACCTATTACAATAATAACGAAGAGCTTGAGATAATATCTGTAAGACCCAGTGACACACACAGTCCATTTGGATGTGATTAAAGGTACCCAAGGCAGGTTTCATGTATAGAAGGGGCCATGCTCAGGAACCTGACTGACCAGATTTAGCCCAGGCCACTTTTTTGTTCTCACCCCCATCTGCTAATACAAAATACAACATCTCTACAAAACCATTTTCTGGCTCAAACATATTCCATCTTCAGCAGTGAGTCTCAAGTGCACATGTGAATCTACTGAATTTACTAGTAGCTCTGTGGCTTTCCCCAGATGGCCTGTGGCTGTGGGCTACTGCAGCTAGTAGGAGCTGCAGCTGCCGTTACCAATGTGGGCAAAGCCTCTGCTGCCAGGTACCACCACCCTGCCCGCCTCTTCCTTCCTGCCCCTGGTGGCCCCTCTGGCTGTTTCTGTCCCTCCTGCAGGGCACTCCTACAGGTGTGCCAGAGCTGAATCTGGGGACAGTCTCACTGTGTCAGGTCATACAAGAAAACAAATGCATGACATACATTGTCACACAAGAAAACAAACGCAACTTACTTATGTCCTGGTGCCACACTGGATTTCAGTTGATAATGTTAAAGTATAGCCCATGTGTCCCCATAATACAGCTATGGGTATGTGGA
Organism: Smutsia gigantea; assembly: GCA_032199065.1. Lineage (NCBI taxonomy): Eukaryota > Metazoa > Chordata > Mammalia > Pholidota > Manidae > Smutsia > Smutsia gigantea. The sequence goes on from JAVSCE010018752.1 coordinate 251,622, forward strand.
GATAAATTGACACAAGTGATAACCATCAGTTTGTCTGGAGAATGATGCCTTCTCTCTCACCCTGAGGTTCTACCAGTGGCCATTCGTGTCCTTTTCCCAGGACGAACAGGTTCCCTGTGGGCACATTCAGCCCCCTGCACAGGCAATAAACTGTCACTGGCACATCTCCCTGTTGACCAGATGCACCAGTAGAGGTCTGTCTGGCTGGGGTCTTTGGCAACAGCTATGAGGAATTCAGAGGTGGATCTGGCTTCATGGATGAGGCAGTCGAGGCCACTATACACTTCCTGCCCTTACAGAGTTTCCATCCTGGTGGGAAAGAAAGGGACCACATGTAGAAACAGGAGGAGGTTTGCGAAGGGCGGGTCCAGGGTGCCACGAGAAGGACATGGGTGACCGAACTTAGTGCAGGGTCACAGAGGGATCTCTGAGGGAGGGTTCTTTGAGGCCCAAAGTGGGGAGAGGAGATGAAGGGGGGAGGGAGAAGTGTGGGCAGAGGGAAGTCTACAGACCTCAGAGGTGTTTGGGTTGCTGGAGGCTGGAGGGCAAGGCGGGGGCCAGATCAAGGAGTTAAGGCTTATGTGGGGGCACCAGGAAGTCTCTGAAGAGAGGGAGGTGATCTGATTGGGAGGTGGTGAAAGACTGCTTTGGAGCAGATGGTTCTGGGAAGAGCTGAGCAGGGGGCAGAAGACAGCACACAGGAGGGCTGGCTATCGTCTGGTTGAGTGTGATGGTGCAGGAGGGATGCAGATACAGGCAAGACACTCAGGAGGCAGAGCCTTGATAGGGTGAGACCCCCAGAGAGCAGGAGTTAAGGTTCTGGGTTCTGACATGACATAAAAAGGTGTGAGGCTGTTGCTGAAATGGGGACCACAGGAAAGGAAGGAGTTTGGGATGTTATATGATGGTCACATTTTTGGATGTTTTGTGTTTGAGGTATACTGAGCTTGAGCTACCTCTGAGGTATCCATGTAGAGATGTGGACTGAACCTATCCGGTATCCATCTACCGATCAATCTCTCTATCATGCATCTTTGCCTGAGAGCTGACTGTGTGGGCCAGGCTGCCCAGGCAGACTCAGGGTGGGCAGCATAAGGCGAGAACTGTGAGAACACGGAGAAGATGAGGTTCCCTGGGAGGGGAGAGGGGAGGAGTCATTCCTGAGGAGTAGCCTCCATACCTGATTTACGATATCTGGAAACATCAGGACTAGAAGTCTTAAGGTGTTCTCGTTTTATTTTATGGCCATTTTCACTTTAGTTACTCTTTTGTTCTTAAAATATGGGCTTCCTCTCTCATATCAAAGATCGAATGTTCGGATTATGTGGAAAGAATGTACAGGGCTTATTCTTGGCCCCCTTCTCATATTTTTCTCTGACGGCCTTCTCACTCCTCCCTGCCTTTCCTGGCCCATCTCCTACCTCTATTCCCTTTCCACTTAGGTGTCTTCCTAAAAATGCTCACGTTTGGCTACTTTTGGCCTAAATGCCAGAGACGGCCAGTGTCAGAATGAGGCAACCAGGGCTTGTCACTCCACCTGGGAACTGGGAAGCAGAAACTGACTAGTCTTGGTCAGACATTTTGAATTTTTCTCTATTTCTTTCTTATAACTCCTAACAATTTCTAAGAAGCATCTGTCCCCTCATACGATTTAAGTGTCATATTATAAACGTTCCTTTCTTAATAGTCTGATAGTTTTTCTTTGTTGCATAGCAAGCATGTCCTCAAAAGTTGATCTTGTTTTCCTCTGTCCCCTTGTGCCCAGTACAGTGCTGGCGGTCCCAGGTAGCCGTCCCTAACTGCTGAATGTATGGATGATGAAGGCTAGCAGAAGAGTCTATCTGCCTTTTTACTTTCTCCCTATCGCTTTCTTTTTCTTCTTTCCCAGGGGGTGAGTATTTCCACCAACTTCGCAGAAAGATTTGAAAAGTAGTCACCAGATAGTGTGAAATGTCTTGCATATTGAGGCTGCTTAGAGTTTAATTAACAACAAAAAATGTTCTTAAAAGAAATTAAAACTTAGGAAAGCAAGGATTTGACAAATTACAGGCAGTTCCTGATTTATGACCAATATTAAAAAGAAATCATTTGTAAAAGGTAAATATTTATATGTGTATACATATGTATATATATATGCTTTTTCTGCATTATTAATTTCTTCAGAATTATTGCCTAGCCGATTACATGTGTTTTTCAACTGTTTTATTGATAGATGCCATCTAGTGGTAGGGAATAGCAGCTACTCATAGATCCATTCAACTTTCATATTCTTATTCATTATTATTTTGTTATTTTTTAAAAGTAGAACCAAACACACTGGTTAAAGAATACTGTAAATCCCAAATAGGAATAAACTTTGGAGGATTAACATATACATTTTCAATCTCCTATGGCAGAAAATAGAAAAAAAATATAGGACTTTTTCTTTCAGGTCCGTCCAGCCACCTGCTCCTTTATTCATACATCAGATATTTATCAAGCTCCTGCCCTGCGCCAGGTTCTGTGTGAGCGGCTGAAAATAAAAAAATCCCTGTCCCTACCTGGAGGTGGTAAATGTTGGCGAGCCACTATGTTCTGAGCCCTTACAGTGTTTCAGCCACTGTGCTAAGCACTCCAGAGCCAAAATCACATGAGATCATCACCAAAGCCCTCTGAGGTATGACTTCATGAGAGAATGGAACTTTGAGATGTAGCTTGTCTATAGTCTTGTACCTAAGGAACTTCCAGACCAGATTCAGACCTAGGGTTGTCTGACACCAAAGTGTGCGAACACCTAAAAATATCCACTGTTTGGGGCAAAGGTGGAAAATGCTTTTAAATTGCATACAGTTTAGGCCTTTTTTTGTTTTTTTGAAGTAAGGTGAGGCAAGAGGGCAGAAGATGGCTGCAAGAGTGATGCAATTTGTACCCGTTGCTTGGCTATGGGTCTGGAATGGAGAGGGTTGGGGGGAGAAGTTGTGAATAGCTATGGCCAAGAGTCTGAATCATGAGAAAAGAAATACTTTATCTGTCTTGGAAGATTCTTGGAGATACATTGGACTGGGAACATTGCAGCGAACCCCAACATGTAGGTTTTTTATTTGTGAAACATATGTTTAATAAAGAAGAGACCTTGTCTTCTGAAAGATATTTGCCACAGATCTTTGATCACTCCCTCCATTACCGCCTTTCCAGATCTCTACGGCACATAACTATACGTTACATTAACGCGTTAACTGAGTACTGTTTTTAGAACTGTTTCCTATGTAAAAATCCAAGCTCAGTTGTATTGTGCTTCCTTGCAATGGTCTTCTTACTGATGTGGATAATCTTCTGCATCTTCCAGAGCACACAATAGGCCTCCAGATATACTTGTAGGATTGAATGTTTTTATTAGATAGGTTTCTTCTTAGGCCTGTATTATAGTAGGTGATAACACAAGATTTAATAACTCTTACATTGTTCTATTGGGTTCCACTGGAAGAGGAACACATGCTTTATTTTTACCAAGATTATTGGTATACTCATGACCAGGGCCACCAACTCAGCTTTCTGAGCTGTTGCTTAACATTTTATTTTTAATTGAAGCAGAAAATTGGACCTTTTATTTCACCTAACATCACATCCATAGCAAGTTTCTGTTGGGAGAGATTTCCATTTTGAATGAAAAGTGAGACAGTGCCTATGAGCTCGTCCACATGGGAGGATTTCCCCTTTAAGAAGAAAATAGGACTTGGCGGGTCAAAGCACCCTATAAGAGTTATGTAAGTGAATACGCCCAGGTATGGCCCAAGGGCATGAGGGCCCGGCTGCTTTCCAACACGCCTCGCACTGCCACATTGGTTGCTGCGGCTTTGCCCGCTGTGCCTCCTCTGCCAGGAGTTCTCTATTCTCTCCTCCTTGTTCTGCCGGTTTGATACCCTTGGTGAAGCCTTCCTCAACCGGCCCACGCTCTGCCGGCCTCAGACTGCTGGCTCTCCTGTTCTCCCTGTGGGCGTCTCTCATTGGTCCTCAGCACCCGCTCCCAAGGTCTGCTCCTTATCATGAAATTCACATACGCTGGTGTATAGCTCTTTGGGCCCTTGCATATAACATAATGCCCGAATGTAGCATGAAATCAGTGCATATTTGTTGCAAATTATGAGTATTCATTTGACTTAAAAGAATTACTTTTAAAAAAGAGGGTTGATAATAGAAAATGGAAGCAGGAGATGAGGCTGGGGATCTAAAATCTTATTTAACTTAGACAGCCATTCAGGTTTATTACAGTTGTATGCATGTGGTCTGTAAGTAGAAACTTGCTGTAGTGTGTCAAGGAAATAAAACTGCCATTTTGCTAAATACAAAGGTAAACAGATATAAGTACTAGCCAAGGTCAGTCAACAAGCTCAAAATCTTGGAACGGTGGAAAACAGCTGATATGTCTGAACTCTGTGCCTTCTTTATACCTTTCAGAGAAAAATAGGTACGCTTGATATTGGAATCATTTCAGAAGGAGTTGATGTGCTGATTCAGAATTGAAGGGAATTAATCCCTTGAGTTTGTTTCTTTAGGAACTCCTAGAGCATGAAATAATTCACAGAAGAAAAAAGACTTCTGTGAGGCAGAGAGGCTTAGAGAACCAAGAGGACAGGAAGTCTTGAGCTGAGGGAAGGTGAAAGAAGATAAACACATCAGAGTTCATTGTATCTTTTAGGCCAATATATTTCATAGTTAATATTTTTCGTTAAAATTTCAGCAGAATTTATACCTTTAACAGAAGAAGATTTTTTTCCAGTAAGATATCCTAAGGCCAAAAATGATGTGCTGATGTCTTAACAGGTGCAGCAGTAAGCCTCTTGCCCTAACCTTACCGTTCCCTAAAAAGGCAAGAAACAAGAGGATTGCTAGAAAGATGACCAGCAAGGAAGGACATAAGCATTAAGTCTAAAAACATTTCTAGAGTATTTTATTTGGTTAAGAAGATCCAAAAGCATTCCTTGAGCTTTGTCTCTCGAAGATCTCTCACAGTTCATCACAAGGCTTGTGAGTCTTGCCCTGGGCTATATTGCCACCATTCAATACTGCGTAGGCATGGCAAAGGGGCTCATACAGGTTTACTGAAGCCTGGAACATTCTGAGGAGGGAGGGCTGCATGTGACTTGGGGTTCTGGGAAAGTCAGAAACTCTCATGGACTTTCACAAACACACCCAACTCTTTTCTCTGCATTGTCAACTGCAAGCATTTAAAAAAATACTGCCGACTTTGGTAGTGGCTAAAGGGCTCAGGATATTTTAGTTTTAGTTTGCAAAACACAAGAAGAGGGATGGTAAGGTGGGAGAGGAAGAGAATTGTATAACATTATCTGGCCAGACTGCCTTGTAGAATCATTATGTATTCGACATTAAGGAATACATTAAAGGTTCCTTCTCATCTATAAGACAAGGGACAGCTGCAGCCGCCACAGCAAGAGCCACCTCAGTGACAACACATTGACTAAGGCAGTCACTGCTTTAGGAGTCAAATGTGGCTCTTTTCCTTATGGCTCTTACAGAAGAGTGGGAAAGACAATGAAACATGCATAATTACACAAGGTGTGAGAAGTACTATGACAACATGTTATGGTAGGGGAGAACTCCCTAGGTTCCCCCAGGGAATGCCCACCTATGGCTGCTCCTGTGGGGTTCTGTTCATACCTATAACAGAGGGTCTACAGTGTATGATTGACATGTGTGAGATGGTGAGCTTCTGAAGAGCAGGAGCTCTTTCCCATGCATTTTTATATGCAGAGCACCTAGCACTTTCTGTAACATTACAGGATCTCCATAATGTTTGTTGAATGAATAAATGACAAATTTGTAGGTACTGATAATGGGGTGATGGTTGGGAAGCCCACCAAAACGTGGAGAACTCATAAATTTGTCATGTTATAGTAATTGCTCTCTGACATGTTTTATTATACCCATTCCCATATATGATACCTGTATTTTACAAAGAGATATGAATGATTGTAATTCATATCACAATGTGCCCTTGATTTAGATAGCAAAGAAATATATTATGGGAAGGACTGCCTCTAGCTTTTCACAGCGTTTTGTTCTAGGGCGTGTTCGTGATCGGGAAGTACAGACAACATTATTTCTCCAGGAAGAATTCTGCCTTTTTAGAAAGGGAGGAACTGAAAGCCCTAAATACAGGCTCAGGAAACGCACCCCAGGCAGCTCAATCAAGGAAATTTTATGGTGGTGCTCGAAGGTAAGTCAGAGGTAACCTAAACCGGTCTGTTCCTGCTTGTAGGTCATGACTCCCACTGTACCACTGAGGCTGTGTCAACTCCAGTCTGGCTTGAGTGTCTCCGGAGGTCCTTTAATCTTTCGGCAACCAATTAAAGTATCAGGCATTTCACATGAACAGTTTCAGGTACTGCTTCCTCCTGGTGTTCAACTTCTCCCAGAAAAGTAGAAAAGATGGGTTTAAGAAATTCATTCTTCCTGGTGGAGACAGAGCCAAGAGGGTTGCTTCCCTGGGTTGAGGGCTGATGGGGTTGGGCAGGCCCAGGGCTGGCGGGGGGGGGCATCTGGACTGCGTGCCTTCCCCAGCCTCCCTCCTGACTCTTGAAGGTCTCTTCTCCGCAGCATTCCTGTGGGCTTGGCACCCATCTGACTTCATCTTAACGTTTTTATTTATTTATGGGTTTCTCTATGCAACCTCCCATCCCAGTCCCTGGGGGCAAGGGCGCCTCCCGGGCGTTCCAGGCGCCCTCCAGGCCGGCGCACAGTAGGGCCTCACCCCTCCTGCCTTCTGCTTCCATACATGGCGATGCGGCCCTTTGGGCGGTCGCGGCCCGGGGGATTCTGCGACGTCCGGGACAGGTGTCCGCGCAGCGCCCGTGCCTGTCTGGGTCTCGTTATCTGGCGACACTCAGGCTCTCGCGACACGGGAACCCGAGCGCCGGACGGGCGCGTCTCTCCCAACTCAGGAGAGCGGAGGGCCGGGCACGGTCGTGACTGCGCAACGGGAGGCTCGGGGCCAGATTCTGGGTGTTTAACTTATTTCAGCCAGAGGGGAAAACGCGCTCCTAGGAGGACAGCGCCGGCCCCACCGGAGTGCGGGCCCAGGTAGGCTGCACCTCCCTCGAGGTCTCTAGGCGCCGCCCCCGCGCCTGCAGGCCCCTCCCGGGAAAGGGAGTTCGAGACCCTCCAGGACGCGCCGCTGGGCCTGGGAACCGCGCACCGGCTGCGCCGGGAGCCCCACGGGGTGGTGGGACGGACGGCGCCCGCGCCCAATGGCGGGGCGGGGCCGCGGGGGCCTGCGGGCGGCGGCCAATGGGAGGCCGCGAGCGGGCGGGCGGGGGCGGTGTCGCCGGGCGGGCGGGCGGTGGCGTCGGGAGCCGGCGCGGCAGACCGGAGCCCGGAGGAGCTGGCGGAGCGGGTGGAGGACGGCGGAGGAGGAGCAGCTCCGACCCCGCCCGGCTGCCCGCCCGAGCGCAGGACGACAGTCCAGCCGCAGCCGGCGGGTCCGCCGCTCTCGCCGGGCGCGGCGCGGGCGGCCAGGCCGATGGGCAGCCCCGGGCAGCGGCGGTCGGCGAGGCAGCGGCCCCGAGACGCGCCGCCGCGCGCTCGCGGGCTGTAGCGGGTCCCGGCGGACTGCGTCTCCGAGGTGCGTGTGGGGCGGGAGGACGAGGAGCCGAATGGGCTCCGTGCGGGCTTCGAGCGGGTGCCTGGAGCCGCTTCGGCGAGGTCTGTCCCGAGGTGCAGGGGCTGCCTTCGGGGGCGCCTCGGGGCTGACGGTGGGCTGCCTGAGCGGCGGGGCCGGGGCGCGGGGCGGGTCCGGCCCGCCGATGCGCCGGCTCTCGGAGCCCCGGGTGGAAGAGGAGCGGCCGCCTCTGGGTCTCGCAAAGTTATCGGTCGGCGGAAAGGTTATTCCCGTCCTGGGGACTCGAGCATGAACGAGGACCTCCTCCGCGTGCCCAGCAACTCCAGTGCGACTGGCCTAAGAGCATAGATAAAGGTTGCCCGACTCCGTACACTCGGCGCGCAGGCGGGGGCCTCGCTGAACTTGCTGCGGGGCCAGGTCCCCCTGGAGGGTGTGCGCCCCGCGGCGCCCGCCCGTGCTTGTACCGCCGCGAGCGCCGGCTAGCGACCTGCTCACTCAGCCCGACCTTTCGGCGGAGTCCGACGGCGCTCGCGTCCCCGGGCCCCGCTCCACCCTGAGGCCCGGGGCCTGTTGGCCTCCCCCTCACACCCTCCGTTATTAAAGCTAGTTTGGCCATGTCCTGGGAATATCCCCACAAGTACCTACAGATTAATTTTCAACTGCGGCAAACCCAAAGAATCAATTTCGGTTCATCATCGACAAGCGCGAGCCGATGCTTCTCGGGAAGAGAAAACAACTTGTCATTACTCCTCTGAGAGGTATTTGTCATCATTAACCTGCTTCAGTTAAATTAATTCAGCCCAGGATGACTCCAGCGTGAGTACTGGAAAAATGAACTGCACTGGTCATGGAACTTGGTGGCACTAAAACGTGATTTTGATGAAAATAAGATTGTAGATGTTTTGGATTTTGTTTAGATTTAGACTTGGTTTTGATAAGGTTGGCCTTCCAGAAAAAAATCTTGGTGACTATCATAGGTTTGAGCAGTAAGTTCAAAATAGTCAGATTTTTCTTTTCTTTGCCTCTTTTGTCTGCAGTTTTCATTTCTAAATGTTAACACTAGATGGCTTTCTTATGACAGGCATTTAGTAAACTGCACTTTTGAGTTGCCTATCTACAATCCAGATTGTAATTTTTCCAGTTTACAATTAGTAATAGGGGGGGACCTCCAAAACTGTTGCTTTCTTTGAAATACATTCCACATAAAACCAATATTTATGCAGATATTAAAAGGTGACCTACTATTTTCTGGCATTTCTAAAGATGAATTTCAAGAGACAACTTGGTTACTGTTTTTAGCCACAGATTTAAGGATGTCTGTTTCATATTTTGGCTTATTTGAGGAATTCAGAGTTCTACAGTGAGCTTTGTAATTCTGTTTAGACAACATTTCCACGCATAATGTTTATTGCTTAATTTAGTAGTTCACTGCTTCATTCAGAGAGCTATAAAATACAAGATTGAGAAAGTACAATCTTTCTTGAGTTTTGGTTACAAATAATACTGCTTCCTTAACAAATAAAAGGTTCCAATGATGACGCTTTTGGGGAAGAGATGGAGTTGAAATATATACATATATATATATATATATATGCCTGATTCATACCAAGGATAGTGTCGGGGACATCTTTCTCTCCAACTGATAATTTGTTTTTTCATTTCTAAGCACAACGCCTTTTTGAGATGTTCAGTAGACTGTAATTGGGTATTTCAGCAGTAGAGGTTATCAATTACATGATTTAAGTACTTTTTTTCTAAAGCAAGACCCTAGCAGCCTGTCCAAACATTGCCTAGGTAGGCACACTTATTTATAAGTTGGAGAAATATCTTGAAATTTTCTTCATAGCTGTCATTTCTTGTGTGTCTTGCCCAGCTTAAAATATGACATGTTGAAGTTGTTTGTTCTAAATTAGAGTGTATTCATAAATAGCTGAAGAGAAAAAAAAACAACTCTGTAGCAAACATCTGGGAAGTAGGAAATGAAGTCAGAAACAGCTTTTATCAGTACCCACATGCTACCTATAGATGGGGTGAAATGAACTTGGATAAGAAGCAGTGTAAGCATTTGGTTCCAAAAATAAGGCAAGAGATAAATTACAGGTATGGAGTAGGAGCTGCTGGCTTTGGGGTATCGGCTGCAGATTCTTCCCAACCGGTTTAAGTGTATATTTTTCATCAGATGTTTTTTTTATGTTTTTAAAACTTAGCTTTTCTCAGAGCTTTAATTTTATGGAATGTAATAGGGGAATTATCAGAACATCATGATTTGGCTTTTATGATGCTTCTCGTAGTTAAAGCTGTGTAGTATGTATTTGTAGGCATTCTTTTTCCCCCTCTAGACTGGAATGGTATTTTGAAGGATTCTTGATCCCTGAGCTTAGTAAACACCTGTTCACCTTGGGAACCTTTTTACCTGAGGCAAAAGGGGTAGTGGGTTGCCCATTTTGAAAATCTATTTTTGAACATAAGGAAGCACTGGTGAGCTAACACTGAAAGGGCTGTTGCCTCGTAGTTGAAACTAGTTTGAAGGTGTTGTGTTTGGTTATCAAGACTAATGTAAAAGGCATTGTGTTTACTGTATACTTTGCAAAGAACTGTGTGTTTATGTGGATACAGGCCCCTGCCCCCCAGCCATAATTAGTAAATGCAAGTTTTTGTTGAGATTGAGGAAGGCACTGAGTCTTTGAACTCATGATCTACTTAGGTGGTGGTTTAGTGTTAACCGAAAAGCAAAGTCTTTCTTTTTGAATGTGAATAAAATACAAAGTGTAGTCCTAAAGATACAGGGAACCATGTCACAGATTTTTCTACTTGTATTGTGTACCTAAATCCCTTGCAGGGTAATAGAACAGAAAGAGTATTAGGCAGCAGGGACAGGAACCTCCAGTTTCCTGCCTCTACTGCCTGTCACAAATGAGTTTGGGAAAAGTATTTCCAAGCTCCCTTTCAGCACTAAAATTTTAGGTTTCCTTAACATTTAAAATAAATCTATTAGTGTAATAAAAAATGACAAGTTGGAATAGTTTACATTTTTTTCATGATTGTGCCTCTTTCTTGCCTTATAGTAAGTTTGTATGTGAACATGGATGAGAGTTGGTTTCAACCTTAAAATCAACAATTCAGAAGTTGCTTGTCTGTTCCAATCACATAGCTGTGACTCCTTTTGAGAGCTAACAACGTGATAGGAATTTAAATGCTTCATAACTTTAGAGAGAAATTATTTTGATCTTTTTGAACTTGATTCATAAACTTTGGTTCCAAAGAGGGTCAAAGGGGGCCAGGTATGACCCCCAGTAGAGGTTCTGTTGAGAGATTTCGTATTTATCAATTCCTTGTTACTTTTTTATTTTTTTTGGTACAACATTGTATAGCCAAGTTGGGTGAGAAGAAAGAAGGTTATCCCTTCATGTTGTTCCTATACTGTTTGTTTTCATCTGCCTGTAAAATTAAAAAAGAAAAACAAAGCAAATTTAGGGATTGCCAGATTTGTCACTGTTTGATGTTGCAACATAAGTTTATAGAAAATTAACAGCAATTACTATCTACTATCAATGCATTTCATCAAGATCCTTTGAAACACCAAAAAAAAGAGGAGTGAGAGTGGGGGGAGAATATGCATATATGCATGTGTCAGACAGGCTAAAGGAAGATTCTTCCCATCCAGAGAGCAATTGTTAAAATTATCCCACACATGCATGTATACCCTCCCTACACAGACACTTTACCCTTTTGCACAGACAAATCAAAAACTTCACTAAGGACCAGGGTTTGGAAATCACTGGCCTGCCCAACTTAGCCTTCTTTGGTGCTTGGATTCCCATGTATACTCTGCAGGTGGTCTCCAGCAATACCTGAACATTGCTAGGAGGGGAGGAGAGCTCCACCCTTCTGATGTTTTTGATTCCTAGAAAGTGGTTTTTTTTTTGACTAGAGAATTGAAATCTAATTCTACGTGTTTATTTGAATTCTATTCCCTTAGTGGCCTACAGAACAAACCCTTTTGTAGAGGTATTTCAATTACTTACTGAACAATACCTATCAGAGTAGGACACAGAAATGCAGTCCGCCCATTCAACTTCACCTAGATTGGAGGAGCAGTCCTTCCTTCAGCTTGTCTGTCCTCCTTGTTCTGATACCCTCCAGGTTTGCATTTGCTCTTCTGTGATAGCAATGCTACACAGACTCAGTTTTAGTATACTAAAACCCTGAAACCATTAAACCATATTTTCTCCTGTCCTAATGTCATTGCAGACCTAATGTTTGTTTTGCTTCATTTTGTTTTATTGTAGCTGGTTCTTCCCCTGGTGCTGTTAGGAATTTGTTTTTATTATTGAGCACCTTTGCCTGCCCCTCCCAAAGAAATGCTGTCTGCATATTAGAATAGCCTGTTTATATCTTTATTTAAGTCACTGACAAAAATTGTTAAACTGGCGGAACCATGAATCCTGTCTTTGGAAGCTTCCCTCTAGGTCTACAAGGAGTCACACTCTTTTGGTTACAGTTAAGAACTAACTCACATTAATTTCTTACAGCAAGCCTACATCTGTTTGCCTTTTTCACATGGATATCCTGAAAGAGCCTGTCAGACCTCCTTTGCTAGTCCTACTGGCCAAGTTATTCTAAGAAAGAAATGAGTTCATTATTAATGTGTCCCTACTAACTAGAACCATGCTCTGCATCGTTGATGATTAAGAAATATTTGAGAAACTAGGGCCGTGTGGTGATCAGTGATCTCTGGAAATCTTAGGCACTAAAAAGATTATGGGAAAAATCAGAACGTCATTGGACTTTTCTTAAACTTATTTTATTCCTTGGTATTATTTTATTTTGAATTGCTTTCAGATAGTGGGGAAGAGAAGCATCATCTTTTCCCATTTTCCTAGTGTTTTAGTTAGTTGGTACTCTTCCCTATTTCATAAACATTTAGCTTTAAAAGGTCTCTTGAGCTCTCTCTGCCAGTAAGATTACTCCATGTTTTTCACTTTTACGTATTTGCTAAATCTGCTGGAAGAAGCTCCCAGTTAGTTGAGCTTTTGAAGGAATCAGATTAGTCCAAAGTAGGCTATTTAGTTGTGTATTCAGTTACTTGCAAGTAAAAAAAGCCTAGGTAAAGACCTGGTGTTAATAATTGCTACTGTGGAAAGTAAGAACTCTTAGGTGAACAAAAGATTACATGTGCTGAAATGAACTATTGTGTAGACTTGAAAAAAATTTCTGACTGTAATGCTTAGGGCATAGTAACGTGGTAGTCGGTACAATCATTGCTTTCCCTGCTTTCTAGAGAGGTTTTGAACATGCATTTAATGGTTTCTTGTTGAACAGTGGATATTCATGTGGCTCAGGAGTAGCTCTGAGATATAGTCCTCTTTGTATTGAAGTTTCTAATAAGTAATCTTAGGAATTATACTTCTGGTTATTCATAAAAGACAGAGGCTGTTATTTTGACTGCTTAATGCCTTAATCCAAAGAACAATTATTGTCTTTGTAGTTGGTTCTCTAAACTTTTACAGTGTGCATCCCATCTATACAAAATCATCTGTCTAAATGTTGGTATTTATATACCTATGCCTAATACATATGTCTGTATATATGTGTGTGTGCATATGTGTATAAATATATATTGTGTATATGGATGTATGTCATTTCACCATGCTAAAATATGGATGTTATAAAATATAAAAATATAGATTTTTAAGAAGGTGGATATTAAAAGTAAATAGAAGTTTGGACTTCTTCTGTAGTTCAGGGGCCCTCTTGTTACCCTTTGAAATGTGTGGGCCCATTCTAGTGACCCCACCTCTACCACCCTCTCTGGTTAGAGTTCATGACTGGAAACAATTTATAGGAGGCCTGCAAGGATCTGGTGAGGAAAGCTTAAGGAAGATCTACCCTTAATAGGTCTTCTGTATTGTATTTGTTTTTTTTCTGAGGACATTTTTTACTGAGGCCTGTTTTCTTCCAGAATTTCTTCTGGGTTACTTACTTAGTTGGAGAGTTTTTGTATTTTTCGGGGAGGTGGGCGCAGGTAATGTAATGGGGGAGACTATTTTTCTTGGAAGGTTTCCAGTTGCACTCTGCTGTTTAGGAAGATTCAGACCATCACAGGTAGCTGAAACCAGTCCCACCAACAGGATAGGACATAACTAATCATATGCTTGCCCAGAAACTTCTAAGAGTAAGAACAACTTTAAAACTAGAAATTAATAGCATAGTTCTCCCTGTGTGTTATTGGCTGGAACTAAAGCACACAACTGCCCCTAAGGGGAGGAAGTTTAGCATGCCTAGCATCCTAGCCTCTGGAGGGAGCATGTGGGGGGCAAATGGAAAGAGAGCCACAAGCCATAGCACCTGCTGCAGCTACCCAGCTAAACTAGCACTTCCCACTCTGCCTGCTGCCTCTGCACTCCTTCCAACCCCCTATTTTGTTTGATTGTAATCCATAGCACTACTATTGCTGTTACACTGTGTATTCATTTTTGCATGTTTATTTTCTGCCTCACCTCAGTAGAGCATAAGTGCCACATGGGCAGGGACATTTCTGATTTACTGCTGTATTCTCTATACTTACGGTTTTTGCCACATAATAGGTTCTTAGCAAACACATATTTGTTAAAGAATGATTGAGAGCCATGGGTTTAAACATGAAGGAACTGGGTACCTTGCTTTTGTTGAACTAAGTAGTGTTGCTTAAAGTTGTGACTATTTCTATTGTAAATGATCTATCTAAAACAACCTTTTATATCTTTTCTGGAGCATTTGAAATGGTCTGTGCTTGAACTCTGAGACACACCTGGTAAAATGGGAAGGTAGTTTCTGAAGAGGCTAATGGCAGAGTTCCAACTGAGATATCAGGGCCTTCACAGCACATTCAGAGGGTGCAGCCCTTGGGCGTGTGGCACCCCATGGGGGTCCTTCCTTTCCTGAGAGAGCAAGGCTTTACATCTTTCCCAGGGTTCAAAGTCTGGTCCCAACGGACAACTGCACAGCCCTGTTGGAACCAGGTGAGGCTGCAGTTCACTTAAAAAGCCTGATTTGGGCTCATTAATAAAGAGAACTAAAAAGGAATGGTTTCTGAATTGTGCACCTTTACCTATAGTTTTTTGTAATATCTCAGTCCATTAGAGGTGATAATTTCTACAGGAAATAATACTTTATAAAATCCCATCAATAGTATATAGTACACTTCTTGTTGCTTTAGTACTTTTAATTTGAGGACTGCAAAATACATTAGAGCCTTAAATATAGTAGCTGCTCAGTGAGCCTAGTTTTAATTTCACAGGTAGAAGTCTTATCTTTAATATCCTGACACAGTACTAATTCCTATATTATATGAACTCAGGGAGAAGTCATTCTAACTCTTACTTGTTTAAATTTGTGTATTAAGGTTGTGTATCTGCTATAATGAGAGATGTAAAATAAAATTGTGTATCTGCTATAATGAGAGATGTAGCAAGGCCGAGAGATAAGCCTAAATCATAGTAAAACCACCTACTTTACCATCAGATATTGTTTATTTGAGGGTCATTATAAGTCATTTGCCTGGAATAAAGGACCTATTTTCCCATATAAAAAGTTTAAATGATGACAAGAATGAGTGCAAGATGCTAATGTTTTTGATTTAGGAGTGGAGCAAAGGATTGGGAGAGATATTCCAACAGATAAATTAAAAACAGCTATAGGGCCTGGTTGTTTATGTTCTCTCACATACGTAACAAGAACCTTCTAAGGCTGATGGAATTCTGTCCTTTTGCTGAGGCATAAACTAAAGTTTAATTAGAGAGGGCATCATTTTCTGAATTTTAGCTTCAGTCTCTGTGCTCCAACTACAGGGCTTTTTCATGGGTTCCACAGCTGCTTTGGGAGGTATGGTTGGTCTCCATCACTCATAAAAGGGGGGGGAGGGAGTAGAAAAGGTACTCGCATATGAAAACAGTGGAATTACGCAGCTAACTGTCCCAGAAAGGGCGGAAATGGTGGCCCAGTGTTAGGCTAATCAGCTTCTTCTAGTCTGAAACATGCCCTGTTCTATCAGCCAGAGGCTCTTCTGTTATTAATTAGAAATTTTGTAATTTGTAGTGAGTTAGCAGTTCTGCTGAGTAAATCAGGTTTCTGATTCTTTGTGGGGGAGTGGGCTCTTCTGTGATCATGCAGAGAACATTTCTCTAGCTCTTGAGTCTTTGCTAAGATTAAAAGAAGTAAATATAAGAGGAAAAACAATTTTTTTTGCATTTATACTTTGCTAGATTTGCATATTCTTTGTGTAAGCCAGTTGAATGTGAATCTCTAAATAAATTTCAAGTATTTAAACATTTAAAAGGATTCATCCCCAGTACTTTACTCACCCAAAGAATAAGGGCTTACAACAAAGAAAATAACCCCCTTGCTGATGTAGCGCATGCAGACTTTGTTCACCTTGTCATTGAATTATAAAACATTAATAGCAAAGCTAGAGTTGGAGCTTTCATTGAAACGCTTAGCTGGCTCTGTTCCAAAGTATTGTTTCCCTGGTAGAGAAAGCAGGACAATTTGTTTAAAACTGGCAGTGAGCCAGTCAGAAGAGCTCTGACGCAGTCTTTGCAGTAACTACTTTGCTCTGACTGCTAATTTTAGGGCACTGAAAGCTGGGTGCTGTCTGATGACTGCTGTTGCTGTGCGTCTGGTTTCGTGGAGTTTTCTAAATCCGTGCCCTCAGTCTGGCTTCCGACTTCTCAATTCTTCTCCAGCTGAGCTGTAGAGTGGGGTGTGTTGAGCAGGCATGGGATGTGTGGATAGAGGGAGGAGCAAGGCCCTGGAAGGGTTTCAGGAGATGCCACCTTTTATCTTAGGATTTTCTCAGTCATTGCATCAATGAATACATGTCCCACGTGCACGTTCCTTGTTGAGGAGAATGAGGAAAAGGGTAAGTCGAGGCCACTATCTTCGTGGAGCAGAACAGCGACAACATTCCCTTGTTTTCTCTACGAACCCTGCAAGCGTGAGCTGGCTTAAAATTCAATTTTTACCTTATCCTTTTCTGGGAAAGGTAAAGCTAAGGAGAAAGATAATACTTCTTTCAAAACAACTCAGGGCATTGTATGGAAGAGCAAAGGAGGGAATCTGCTTGCTGTTGCAGGAGGCAGAGGAGGAGGTGAGAGGTTGTTTTGTGGCTTTGTTTAACCCACTGGTATCCTGGGCAGTGAGCATAACCCAATTTTAAATAGAGGCTGTGGGACCTCACAATCTTGAGGTCTCTTTAAGATTTCTGAGGTAGCACGGGTGCTTACGGTGTGAGACCCCCGAGGGCAGGGGTCTGTTCTTTCATCCCAGCCTCTGCACCCGACAGCTGTCTGGCACAGCCAGCACACTGACCCACCCTGAGCAGTCCAGGCCTCACAGGGACCTTCTGGTCATCCTCTGATCAAATGTCCTCGTGTTACTGATTCAGAAACTAAGAGTGTTTTAACAGCGAGGCCTAGTGACAGGGAGACGAGCTCCCTTGCTGGGTGATGGGCTAATTCCCCATTCTCCTTTGGGTGTTCTGGCCTAGCTGATGGCCGTGCGTTGGGCTTACAGGAAGGATTCTGGTGCCTGGGAGCCCTGGAGAGTGAAGGCTCAGTGGGCTGCTGAGTGTATGGTTGATTTGCATAGTCGGGAATACATTTGTGGAGAAGGTGCAGCCGAGTTAGGCTTTGGAAAATGATTGGGATTTCAGTTTTTATTGAGGGGCTCTTGTAGGCAGGGACACTCCTGGTGCTGTAGGGGATGAAAAATGGAACCGTCTCTCAGCTGTTCATTGGATCCTGGTACTGCGCCCATCAACTCACTCAACCTAAGACTAAACTCATCCCCTTGCCTAGTTTAGGTTTTGCAACTTAAAAAATGGATTTTATGAAACATCATAGGAGAGTGATGGACTGTATTTTCAAAGTGGTGATTAACTTGTCTATCAAATAAGATAGGCAACCTGATTTTTTTTCCCATTGTAATTTGCTGAAACTTATAGAGTGTGTCATAAACCTAAAAAAAAAATTTGGAGAACGTTATCAATGTGCTTTTGTTAAAAAAAAATCTTGATATAACTGACATATAACATTGTATTAGTTTCAGATAAACAGCATAATGATTTGATATTTGTATATATTGCAAAATAGTCATCACAATACATCTGTTAAGATCCACATAACACCACACATAGTTACATGTATCTCTTTCTTTGATGAGAACTTTTAAGATTTCCTCTTTGAGCAACTTTCAAATAAGCAATACAGGATTATTAACTATAGTCACCATGCTGTACATGACATCCCCAGGACTTATTCCTCTTACAACTGGAAGTTTGTACCTTTTGACCACAATGTTTTGGTATAAAATGACTGAATCTGTTTCAGATGTTTGTCCAGAGAATGTACACACAGTATTATATTTGCAATTCAAGGTCACATGTTTTGAAACTTTATATTTAGGGATTTATAACTTTTGGTAATTGATTTACCAACATGATTTATTTTAAAATTATTCTACGTAATCAAAATTGTGCACTGAGGCAGCCTTAGAAACTGTGGCTGTGGCCTGTGAGAATTCACCCTACCTGGGCATCTTGTCCACCATGCGGGGCTGGTCTCTGGGATGTGCATTAATTTGCTGTGCACTGTTGCTTTAGTTCACTTTCATTTTATATCTCATGAAATAATAGCAAGTGCTGGGTAAGATCTGCATTCTCAGTTACACTCCAAAACAAGAGATCTTAACATAATTACCATATATTTTTCCTCAACTTTTGATTGAGCAGATTTTCAAACAGAGAGATGAGTGGAAAGCGTTAGGTAATATAGCGCACGCCCCTTTACCTACCACCTAGATTCTACGAAGCATTACTATCTTGCTGTATTGCTTCATAAACACCTACCCATCTCGACCCATCAATTCGTTTTTCCCTGGGGGTGTGATTTCAAAATAAGTTGCACACATCAGTGTACTTCACCACTAAACACTTCAGCATGCCTATCATAAATGAATTTAAAACGTTTCAAGTCTCTTTTGAGGTCAAATTTATGAAGTAAAATGCGTACATTTTAAGTGTATCGTTCTGAGCTGGGACAGATGTGCACACTACGCAACTCATAGTTCTATTAGGATATACTTGTCACTCCAGAAAGTTCTCTCATGCCCCTTCCCAGTCACCTTACCTCTCCCCACCCCCACGCAGGCAACCACTGTTCCTTTTTCTTTTTTCTTTGCCATAGGTAATTTTTGCCTGTTTTTGAACTTCCTGTAAATGGAATCATACCGCAGGTTAGGGTGTTCTTCTGTGTGAGGCTTCCACTGTGCATGTTTTTCTCCTTTGCCATGTGCTTTAGAATACATTCCAGTGCCAGACTGGGTGGGGCTTCACTTTGGTCACACGCCTTTTCAAAGATCAGGTTGTCCAAGAGATTTTAGGAGCAAATTTCTTTTAGGTATTTATGTATTTTTAAGTCTCATCTTCCCCATTCCCAACAGTATGTGATTTGGCCATTTTCTGACTGGTTCTCTTCTGACTTCTCACCCACATGTTCAGAAAAACAGGTGCTTCTTTTGTTAGTTTGTTAAGGCCTGCCTTGCTGCAGGGCCAGCTGGCTGGGTCCAGCCCTTAGTGTTCACCTGAGCTCTCTTGTGTCTGAAGAGATGGATCCTGGCACATTTTCCATTTATTTGTGTGTGCTATTTGGAGAATTTGAGGTAAACGAAAACACATCTATTTCTTTTTGCAAAGCCCGTTCTTACCTTTGTGGTTTAAAGGTAAAGAAGATTTTATATAAGGCATCTCTGAGGAATAATTTCTATTTAAATGCAATAATTAGTAAAACTAAAATTCTATGACTGGCTTTGTGACACTATATGGAGGAGACTAACCAACTAAACTTAAAATTTAGGAGATTTTCAAATCACCTTTGCTGAGGAGATAATGGCTAGCAAAATAAAATCCTAGTTGGCTTAAAATAAAATTCTAGACAATGAACCGCCCCCTTTGCTATGCCAGCTGTTACTGAAGTTTTGAGCTGCTAACCCTCTCCAGCCATGAGCAAAACTAATAAAACATTTTTCTCAGCAGTGCTGGTTTAAAGGCTTTTTTTGTATACACAGTGCTGTCAGTGTGTGAAGATTTTTCTGTAGGGCTGTCTTGGTTAGGGAGTTCCACCTGCTCTAAAAAAGACTCTAAAATGTGGTGTCCAGACAAGACAGAAGTTGACTTCTTTTTTTTTAGGAGAGCAAGGTACAGGCTTTTATTTAGAAATAAAGGGAGAGGAAAGAGCTCCTGGCTCATGCCAGGAGGGGACAAGAGAGCCTCAGAAGTTGACTTCTTTCTTGTGCCACAGCCCAAGGTCTGGGCTGGAGGCTGCTCTCCTCCATCAGGCACTCAGGGGCCCAGATTCCTTCCATCTTGTTGCTCCACAACAGGGCCTTGGCCTCAGGTGCAAGACTGTGGGGCATGTCAGCCTGGCTGAAAAGGAACACCCAGCAGGTGGTCATCTGAAGATCCCAGAAGGGGTCTTCATCACCTCTGCTCATAACTGAGTGCTAAATGACCTGCCCACACCTAACTTTAAGGGGTCCTGGGCATTGATGTAGTTGACCATCTGCGTGCTTCTGTTTTAGTGCATGTTATTGGTGTTGCCTGTTACATAGTGGGTGTATGCATTCATCTGTCAAAGACTTACTGCATGCTGTTTGTGCCAGATACATGGGGATGGACTGGGTTATGGTGGTGGGTAGGCAGACACAGGTGTTGCTCTTATGGTACTTTTATTCTGGAAATACAGTAGATCTTCTAATGATACTAATTTCAGTAGTTTTTTCTTTTTTAAGTTGGAGGCAGTGCTGTTTTCTTCTTAAAGTGCAGTTTAGTTCTGGATGGAGGAGCGGAGGGTAAAGTCTAATAATAATGAGATTGCAGACAGATTCTGTAACTGAAAGAAATGTTACTAGGGACATGGTTTAGGGGATGTAATAAAGGACCTAGTCTCCTGCTTAAAATTCAGACTCATAATGGAAGGCTTAAGAGATACTTGATGAATGGAATCATGCTACTCATTTATTCAGGAGCCAGAGGGTTTCTCGGGAGCAGAAACCTGAGTGTCTGCAGGGTGCTCTGGCCTGCATGGCATTCACAAGGAAGAACCATTAGAGTTCAGGGGCCATCTCCCGCTCCAATAGGAGCTGTGCCAGGGTCACCGGGCAAATTGTAAGGAAACAGTTGTGCTGTGATTTCCCCTCTTCTCTAATGAGCTAACATTACACTGCATTCGCCTGGAAGAACTTTGAACAGACTATTTGCCAGCACCTTGAAAGGCTCTTGAAGTGACAGTCTGATTGATCAAAGTGGCTGCTCTGGAGACTGTGTGGAGCAGACGGAGTCTGTCCAGGCTCAGGGGGACAAAGTAAGTGCCCTGGGTGCCAAGGGTGTGAAGGTGAAGAGCCAGTGCCTACCGTGCTGGGCTCTCTGGGGTTTCTGTTCTCCAGAGTTAATCCAAGGATGTATAACTTGTGCTACCAAACAGAACATTCCTTCCAGGGGGTCACTGCGTAGCAGCCGTCATGTGCTGTGAACATGAGCTTATTTGCCTTCAGGTGTTTGAGAGGAAAGACTTACGCTCACTTACTAGTCTAAGCTGAGGGATCTTGCCCAGCTTTGGATTCAAACTTTGTGTTTTCCTTGAGTTTGGAGTGCTTGTGATCTTGAATAATGATCTGCAAAAGGGTGAAAACCTAGTGATAGGGTTTCATGTGTTACTGTCCACTAACAAATTAAAAGAAGGGGGTTGAAACATATGATACTTAAAAATTTTTTTTAGGGTGAAAAGGCTGAATGCTTTTCTTTAAACAGGAGCGTAGTGGCATTTTGAGAATCTGGAAGTTGCCCTCATTTCCTCTCATTGGCTCCTATCTGCTCTGGGTATGTAGCGGATGGGCTCTGCTTCTGCTAATTTGTGCCAATAATTGAAGTGTGGGAGGCTTCAGGGAACCTCCTGAGCAGTAAGCATGCAGCTGTTGAGGATAACTGAGAGAAAAGGAGTGTTTCTTGAGCCTTTCATTGGATTTGGGGGTTAGTATCTGCAGCTAAGTGGCCACAGATGGCATGTTTCCAACGCTCACTGTGGCCGTTAGGGAGTGTTTGACATCCTTTTGTTTGTGGTGAACAAAAGAGCAGTGTGGAACTTGATCAGCTGGATCAAGTGTGCATAAATTCTGAGGATGGTGTCTCTACTTGATTTGAACTGAAATATTAAACGTATGTGTAAAGGTGGAAAACTAGCCTGGTGATTTATTGGTGTCTGATGAAATCTCGCATTAACTGCCTCTGAAATATGTGTCCTTTAACTTAACATTAATGGGGAAACATTTACATTGGCCTTCACTCTTATAAACTCACTATTCCATCATCCGAAATTCTGTATCTTTTTCTGCTTTCACAGTTACATGAAGTATGCAGCATGCTTCCCTATAGGGAGTATGGGCCTGTAATTCCTAAAATACTAAGTTTGATTTGTTGGTCAAATAGTTGGAAGGAAGAGAGATTGCTTCTAGAGGAGGAGAAGTTTTCTCCAGGGTCAAGTCTTCATGGGAAGATGGGGAGGAGATGCCAAGGAAATTGAAAATATTCTAATAATCGTCAAAGAAGTGGTTTTGACACAGCACCCTCCCATTAAGTGTTCTCTCTTACCACTGGACTCAGAATAAAGACCTGCACCACGCCTCCAGCCCTGTGGGCGATCTTACATTGCTGTGTTCAGAACCTTCCTGGCTTCCTGTTGCTCAGATGCTAGGTATGTTCTGTGGGTTAAAAAAGCACACAGCTCCTGAAAGACCACGTTCTGTTCTCCCTAAATTGAGATGAACTAATTTGACCTACATGAAGAATTTTTTTTTGCCATTATTATCGTTTTTGTTGTTCAATTATAACTTACCTAGAGGTTTCCAAAAGCCTGATAACTTCTAATCTTGCTTTTATAATAGTATCTCTGTTCTGTTCAAAGTTTTTAATCCTTGTTAACACCTGAATGTTTAGATTTCAAGGAATATCCAGCATTATTGGAAGGCAGTTCCGTGACACCTTCAGTGACTATATAGAACATTGTTAACAATTGGCGATATTCCACTTGTATCCAGAATAAAAGTGAGTTGTTGCTGGACACCAACTATAACTGCATTTTCCCTCTTCTCTGGGGCTTCTGCAGCCTTTACCATCAGGGTACTTTCTAAGAAAAAAATCCAATATGAAGTGTCTTATAAAAATAATATTTTCAGTGAGGTCTTTTGGAGTACAGACATTGTTAAGTCCATTTACAGTACAATTCTAGCTGCTTACTGTACCACTCATTCCGGGTGAAGAGCTGAAGGATAAGCTTAGAGAGCATCGATGGCCTTCTGTGTTTTGGGCTCATTGTTAGTGATACAGATTTTTTTAACTCATTGTAGAAATGCGAGTTAAAGACATTCTGCCACATTGTATTATTGCCCTTTATTCTACTTCGCTTTTGTATTCACTTCATTCTACTTTTATAAGGCTCCTGCCCTGGTGGTTTAATGAGTTAAGATGCAAGGAATCATATGTTGAAACGGTGGCCCCCTTTTACACTGAGGAAGACAGTCTGAGCTAGTGTAGGGGCCGGGAGTCAAGCCCCGGTGCCAGGGTTTGTTCTTATCAGTGTGTGTCTGAAATTTTGTTTCTAAGACTTGTAAACAGATACTGGAAAGCTTATATATATTGTATTGTTTATCAAGATCCCTTAGTAGAATTTCTTACTCATTTCATTTAAAAAACTACAAAAATAAGTCAGGATATTTCCATCCTGACATCTTCGATAGCCCTGAGTTTGTTTACTCTCTTCTTGAAATGGGTACTGTCAGAGCTAAAATACGGAGGATGAAAAGCTCCCACTTTTATTTTTAGATTTAACACATAAAATTGCATTCCTATAAATGTGATCACAATTAAACATAACATAGGTAAAAAGAAAAAAAATCATTTAAAGAATTGGGCAGTTCATTCATTGAAATCGTGCTTGCAGGTTAATGTGATGAGTCCAATTACATGCATGACTTTTGGTTGTTCTGGGTCCTCACCAAACACAAGGTAGGAGCAAAGAGCAGTTTCCCTTATTAAGTGCTGGTAATACCTTTTGAACAGATACCATGTATATCAATACTTAAGGATTTTAATGTGATAAGTGAGCTTGTTTACTTCTTGATTATTATCTAATCAGGGTCAGATAGATGAGATGCTATTTGCAGGAGATAACATGTATTTACATAGTTTCCTGGTTTTGTTTTAATAACACTCTTCTTTTTAAGTACTTTGACAGAAATGGAAGAAGGTATTTTAAACTCTTTCAGCAAGTATATTCATTTCAAATTTTTATCCCAAAAGTAAGCAAATGCTGTATCTTAGAATTTATCTTTGATTTATCATTGGTGGCCAGGTCCAAAAATTTATTTCACAAAGTAATATTTCTTTTGTCTTTTGATGAACAAAAGGGATTTTGTGTACTTTTGTGTTATGGTTGACAACTATAAAATATCACAGTTGTAATTCTGTCCTAGTGATCATGTTTAGTCATGCGACTCACCATACGAGTTATGCATCTTCCAAACTGGTTCCCAGGGTAGTTTGATGTGGGTGACTATCCTGAGTTAGTTTTCAGAGAAACGAGATTAAAATTGCAGAATGCACACTATTAGAAAAGAGTTTACTTTTGTAAACAGCTGCCTCTCCTTTAAAGTGGGGATGTGGATTAAGGCTAGGAAATGTGTTTGACTTCAAGAAGAGTGGCTGGTAGTGAGGAAGTGGCTATGAGTTAGGGAGGTCCTTGGAAGACTGATGTTTGTGCTGTGGACTTAAGATGGTGTAATAGAATGTCACAGTTCCTCTGACCAGGTTGGCCTGCTTGGCACTTGGCGGGGATTTATGCCCCCATGGCTCTCTCACCATGTGCACAGAGATACAGGTGTGTGGCATGTGGAGGAAAGCCTTTATTAACTCAAGTCACCTGGTAACACCAAAATGCAGAAATAATTTTTTTTTAATGAAAATGAGGACCATGTGGATGGCTGAGGCTAAGAGGGTGGAGGAAGGGGTGATCCTTGATTGAAAACAGCACAAGCCCGTGGATTCCAACCCATTGGTTGGCTTCTGTTATTTCAGAGTCTTCTGTATAAGCTACAGTGGTCTGTCCTCTGCAACAGTCCCCACTGGACATTTGTCCCCTTCTGTTTCACTCAAGAGGTGAAAGACAGGGTGGGAGTGAGAGATGGGAACATGACCAGGTAACCCTACACCTGTGCCCAAAGACTGCAAACACAGCAGCTCTTGCAGGGCACTGGGTCATAGGTGAACAGGAAAAAGAAGGGTCAGTGCTGTTTCCTTAGCACAGCCTTCCACGTCTCCCAGGTTAAGCTCTGTGCAACTTTTAATAAAACAGGTTAGTAATGCTTGTGTGGGTATTTGGGATGTGGAATTTACCCCAACAAAATAATCACACTTGGTCCAAAGGATTTATGTATAAGGGTGCTCAAAGCAGTATTAGTTATAATGTGAGAAACTGGAAAAATATTGGCAGTAAGACATTAATTATGGCTCTCCATATGATCAAGTAATTTAAACCAATTAAATATCTTGTTTTAAAAGGCCATGTAATGACATGGGAAAATGCTCACAGAATATTAAATGGAAAGAACTTCTTGTTAAGCAGTATATATAATAGATCCCAATTTTATAGGAAAATTAAATATGCATATGCATTAACAGAACAAGGATACATTAATACAATTATAGTGGTTATTGCTCATGGTTGTGCTGTGTGTAGCTAGTGTTTTCTTATTGCATTTGTTCTCCAGTTTTTCTAAATGGACATACTAATTTTATAATAGAAAAACATGGCATTAAAATGTTTGAATTATATGATTTGGTTATATGTAGCCTTTAAAAAAATAGTCTGTTTTGATTTAGTTTGCTGGCTCAGTAGAGTTTGGGTTTTTTTTATTTTACTATGTAATCTTCCTTGATTTGCTTTTTTGAGTATATTTAACAGAAGTTTTCAAGGAAAGTAATTAGCAAATATTTATTAGATACCTACTATGTATAATATGTTTTGGTACCTGTACTTTGCCATAAAAGCCAGTATATAATCTAAATTTAGTATCTTGTAGATAAATCTTCTTTGAAAATTGTTTTTTGCTGATCCTGTATGTTAGAGTTTAAACTTTTTTTTAACCTTTTGACTCCCTTCTTTCATTTATACTAATTACATATATATTTGTGTATATTTATATATACTTTATATATGTATATATATAAACATGTATGTGTAAAGGCATTAATTTTAAGAAACTTATTTTTTACTGTTAATAATATAATTTATTGGTAAGGCACTGAATGACTGCTATTGTCTACTTATTTCATTTACTCCTCAGAGCTACCATTTGGGGTTTATGTCTTAGTTTTTCTCAATTGATAGTAAGAGTTACCTTAAAGACTTTGGCATTTACTTTAAAAATACTCTTAGTGGGCTGGAGGGATTAAAGATGGTGGCATGAGAGGTGAGACAGAGACCTCCTCCTAAAACCACATATAATATGAAAATACAGTTAATACAGCTAGTCCTGAAAGAGCAACAGGAAAGAGGGCTGCACTGGACTGCATACACAGACCTTAGGAACAGGGTAATGTACCAAAGCTGTGACCCAGCAGGACCCAAGCCCTTCCCCTACCCCAGCTCACCAGTGGGAGGAAGAGAAACAGAGCAGGGAGGGAGTGGAGGCCTGGGACTGCTGAACACCTAGCCCTGGAGATCTGCTCTGGGGCACGAACCTACATTGCATGGTGCTCTTGTGATTAGTGGGCTTGGAAAGCTAAGAAAGGTGGAATACCTGGAGAGCCAGAGATTCCAGCTGCTTGTGGAAAACAGGAATTCATATCCAGATGAGCTAGATGGGCACAACAGCGAGAGGGCTGCTAAAGGGGCAAGGATTGCACAGAGCTTACTGCTCAGGAGAAAGGACAGGTAGACAAAATTGTCCAGGTACACTCTGCCCAGCAGGTTGGGAACTTAAACGATCTTCAGGCACTCCATCCCCCTGGGGCTGGCTATGCAGCTCCAAGGCCCCCCACCATGATACACAGCCTGCTGTGTCTTCCTCCCGGATAGCCTTTACCTGGCTCGCAAACCAGCAGCCCCTGCCCTGGCATCAGGCCAGCCAGAGGGAAGCCCGCCCTACGGCAGCTACAAACACAAAGCAATAGAGGCTTACACCTGTGTGTTCAGCCCACTGGTTCTGGCAGTGGAGACAGGAATAACAGCTGGGAAACAGGAAACAACTCTTTCCTCCCCCCAGGCACCAGTACCACACCACTGTGACCCCCAACATTGCTCCAGGGTTGGAGCAGCTCCAGAGAGTAGAGTTTCTGGGCACTAGAGGGTGCCACATACAAATATGAAATGTCAAAGGAACCTGGTTCAAAGCAAAATTTCAACACCAGAGAAAGGACCAAGTGAGGCTGAATTAAAAATCTTCCTGAAAGAGATTTCAAAATGAAAATCATAACATGCTCATGGAGGTACAGGAAAAGATTCAAGAACTCAGGAATGAATTTAGGATGGAGATCCAATCGTTGAAGAGCACAAGGAGGGTATTAAAAGCAGATTAGATATGGTGGAGGAAATGGTAAATGAAATAGAAACTAGGGAAGAGGAATACAAAGAATCTGAGGCACAGAGAGAAAAAAGGATCTCTAGGAATGAAAAAATAATGAGAGAACTCTGTGAACAATCCAAATGGAATAATATTCATATTATAGGGGTACCAGAAGAAGAAGAGAGAAAAAAAGGGATAGAAAGTGTCTTTGAGGAAGTAATTGCTGAAAACTTCCCCAATTGGGGGAAGGAGATAGTCTCTCAGGCCATGGAGGTGCATAGATCTTCCAACAGAAGGGTCCCAAGCAGGACAACACCAAGATATATAATAATTAAAATGGCAAAGATCAAAGATAAGGAAGACTATTAAAAGCAGCCAGAGAGAGAATAAGATCACATACAAAGGAAAACCCATCAGGCTATCATCAGTCTTATCAGCAGAAACCTTACAAGCCAGAAGGGAGTGGCATGATATATTTAATGCAATGAAACAGAAGGGCCTAGAACCAAGAATACTTTATCTAGAAAGATTATCATTTAAATTTGAAGGAGGGATTAAACAATTCCCAGATAAGCAAAAGCTGAGAGAATTTGCCTCCTCCAAACCATCTCTACAGTGTATTTTGGAGGGACTGCTATAGATGGAAGTGTTCCTAAGGTTAAATAGCAGTCACCAGAGGTAATAAAAATTCTATGTTTGTCTATAGAATATGATACCTAATATATAAAGAATGGAGGAGGAAAAAAAGGAGTGGAAAAAAAGAACCTTTAGATTGTATTTGTAATAGCATATAAGTGAGTTAAGTTAGACTATTAGGTAGTAAGGAAGTTACCCTTTAACCTTTGGTAACGTACCTAAAGCCTGCAGTGGCAATAAGTACATTCCTATTGATAATCACCCTAAATGTAAATGGACTGAATGCACCAATAAAAAGACATAGAGTCACTGAATGGATAAAAAAACAAGACCCAACGATATGCTGCCTATAAGAGACTCACTTTAAACCCAAAGACATACACAGACTAAAAGTGAAGGGATAGAAAAAGATATTTCATGCAACTAATAGGGAGAAAAAAGTAGGAGTTGCAGTGCTTGTATCAGACAAAATAAACTTCAAAATAAAGAGAGTAACAAGAAACAAGGAAGGACATTACATAATGTTAAAGGGGTCAGTCCAACAGGAGGATATAACCATTATAAATATCTATGTACCCAACACAGGAGCACCTACATATGTGAAACAAATACTAACAGAATTAAAAGGAGAAATAGAATGCAGTGCATTCATTCTAGGAGACTTCAACACTCCACTCACTCCAAAGGACAGATCAACCAGACAGAAAATAAGTAAGAAGACAGAGGCATTGAACAACACATTAGAACAGTTGGCCCTAAGAGACATCTATAGAACTCTCCACCCAAAAGCAGTGGGATACACATTCTTCTCATGTGCACATGGAACATTTTCAAGAATAGATCATATACTAGGCCACAAAAAGAACCTCAGTAAATTCAAAAAGATTGAAATTGTACCAACTAGCTTCTCAGACCACAGCGGTATGAAACTAGAAATAAATTATGCAAAGAAAACAAAAAAGCCTACAAACACATGGAGGCTTAACAACATGCTCCTAAATAACCAATGGGTCAATGACCAAATAAAAACAGAGATCAAGCAATATATGGAGACAAATGAAAGCAATAATTCAACACTGCAAAATCTGTGGGATGCAGTGAAGGTGGGCTAAGAGGGAAATATACTGCAATACAGGCCTACCTCAGGAAAGAAGAACAATCCCATATGAACAGTCCAAACTCACAATTAGTGAAACTAGAAAAAGAAGAACAAATGAGACCCAAAGTCAGTAGAAGGAGGGACATAATAAAGATAAGAGCATAAATAAATAAAATTAAGAAGAATAAAACAACAGAAAGAATCAATGAAAGCAGGAGCTGGTTCTTCGAGAAAATAAACAAAATAGATAAACCCCTAGCCAAACTTATGAAGAAAAAAAGTCTACACACATAAACAGAATCAGAAATGAGAAAGGAAAAATCACTATGGACACCATAGAAATACAAAAATTATTAGAGAATACTATGAAAAATTATATGCTAACAAACTCGATAACCTAGAAGAAATGGACAACTTTCTAGAAAAATGCAACCTTCCAAGGCTGACCCAGGAAGAAACAGAAAATCTAAACAGACCACTTACTAGCAACAAAATTAAATTGGTAATCAAAAAACTACCCAAGAACAAAATCCGTGTACCAGATGGCATCATCGCTGAATTTTATCATTTAGTGAAGATCCAATACCATCATCCTTAAAGTTTTCCATAAAGTAGAAGAGGAAGGACTACTTCCAAACTCAT
Source organism: Smutsia gigantea (assembly GCA_032199065.1). Lineage (NCBI taxonomy): Eukaryota > Metazoa > Chordata > Mammalia > Pholidota > Manidae > Smutsia > Smutsia gigantea. The sequence continues at coordinate 281,264 of JAVSCE010018752.1, forward strand.
TGTATGAGGCCAGCATCACACTAATACCAAAACCAGGCAAAGACACCACAAAAAAAAAAAAATTACACACCAATATCCCTGATGAACGTAGATGCAAAAATACTCAACAAAATATTAGCAAACCAAATTCAAAAATACATCAAAAAGATCATCCAGTAGGATTTATTCCAGGGATGCAAGGATGGTACAATATTAGAAAATCCATCATCATCATCCACCACATCAACAAAAAGAACGACAAAAACCACATGATCATCTCCATAGATGCTGAAAAAGCATTCAAAAAAATTCAACATCCATTCATGATAAAAACTCTCAACAAAATGGGTATAGAGGGCAAGTACCTGAATATAATAAAGGCCATATATGACAAACCCACAGCTAACATCATCCTTAACAGTGAGAAACTGAAAGCCTTTCCTTTAAGATTGGGAACAAGACAAGGATGCCCACTCTCTCCACTTTTTTCAAGATAGTTCTGGAGGTCCTCTCCATGGCAATCAGACAACACAAAGAAATAAAAGGCATCCAGATTGGTAAAGAAGAAGTTAAACATCACTGTTTGCAGATGATATGATATTGTACATAAAAAACCCTAAAGAATCCACTCCAAAACTACTAGGTGTAATATCTGAATTCAGCAACATTGCAGGATACAAAATTAACACACAGAAATCTGTTGCACTCTTATACACTAATGATGAACTAACAGAAACAGAAATCAGGAAAACAATTCCATTCACAATTGCATCAAAAAGAATAAACTACCTAGAAATAAACCTAAGGAAGGAAGTGAAAGACCTATACATTGAAAACTACAAGACATTCATGAGAGAAATTAAAGAAAATATGAATAAATGGAAACACATCCTGTGATCATGGAAAGGAAGAATTAATATTGTCAAAATGGTCATCCTGCTTAAAGCAATCTACAGATTCAATGCAATCCCTATCAAAATACCAACAGCATTCTTCAACAAACTAGAGAAAATAACTATAAAAATCATATGGAACCACAAAAGACCCCGAATAGCCAAAGCAATCCTGAGAAGGAAGAATAAAGCTGGGGGGATTACACTCCCTGACTTCAAGCTCTACTACAAAGCCACAGTAATCAAGTCAGTTTGGTACGGGCACAAGAACAGACCCATAGACTGATGGAACAGACTAGAGAGCGCAGATATAAACCCAAGTATGTATGGTCAATTAATATATGATAAAGGAGCCATGGACATACAATGGGGAAATGACAGTCTGTTCAACAACTGGTGTTGTCAGAACTGGACAGCTACATTAAGAGCATGAAACTGGATTATTGTCTATCCCCATACACAAAAGTAAACTTGAAATGGATCAAAGACCTGAATGTAAGTCATGAAACCATAAAACTCTTAGAAGATAGCATAGGCAAAAATCTCCTGAATATAAACATGAGCAACTTTTTTCTGAATGCATCTCCTTGAGCAAGGGAAACAAAACCAAAAATGAACACATGGGACTACATCAAACTTAAAAGCTTCTGTACAGCAAAGGACACCATCTACAGAACAAAAAGCATCCTACAGTATGGGAGAATATATTTGTAAGTGACATATCCGACAAGGGGTTAACATCCAAAATATATAAAGAACTCACATGCCTCAACACCCAAAAAGAAAATAACCCGATTAAAAATGGGTGCAGAATATGAACAGACACTTCTCCAAAGAAGAAATTCAGGTGGCCAACAGGCATATGAAAAGATGCTCCACATCACTAATTATCAGGGAAATGCAAATTAAAACCACAATGAGGTATCAACTCACACCAGTTAGGATGGCCACCATCCAAAAGACAAAGAACAACAAATGCTGGCGAGGATGTGGAGAAAGGGAAACCCTCCTACACTGCTGGTGGGAATGTAAGCTAATTCAACCATTATGGAAAGCAGTATGTAGGTTCCTCAAAAAACTAAAAATAGAAATACCGTTTGACCTGGGAATTCTACTCCTAGGAATTTACCCAAAGAATGTAATTTCTCAGATTCAGAAAGACATATGCACCACTATGTTTATTGCAGCACTGTTTACAATAGCCAAAAAATGGAAGCAACCTAAGTGTCCATGAGTAGTTGAATGGATAGAGTAGAAGTGGTATATATACACAATGGAATACTAGTCAGACATAAGAAGGAAACAAATTCTACAATTTGCAACAAAATGGATGGAGCTGGAGGATATTATGCTTAGTGAAATAAGCCAGGCAGAGAAAGACAAGTACCAAATGATTTCCCTCATTTGTGGAGTATAAGAACAAAGCAAAACTGAAGGAATAACACAGCAACAGACTCATAGACTCCAAGAAGGGACTAGAGGTTACCAAAGGGGAGTGGTGTGGGAGGGTGGGTGGGGAGGGAGGGAGAAGGGGATTCAGGGGTATTATGATTGGCACACATGATGTGGGGCGGATCAGGGGGAAGACAGTGTAGCACAGAGAAGGCAAATAGTGACTCTGTGGCGTCTTCCTACACTGATGGGCAGTGATTGCAATGGGGTATGGGAGGACATGGTAAGAGGGGTGAATGTAGTAACCACATTGTTTTTCCATGTGAAACTTTCATAAGAGTGTATATCAATAATACTTTAATAAAATAAATTAAGAAATAAAATAAAATAAACAGAAACAGAAAAAAAATTAACAAAATAAAATATTAAAAAAAATACTCTTAGTGCTTTTGCTTATCTTTGAGAAAATGGATACCTTGACTCAGATGATATCCCAGTCTCCTTGGCAGTTTAATTGCCAGCCCTTTGATACTGTGCTTTCTGACATTTACATTAAAAATAAAAATTAGCTAATTTGTAAGTTATAAGGTTTCAAAAAAATAGTTCATTCTTCTTTCATGCCTCTTAATGCTTCTATTAAAATTCTGAAATGGCTTATTAAATTAAGTGCAGTGTCAAAGGCTAATTGTCTTTCTGTGAATTATCTACATGACTTATGAAAGCGTGAGTTAAGAATTATGTTTGAATAGCAAGTCTGAGGTCAGTTTTTAGTATCTATCAAATTGTAATGATTGTAGATGAAAAGTACTAATAAGATTATGAAGTCTCTAAAATATACTCAGTGTTAACGTCCTATAAATGACTTGCTTTTCTTGGCATCACATATCTGAGGCTCAGGCGTGTGGTCTGAACATGCCATATCCCACATAGCACTGCCTGATGGGTCAGTAAACGGTGGCTGTATCTGCCTGTGGGGACAGCCAGCACATATATATGAAGTGTGTAGGAAGTGGTGTATTGCTGGAGAACCAGAAATCCTGTAGTTGTTTTCTTTTTAATTACAATTTAAAAAATAGTATTTTGCAAGTCAATATAATTTTAGTGAAAGGAATGTTAAGGTTTCGAGTCACTTTTATTTGGCACGTCTCGAGGTTGGGGAATGGTGAAAACCCAGGCTTTGAATCTGAGCTCTTCCACCCTGGGTTGGTTGCACCTTGATTTCCATATCTCTACCTGAGAACATGACCCCTATTGTGAATGATGGTCGTGAGGTTACTGACAATGCTTATTAGAGTGCTTAGCCTGGTTCCCTGGCTTGTACCAGGTGCTCAGTGACTCCTTGTTCCTCTTCTGCATACACAGTGGAGCGTCTTGTCTGTGCTGAGGGACCGCGTGCTCATGCCAGAGTGCAGGAGAGGAGGCGGCTGGAAAGGAGAGGAACACGGCTGCCTATGACAGCTGAGTGAGTTTTGAATGAATAAACTGTCTTTAAAGTCAAAACATTAAGGAAATAACGTTTAAAGTCAAAGATCAATCTTTCTCTTATTAGGGATAGGTAGAGCAAGAAACCAAATTGATTTGAAGAATGGTGGCTTGAATTCTTGGAGGGGAGGTCCCACCTGCTGGATCCTCAGAAGCTTCTTAAATCTGTGACCAGGAAGAGTGGTGGATGTGTGTGTGTCCTTCTGCCAGTTGAAATTAATCCCTGCAGTGGGATCAGTTCAGTTTGTTTGAAAAATGCCGTTCAGCAGGTGTTAAAGAGATAGGTGTAGGATGACAAAAGAGAGACTCTGTAAAGTGGACTATGAAGTGTATATGGATCATGTCCATTCCTGTTAAACTTTCTGATCTCACTTTCTGGATTTCAGAAGGTTGATAGCTTTCTGATGGATACACTTCTACTTAGAAGTCATAACTAGATGACTTAAACTTTCTGATGTTTGTACGGAGGCCTAGATAAAGACATTATGTTGGTAAGACTTGCAGTGTAGTCGTGTAGCTAGCTGGTGTGAAAGCAGGGCCTGCAGGTCCCCTGAACATCTCAGTGTCACCCTGACTGTACTGCACCTGTCACCAAATGGGAGGGAAGTGCCCAGGACCTTGTTGTGCTGTCTGCCTGCACTACCAGCTCCCCTGTGCTCTGCCCCATCCTGCACACTGCTGCCAGCATTCTCTGCCCAGGAGCAGCAATCCCGTGTGACACTTGCGTAAGGCCTTCCGTTGCATGCTTGGGTAATGCTGAGCCCCTCAGCATGGCACTGGGTTCCCCACTCTGCTCTCCCTGCCATCCAGGCTGGGAAACCTGCCCTCTCACCTGCCCACTCCTGCCGGGCTCTGCTGGGAATGCCCTCCTCCTCCTCGTCTTCTTCAGACTCCCCTGCACTCCTGTCTGGTTGTGACATTTCCTCATTCCCTGGTGTCATGTGTTTACTGGCCTCGCCATTCGAGGGGGTGTCCAGAGCGAGGTTTAGGGTTCTTGTCTTCCTGCTCTCTGAAATAAGTTTTTAGAAACGATGGACTCCCTCACGTGTTTTTAAGCTGACATCCAACAGTTTTTATCACAAGCTTAAGTGATTTATATTTGTTAATATAAAGTAGAACACATTAAATGTCCTATAAAGTGCCCTATACGAGGACTGACTTAGTTGGAGTACATCTTTGGCAGTATAATTTGAGAGAACCAATTTTAACTACATGGTTGAAAATGTAAAGAGTTCAAGTAAATTTGTATCTGTGGGGTCTCTAACTTGGCTTGAACATTTTGGCATTTTGGGAGACTTAATAGAATCCATATCATTAGCCTTTATTTCATTTTTTTCTCTGAGTCCCTAACACCCCCAAATGGGCCAGGTTTTACCCCTAGCAGAAATATGTTTAAGACATGTTAAAAAAACGGGAAGCCTTATGAATTCATGGGGTCATGATTAATCATATAAAGTCTTCCCTGATAATTAGTTTTGAATTGCTCCTTTTCAGTGTCCCCTGCTAAGATTTCAGGGAGCAGAGCTGCTGGAAGGGCAGAGATGTCCGTCCCTCTTCAGGGCGGTAGGAGGTGAGGATGGAGGTGAGGATTGCTTCTTTAGCCTGCCCTTCCACTGTGGCTAAGCCTTGGACTGAGCACCTAGCCTCCTGGCAGCCTTCAGGGTGGCTGCATGTTGCTGCTGGTGGAGGACAGGGCAGTCTTCCTCACATGTTTGGCCCAGTGCCTGGCCTGGGTGGGTGCCAACCGGCTGTGAGATGAGGCCTGGCTCCCGAGTGCCCCAGCAGCTCACCTGCTCTTGCCTAGATGTGCAGCCAGCGGGGCTGCTGTTGAAGCTGTGCTTGTCCGTGGGTTTGTCTGGGGCACCCCTGGCCACAGGAAGCAGGTTACTTATGTTATGCCTTGCGGAAGAGTGGAAGTATTTTTGCCACGAAAAGCAATGCCCATGTACGGAGAGGCCTGTGTAATATTACGGAGTGTTAAGTAACTGGTGTTACGGGTGGTGGAGATGATGTGTTTCCTTGCACTGGTGGCCTGGCCATGGTGCGTGTCTGAGGCATCTGCTTCCTCCTGGAGCGGGAGTGCGGGCCCTTTGAGGCTTCTCAAGGGCGGCCACATTGTGTCATCCATCAGGCTCTGTCTCTGATTTACCTTGTCATTTCTCTTGGTAAAGTATATGAACAGACACCCTCAGCCAAAAAGAAGGAAAAGCCAGCTTCTGACAGCAGCACTTGGTTTTCAGTCACCCCAGCAGCCCAGTTCACAGGCCCCGCGTCACAGCAGGTGGCTTGCCCACTGGAGGCTGCCTTGCCCTTATAAGGTGGAAGGAGGCAGAGTAAGTTAGAAATACTTGTTTGAAAATAAGAGGGAGTGTTGATTTTCATTGTAACTTGTTAGGGAAGGTAGTGGGGAAAAAATAATTTTATACAAATAAATTACTACATTTTTTTGGTAATTCTTTCACCAACACTGCCCCTTCATTTGAAAACTTGAAGTGGCTCTCATGTTTATAGCTCCTTCCAGAGCTGAGCTTAAAGTCCTCAAGCATTCCTGGCAAGGACCCAGCAAAGCCTAAGGTCCTGCTTTCAGAGCCAGCTCAGGGACGAGGGTGCTCCTCAGGAAGGTGGTAAACTCCCGCATGGATTACTGCGCATGATTCTGGCAAGAGCCTTCCTTTCTAATCGCTAGTACATTGTTGCTCAGTTTTTCCTCTGATAAGCCTGAGTAACACATCCAGGAAGGTGCTCATCTTGGACAGGGGATGCCTAGGTAGGTATATGAGGAGTGAATGGTTTGTTGAGGACTTCTGAGTGGTGCATTTCAGCAGTGCCTGCTAAGCCCTCCTCCAGCCTTGCAGTGTGGGAATACAGTCATCTCAGTGAGAGGCCTTCCACAAGTCTGTTTTCCTGGGCTCTGCTCGGTGCTGCGGCAGGGGGACTAGGAGGGTCTTGCCTCAGGTCGCCGAGGAGGCAGCTCTGCTCCAGTGTGCAGCCAGCCTCACTAAACTCTTGGAGGTCATCTCGGCTGCTTCCTGCTCGTAAATCACGCAGGGTGGGTACAAAGGGGTGCACACCATTGATCTGTGTGCATCTCCCCAGAACTGATAACACATTTTGATCTGATAGTGTCCAGGAGATGATACAACTTCCTGCAGCAGGTACATTTTTACCCTTAGCCCCATCTCATACTGGCAGAGCTTTGCTGAAAAGCTGTCAGCATTCTGTTGTCCTGAATCCTCGTGCCACATGGTGCAGTTAGTGGGGGACAGAAGGAGTCAGGAAGCAGCCCTGAGACAGGCCCACTACAGAAGTCACTGAGCTGTGGCTCGCTTGGGCAGGGTGGGCAGCTTGGCATCAGCTGCTGTGTCTGGATGACCAGCCGCAGCTCTGTGGCTTATTTGAAAAATAATACGCAATCCAAATCTAGGATCCCCATCAGATTTTGTTACATTCCAGGTTTTAACACATGTAACTGGATGCTGTTCAACCAGAGGATATGCATGATTTGCTAAGGGAAGTAATGTTACCAGATCTAATGGATTTTAGGTCATCAGAGAAATTGCTTATCAGCAATTGTTGAATTAATTTTAAATGAACAGGCTAAAAATCCCAAGGTTTAGAGGTTTTTTATTGGGGGAGGTGTGTCACATGGCCCAGGGACTAGCTTATAGTCAAGGGAATTAGCTTGTTTTATGGACATCACCTTCATGACTGCTGTTGTCCCGTGAAGCCAGGGAAAGTTATGGAGTTGAGCTGCATCTAAGGCCCATTTGTCTTGGTTTGTCTCTCAGGCTGGCTCACCAGTCTCCACACCTTACTTCTGTGTGATATTTCTAATGCCTTTTGGATGAACCAAAGGACAAGTGTTTTTGAGCTGGGCACAGGCTGTCTTTTAAAGGAACATGAACCAAATAGCAAGCTTGTTGTTGGAAGCCAGATAATGAAAATGAAGAGCTGAGAGCCAGGCTGGGGATGCAGGAGCAACAGCCAGCTCTGTCAGTTTCAGGAGGCACCTGAAGCTCACATGCAGGTGTACCCTGTGCCTGCAAGAAAAGGGAGATGTAAAGATGTCCACGTGAAGAATAGATCTTTAAAATGAGGTGTTTCTTTGCACTACAGAAGTATTCTTTCAGATGCAGTCTCAGCCTGTACAAAAGGAATTTATATCTGGGGTTCTGATTCTACCTAGGAAATTTTCAGTCTCCACTGTCACTACAAGGAACAGTAGTCTGAGTGATTCTTTCAGCTCCCAGATAAAATCTTGTTACTTCCTTAGGCTGAAGTCCCGGCCCCTATATGCCACTGTGGAGGGTGTCATTGCCTGACCTCTGCTGAATCCACTGTCCCCACCTTGTGCCTTCCGACCTGGACCCGTCATCCTGTGATGCCTCTTCCAGGGGGCTGCCACCCCTGCCTGCAGGTTCTCCCAGACCTTTCACCTTCATGCGTCTGGGCCAGCTCTGCTCATTCGTCAGTTTTCAGCTCAGATAACAGTGCTGAGAGCACTTTCCTGACTCCCTCCCAGGTCTGGACTCAGCCCTCCTGTCTCTGAGCAGCCCTGTCTTCTCCACCATGCACTCAGTACAGCTCACTGGATCCTTGGGTGCCATTGCCTCTTCCTGGTCAGGCCACATGCTCAGGGAGCTGGAGCCTCAGTGACTTGCTAACTTACCATTAGGGCCTCGGTTTCCAGCACAGTTCATAGACATGACAGGCAGTCAGCACATTTTTGTGGACTGAATGAAGGTATGAGTATTTCTTTGAAATTGCAAGTGTTTCTAATGCATCTTAATAGCCAACTTTCAGTTAAACCAACAGTGGCACAAATTCAGGTATTCTGATTTTGGGGGTGGGTATAGATGCCATGTTTGATCTCACTTGTATTAACGAACTCAAGCCTGTCAAGTCGCAGTGTCTTCTCAGAAAGTGAAGTGGGCCCTGTCACCCATTCACAGATCTGCAGTTGCCGTGATGCTCAAAACGTTACCCAGTTTACCTGCCCATGTTTCGACAGAGTTGAAAACTGTAAACAAAGTAAAAGTAGAGGCTAGAGTACTCATTTCTTACTGGTGGAGGCAAAGGTGAGTGTTTAGTGTGCAGTGAAACCAAATGGTCTGGCTAAGGGAGACTCAGGACCAGGCCACTTACCCGCCTGGGCCTGGGGCGGGGGCCCACAGTGGGCCCTCCTCCTTGTCATTGGTGAGAAGGCCCTGCAGTTTGCTGATGGACCTCTTCCCAGGAGGTGGAGAAGCACATTTCAACAATGGTAGACTTCTCACCAACTCCTCTTCTCCCTAGTGATCATTTTAGTTTTGAAAACAATAATTGTTGCCTCTCCAAATAGATAATCCATGTGTTTCATAGATGATTTGTTGAATTCAAGTAGTGAAGCAACCTTCTCTTCCTCCCTACGAACAACAATATTTTAGGATATATTCATTGGCCAAAAAAAGATTAAACAAGAAATATTTCAGTAGTTATTTTCCTGGAACCAATTCTAAATGTTTCTTTCACAAATAATTTCAGTGCCTCAGAATTAGCGTCCTTCCTTGGTTGTGCTTTGGGGCCCAACTGCTTTGATTGAGCTCTCACTTTGAGTTACTTTCAGCACAATACAAACCAGTGACAGTGTAAGTTTGAATCTGTTTCATGTGCAGGAAACACATAGGGTAGTTTTCCCCTAGCCACCTGAATGCTGGAGGACTCAGTGCTCTGTAAGTTTGGTGTAATTGCATGAGAGCGAGAGAGCATTGAACACAGTATATACAGTATATTCCAGGGTTGCCCAAATTGAGCAGCTGTAGAACCACTTCAGGATCAGCCCATGGTCTTGCTGGAATCTGGCTCGGTCTCAAGGAAGACCTTGTCTTTGTCCTCCCCTTCATGTGTAGCCACCCCATTCCCAGCTGAAACCTGCTGTTAACTTTTCTTTATAAAGGCAGCATTCATTATAAGTCATCATTAATGCTTGTATATTAGGCATCTATCTATATGGTATCATTAGTGAATTGGAGCAGTTTTGAAAATGGCAAGGGAAGTCACTCACTTCCACCAGTGGGACTTTCTGAGTAATTGTCAGCTGTATGAATATTTATTCTGACTTAGTTAATGTTTGGTTTGCTGGTGTTTGTGGACCCGTTGGATCCTCTAAAGTAGCATTTGAAGGATTTCCATTTGTTCATAAGGGAACTAGAATTTTTTTCCTTTGAATTTTTAAAGGAATGAAACTCAAAGTTCAAATGTCTCTAAAAGTCAGTTTTTCCTTTTTTTAAAGAGCATATTGAAGGGGAGAAGAAAGTCATTCAAAGAAAGATAGTCATTCCCTGCCAAGCCCCTAATGTTAAGGATATATGTGTGAAACTAAACATAGCCTCTTCTCCATTGAAGAGTTAATTTAGACAGTTAACAAGAAAGTCAAGACTCTGAAAACCCCTATTGTGGTCCGAGCACAAAAGGTGCCTTTGCAGTCCTCAACCCGTGGGAGCTGGGTGGGACGGGATTGGTGTGCTGGCAGAGTGTCCAGGCCAGCCTCGTTCCCTTTGTGAGGAAGGGACCACTGTAAAGAGTCAGGACCTGCCCAGGGCAGCAGAGACTGTTGGGCACAAGGAGTGGTGGGCTTCCTATGACCTTTGATGCTCTTGGTCTTTGCCTCCCCTCTTGGGGTTGGGGTCTGGGGTGGAGGGAGGTTGTTTCAGGTTGAAATTTTTCTAGCTCTTCACTTGTAGTTAGTGATCCAGACGTTTCCATTTTTCTCTTCAAAATTTTTAGCCAGTTCTTAGAGTAAGGCCTTCTTCCTGGCCCCACAGCTTGGTGCTCTTTGCCCTGGAAATTAATTGAGATGGGGAAGTATTCTTTGGATGAAAGAGTAGTCACAGGGTGGATGCAGAGACCCTTCCCCAGCCATCGACCAGGAGCCCTTTATTCCTGAGGCAAGGGGCAGCTCAGCCGTCGTAAATCAGTCCACCCCAGAAGGCAGGCCCATGCCCAGTCAGATCCAGCCAGTCCCTTGGCTCTTCAGGCCTCTGCTGGTGTGTCTTCAGAGTCCTCTTGAACTTGGCTGCACATCACAGTCACGGGAGACACTTGGGAAGCTCTCGATGCCGGGGCCCCGCCCCAGAGATTCAGACTTACTGAGAACGGGTGCAGCCTGGGCGTCCGGACATCCCAGGTCCTCGGGTGCTGCTGCCTGGTAGCTGGGCCGAGGCTTGTGGGTCTGTCTGAGACCCGAGAGCCCCAGGGCCGTCTGTGGGAGGGCGCTCCGGTGCTTCCTGTCCTTTCTGAACGTTTGGCCTTACTGGCGTCTAAGTGATTTGGGGGACTTGCATTTTTTAAAGAGTATGAGATAATTCCAGGAGCAGTTTTGAGTAGCTCATAGAAAAATTAAGTTTAGGGGACTCGGGCCATGAAGTGTTGCTGGATTGGGAGAAACTTCACTGAGAACATTGGAGCCTACTGGTTTCCCCAAACCTTAATGGCGAATGTTAGGACGAGGCTGGGGGAAGGATTGAGCCTGGCTCCCTTCAGTGCTAGGCCATGGTGGTTCTCCCAGGAGGAGAATGAAGGTGGGACTTGGATATGGCACAGTGCTCCAGAGTTGTTGGAGTGTGTGCTTAGGAGCATGAAACAAGGTTTGGGGTAGATTCCCGCTCAGCTGGCCTGTGTTAGCCATGTGTTCCCCAGTGCTGCATCTTCAACACCAGCGCCTCTGACTGCATTTCCTGTGTTTGTTCTTACTTCTGTGCACCAGCCCTCACAATTATTCATGCGCTTTCTCCCTGCAGCCCCTTCAGGGGCCTCAGCCACTCTGTGGCTCTCGCTCTGTTTTCCTTTTCCCTCCCTTGGTCCTTGTTTTACATTCGCTCCTTGTGTGATCAGGAGCCCAGTCAACGCTGCAGGTCTGCTCTGCAGGTCTGCGCTGCTCTGCATGCGGGTATGGAGCGAGGCCTGTAAAGACTGGCCGGCCTTGAGGGGCTTGGAGAAGGGATGGGGACCGCCACCAGGCTGGCTCAGAGGACAGGAGGCCTGGGATCATGGAGGGGCAGAGGTCTGACACTTCGTGGGGGTTAGGGCCGAGGCTGAGGAGGGCAGTCAGAGGAGCCTGTGCTTGCCCGTGTGGGTTAGCATTGACCATTCAGACGGTAACTACCTGGCCAGGCAAGATCTCTGCCCTTCACATCACAGAGAATAAACAGTCCTGAGGTCAGGTGGTCCAGTTATTTGTTTGCTAAAAGTCAGCTTTTCTAAAGATCATCATTCCAGCTCCATGAATATTGCTTATTTCACAGGAGGATTTTTTTTTAAATGAGGTATCTTTATTTTGTTCTCTGTGTTGCTGAGAATTTCTATCTTTTCATTTTATTTTGACAGCTTGTTGGAAAATTCTTGCTATTTTGCTATTCAGGATGCCTAGCAATGTTTTATAGATAGTTTGGAACATTTTCTCTAATCATTTTAGTGAAACCATAATAAATCATTTATGAAAAGCACTCTGGAGACAATAAATCTTTTCTAAGAGTTATCTTAGAATTCCTTATTCTACAAAGTCACATTTTTTTATGTAATATAGTCTCTAGGTCAGGCCATAAAAGAACCACCTCTAGTTAATATCCCACTTAATGTTCAGGAATATCTCAAAGAGTGGGTTGATGTTAGCTCCCAGGCCTAATGCCTGCAGCCTGTGGGGGGTTAGTGGGTTTGGCTGGGGCTGGCTCCCTGGGAGGGACAGGAGGGCCTTTGTCCCAGGCCACAGCAAGGACTCAGCATGGACCATCTTTAGGACTCTAATTAAGCAAATGAATATTTCTTGATTGTTAGACAAGACTTGGACCAGATGATTTAACATTTTAAAGACATCTTTGTAGGAGAGTATAGTATTTGACTTAGAACTTTCAGAGAAATTATCTCATTTTTCTTAAAAGTGTTTTTGTGTTTGTTGTGTGTGATATGAGTTATAATAATTTATGTAGCCTCTGAAAAGACAGGTCTTTAGTGTCATTTTGCAACTGGTGTCTGTTTCCTAAGTAATTTGGGTTTACCTGCCTATGTCCAGCCCTATGTTTGGGCTGCTATTAGAACTGAGACTCTCTTGAGGTTAAGAATTACAAGGAACTGATTTTCTTCATTACTACAACTACTTTTCCCTTCTTTTATTTTTCTAGTTTGACAATAGAAAAGTATGAAATGTAGGATTTATGGAGAGGAAGGCATTTTTACTCTAGATTTTTTTCTTTTTTTGTGGAGAAGAAAATATATGGAAAAGATAAACTGAAGTTTGAAATTTTAGTGCTCATTTTTATTTTAGTTTAAAAAATTAGTCTTCTTGCTAGTTTTCTAAGATTCTTTATCGAAAGGTTGCAAAGGTTCTAGAAAAAAAATATTTTTAATTCTAGTTGACCAAGTTTGTAGTTAACAATAAACATTCCTTTTTTGATGATTCAGGAAGCTTTTTCTAGTCATTTACTGCAGTAGCGTATAGACAGCATGAAAAATCAGCTTTTGTTTTATTTTCACATATTAACCAGAAGTTATTTTGATTCAAGACCAGCAGTCTTTGTTTAAAATAAAATAGGACTTTTTTAAAGATGTGACCGTTGTAGGTGGCCACAGTTGTATCCCAAAATGAAGAGCCTTTAAAAAACAAGTGGCAGGTGGTCCCATTCAACTCTACCAGTTTAGATGTGTTTACCTTCAGAGATGGAGTGAAAATAATTGTATCTGGCAGATAGCAGAGTAAAATTATAGTCACTGCTGATTATTCACTGACTTCTATCTGTGCAGCTTCCCATTTTAATTCAGACAGTAAGTGTCTGTAAATGTCTGTGCTAAATATTCCTCTTGCTACCAGACAGCCTCTAAGAGTGTCTAAGAAATGATAATTTTACACTCTTCTTTTCCCTCTCTTTCTCTGGTGGTTTATTTTCAGTAGTAAGTTAGTGGAAATAGATAACCTAGCTATCTTTTTTCTTGACTGGTTGCCTCTTCCCAGCAGGCATTGGGGGAAAGAAGAGATGGGGCTCAGTTCCCTCAGTGAGAGGATGGTCCCTCTGGACGCTCTTTTGAGGGTGGCCCTCAGGACAGGTGGTGCCTCGCCTAGGCTGTTACCATTTCAATAGTGTTTTTATTTTCTTAAAGCTAGAGTCTTAGCATATTCTAGTAAGTTAAAAATTAAAACATGAGAAATGACTTTAGTTCCTTTCGAGCGAGGATAAATTGGATTTGTAGCCCTATCATTTGTGTCCTGTCAGTAGATATAACCCCTCTTCACTGCTGCTTGGTCGGTAGGTTTGGCACAAGGGCTCTGAAGCCTCTGTCCTGTCATTTCCATACGGTGGCGTATCTTTGTAATTTTCTTAGGCAAAAAGAGAGCACAAAGACAAAAGCAGGTCAAGAGGCAAAGGTGCCAGACAGTCCCGGAGCTCCAGGTTAAAGGTTAGCTTGAAGACCCCACCTGCACTCGGCCCCATCCTGGGGCCCTGATGGGGCAGGGCCTGGGAGAGCCTTCCCTGCGAGTTCTCAAGGCCCCGCTGTCCTCTGAGCTCCAGCACCACCTGGGCCTGCTGCCTTCTGCACCCAGGCAGACCAGAGAGGAGCAGAGCCCATCTGGGGATGGGGAAACAGGAGCAGGCAGCACACTACAGTCCATCCACACGTTGCATGACTGAGCCCGGTCCCCTATCCCCTGCTGAGACCAATGTGAAGATTTCAGTACTCTTTTTTTTTTTTTTTTACCTCTCCCTGAAATATAAACAGTTGAATTATTTTCCCATTTTTTCAGGGAAGTATTGAATCACATGTGAAGTATTTTTGTAATAGGAAGAGTTACTCATTTTTGTTTACTAAGTCTTTCCATTCTCTCATGGTTCCTATTTGGGCTGATCCCTTCCCGTAGAGTGCTGGAGGGTCCAACAAGGCTGTGGAGGGGCTGAGAGCATTGTGCCAGTCTCCTCAGAAAACAAACGCACACTTACAGATAAACCCTGC